>OZ022419.1:23841157-24238657 GCA_963989365.1 Rhimphoctona megacephalus | reverse complement strand
TTTGTCGAAATTTTTTCATTTTCAAGTAACTACTGAAAGTAGTTTTTAGGAATTTTTTTAAATTTTTATCTCAACCCGTTTAAAAGTAATGAATTTTTAAAAATTTCACAAGAAATTTTTTTAAATGCTCATAACTTTTTCAATGTCAGAGATATTAAAATATAACAGAAGGTCATTTTTTCGCCTTGAATGATAGTTTCATAAAAAAAATACAAAAAATTTATCAAAAGTCAATTTCATATGTTTTTTTTAGTTTTAATACAAAATTTTTTTTTTTTCAAAACTTGGACCGTTTTGATTTCTTGAAAAAAATTTACCATTTTTCTAGACATATGTTCACATGTCTCGAAAAATTTACAGCTTGTGATATCCATACCTTCTATTTTTTTCTCATTTTTTACCACGTGTAAACCGATAATAAAGAGTTGTCAATCCTGGATTATATTTTTTTATTGTTTTTTTCCACTCATAATTCCATTCCTCAAGAAATTATGAATGAAAAAAGTTAATAAATAAATATTGGAACTGATTTCCATGTTTTTTTTCAGTTTTCAACCAAACATTTTTTTTACAACTTGAGCCATTTTGATTTCTCTGAAAAAATTCACCATCTTTCACGACACATTTTTACACGTCCCAAAAAATCCGCAGCGTGTGATATCCATAAATTATATATTTTTTTTTAATTCTCTGCCATGTATAAATCAATTATTAATCCTTATTCATGAATATCACACGCTGCGGATTTTGTAGGACGTGTAAAAATGTGTCGTGAAAGATGGTGAATTTTTTCAGAAAAATCAAAATGGCCCAAAATGTGAAAGTAAATGTTTGGTTGAAAACTGAAAAAAACATGGAAATCAGTTGCAATATTTATTTATTAATTTTTTTCATCCATAATTTCTTGAGGAATGGAATTATGAGTGGAAAAAAAAAAACAATACAAAAATAATAATTTAGGATTGACAACTAATAATTATTAGTTTACACGTGGTAAAAAATAAGAAAAAAATAGAAGGAATGGATATCACAAGCTGTGAATTTTTCGAGATATATAAAAATATGTCTACAAAAAAGGTGGATTTTTTCAAAAAAATCAAAACGGTCCAAGTTTTGAAAAAAAATGTTATTGGATTAAAACTAAAAAAAAACATGAAATTGCCTTTTGATAATTTTTTGTATTTTTTTACGAAACTACAATTCAACACAAAAAAAATTGCCTCCTATTTTATTTTGATATCTCTGTTACTGAAAAAGTTATGAGTATTTAAAAAAATTTCGTGCGAAATTTTGAAAAATTCATTATGTTTAAACGGGTTGAGATAAAAATCTAAAAAAATTCTGAAAAACTCCTTTCAGTAGTTACTTGATAATGAAAAAATTTTGACAAAATCAAAAATGGACTGGTGATTCGGCATGGAATACCCCATATATATAGGATGAAACTTTTGTCTCCGGAACAAGAAGAGGAGGTAGGAAAAGACCAAGATCAGGATAATTTGTGGTGAGGTACACTTCGTTCTGTCATAAATATAATCTTGGCATGAAAAATCGTTGAAATTGAAGATTCCCACGCGTTACGTTCCATTCATTATTTTAGCCCTCTTTTCGTTATTTATAATTAACAATTAATCATATTTTTCAAAATTTGAATTATTACTTGAAGGGTAGTCTTTTTTTAGCCCCATTCGCTGACACTGTTAGAACGTAGAGGGGTAATAAAAGTTTAGTGAGTATCTTTCGATGATTAATATGTTTTTTAAAATATATATTTAATAAATTTTTGGAACAAATCGCAGTCAGAGATCCGACTCATAAATATTTCTTAAGGGAGATCGAGATAGTCGAGGCTTGAATCGTATAGAGGTTGACAAAAAAATTCATGTCCTTAGGCCAAAGTACCTAATTTGCTGAATATCATTATACAGTAGCTCTTATAAAAAAATCAACGATATTTCAAAACAATGATGACTCTTTCTTGCCAGGAACCAAAAAATTCACATTCTTCGTAAATGGAATTTTGAGAACCTGAATAATCTATCAAGTGTTCCTTCTGGGTTAATGGACTGGGAGAGGTTTTTTCTTGTGGAAAATGAGGATAAGCTCAAGTGATGTTATATTCAATATTCCTCGTTCGACGTGTCGATCGGATCGCGAGGGATATTCGACAAGTTCGAAAAATGTAATTAATCAAGATGTACGAGCTGATTGAATTTTTTGTCAAGTTTATACCGAAGAGAATTAAATCTCCGAAAGAGCAAAAATTCATCGGAGAGTTTGATTTTGACGAAAGAATAGATGAATATTTTTAGTAGAAACATCGTTTGAAAGTATAATTTCGTTTTGTTTTTTTTTGTTTTCCTTTGTAGATATGAACCGGTCGATTTGTGATATATATTTCAATTCTGATGCTTACCCTCGCAAAACGAGGATTGATTAAAACGGTTTATAGGAAATATCAGGGTTTAACCGAGTCTCTCTTTGGCCTGTGACGTTCATTTCCGTCACGTTTGTCCCTATTTCTCTCTTTCTCTCTCTCCCTCTGTCCATTCCGTTGCCTGCTCAGTTTCTATATTTTCCTCGTTCTCTGACGATTAGATAGAACTCTCATCAATCTGTCTATCGGGCAAAATTTACATACAACGCGATATACTGTATTCGGGACGAAATAGTTCCGATGATCGGTCCACCAGTCGGCGATCGAAGGACCGCCAACCATACGGTGGAGAAAGAAATTTTTTCTCGATCATCGAGCTCTATGCCAATTACACACCGCATTCTCGAGCATGAAAGTAATAAAAAAAGGTAGAGGTCGTAAAATTGACGTAACGGAATTACCACGCTACTCTCACGTTTTTTATTCTTTCTCAATTTATATTATTGTATACACATGTGCGCGCACGCGTCCACGTGTGTGCGGGCTTCTGTTTTTTTCACTCAGCTCTTTTTATCCTAACCCCCGCTTCCCGCCCCACCTTACCAATCATACCGCGAAGCTTCAGAACTCTTTTTCTCCTCCCTCTGCTCCCATGTGCGAATAACCGGGGCAAATTCTTAATTATCTTTCGTTGCCACGGGCGTCAGAAAAAGAGAGCAAGAGGTAAAAAGAGGGAACACGGAGGAAGAGTGAAAAGTGAGTAAATTGAGCCATCTATCCTTCCGGATGTTCCATATGGATCGTGATGAATTGATGAGTATATAAATATACATAAAAGCCTGCAAGTACACATATATCTATATTTCTTTCTTTCTTTATTCATCCGTCATTTTTCATCAATTCGCATTTTTGCATCAAGCACCGAATTTTCAGTCTCGATGTTCTTCCCGATCTTTATAACCCAATTTTCAGTCACATCGATTAATATTCGTTTTGTCCCTGCCTATCACGCATAAAAATCATTACGCTCTTTATTTTACATTGATTTTTACACTATCGAACAACCTGCTGCAAACAAAAATCCTTCTGCCCTCGAAATTGTGAAAAAAAAAAACGTTTCGAGTGTTTCAAATCAAAAAGGTTATAAATGAGTTTTTAAAAAATTGGAACTATCGAGAAAATGCTTCCAAGCTCGTTTCACGTCTGAATTACTCAATATCCGAGTACTATCATGACCAATAAACAGAAATTAAAAATTTCACACATTTCCAACGTTTCTCAAAGGAACCCTGCCTTGAAAAACGAAAAAAATGTCAACTGTTCGTTCTTTCTGCATATTTCGTTAACGAGAAATTCGTAGAATACTTCCAATTGATGCGCCACGTGCTGGAACAAACAGGTGGCGTCACCTTTTAAAATTTTATGGCACTCGATATCCTTGAAATTTTTTTTTATCGTGAGACCACATTTACCGACCGGGTTCAGCTATTTCCGTGTTATTTGGTAAAACCGTGGTGATTTGCCACTGTTGACAATTATACACGCGTCCTAACCAAAACTCATTTTTTAATCGTTGAAAACAATGAGCAGTGCGATTAACATGAATTGGTTGTGTTCAGCAGAAGGAGAATCATTATTGCATCATTTTTACGACAATTCGACGAAAAAACGACGATTCTATGGTTAAGAAATTCATTGCGAATAATAAAAAATCATATTTTTATTATTAAAAAAAAACCATGTTTTTGAGTAAATACGATTTTTTTTAAAACAAGCTGTTTGTTTTGTTGTTTTAGGCATTTTAGAAAGACCAGCTTTGCCTTCTTCGATCGAAGAAGTTACGTACAAAATCTTCATGATCGGTAGACCAGGAGTCGGAAAATCTTGCGTCGTAAATCGGTTGTCAGGCGTTGTAACAACTGGTGAAAATTTTTCTTATGCCGAGACGAATGGTATACGAAAAACAACTGTTTTTTGGCCTGTCAAAATATGGGACAAAGTCGTACTTTTCAAACTTCAATTTTGGGACACTTCGGAGAACAGTATTAAAAAATACAATCACATATTGCCGGTTGTTAAATTTACAATGAACTTTATTAAAGGGTTATGTCTAGTTCAGCTTTAAAAAAATTGATCTTCCAGTTTTTACTCAAGATTGTATTTTCAAAATTGGTGAACGAAATGCCTCAAAAACTACCGCATTGATTTAGCTCTAATTTTAGAGGCTGGTCTGAGATAAATCAGTATTTTTAACAAAAACTATTTTTTTATAAACAACAAATAAAATTAATTTTCATAGAAAACCTCAATTTTTACTTTGGACCTTGGTCGTTTGTCCAAAACTGATGTTCTGTATTACATGACATGAAACTTTTCCATTTTTTGGGGTTACATTCAAATCTGAATAACGGACGTGACTGAAACTTTTCTTTTTCAAAAATTATTTGCAAAATGATGCGTTTCTTGTTTTCATGAATTTTTATCTTGAAAAATTGATGTGCTTTTCAAAATATACTATTTTGAAAACACAATCATTCGTTTAAATAATACGAATCAGTTGCTATGAGGAAGTTTCCACAAAGCCTATTTTTTCAATTCTCTGACTAGATGGGACCCTTTTGAAAAAATAAGTATTGTTAATTTACATATTATCTCTGAGCAATTGGAGATGATATGCAATTTAATAATATTTCTTGCTGTTTAACGACGTTTCAGGCCTGTAAAGACAAAGTCGATGGGATATGCTCGGTTTTTTCGTTCGACGATGCTGCGAGCTTCAGAGACGTTCCTTATCTCATGAATTCGATGGCGACATGTACGCAAAATCCAGCTAACATTGTCATTGGAACAAAGTCAGTAATTTACTCAACAATAACCAAAATAAATATAATCCAATTTCCCTAAAAACATCATTCTGGTTTTCCTGTCATTTAGATACCAAGCTTATGCTCCAATGACTGTGACAGATGGTCAAGTAAAAGAATTTGAAGAGAGATGGAAAACAAAAGTCATTAAGATCGATACGAATAAATGTACAGCCAGATCGGAAATACTCGATTGCTCTTATCACATGAACTGTATTTGTAAAGCTCTGTGGAACAGAGATCAAGAGTTCATATCTAAGCAAATAATACAAGTTTGAGGTAAAAATTTATAAATTGATGAAAGAAAAAACGAATGATGTGCAGCGATAATGAGGCAAGGAATATGACGAGAAATTGAGACTGATATTTTTTTTATTTTTCATGTAAAAACTTGAAAAAGTTTAACAAGCCAGCAGCTAAATACTTTCTGAGGAATGTATAATAAATACATTTGATATACTATATATATATATATAATTTCTCAACGCCATATCCATTAAAAAACCTCTTCGTGCTGTACGATGAAATACTTTACAAAAATAATACAAAAAAGTGTTTGGGATTCTACGAAGCTGGTAATTTGAAGAGGGGATAAGCAAGGCAGTAAAGTCCAACGGCGGAGGAGACAATTCCCAGTAAGCCAACAGTGCCAGGGCTGAATTTCGTGTATCCCAGAGCAGAGAGAGGAATAAAAAGATCGCAACTGTTTTTGATAGTGTCTAAAAGCAGGTCTTTGCGACTGGTCAATATCGCTAGAGACTTTCGATCGTAAAAGTTCATATTTCTTGACAGGCTGCAAAATTTGGAGACTCGTGAAGCATTGAACTTCTGAAATATTATTGAAATTTCATAAAAGTCTCTCGTTAGATTCATGAGGATACTGAGCAGCCAGTAACGGTGTGATATCGACGTCCACTTCTCCAAGTTGACTCTTGTCACTCCTGCTCTTCCCAGCCAAACAATATGATCCGCCAGGAGAAAAAGAGCATTTGTTATTTTTGAAAGAGTCATTGTTATTCTTATCGCGACATCCGGATATTTGACGACGTTGAGAGCCCCGTAAAAACTGTCCAGACATCGTCCGAAATGGAGTACTAAATAAATCAATCGATTACTCGTTTTTTCTGCTTTCTTCTCGATATTAATCAAGGAATGTCCTTATAATTTCGTTGTAAAATTACATTTTCTGAAAGAACTGAAAGTATATTCCAAACTTTTTAGAACATCGGACGAGGAAGAAGCACTGCTCCGGGAATAATACCAACCAGCACGAGCGCAGTACTGCAGTAATCTGAAAATATAAATTGTCACGAAATAAAAAATATTTAGTTTTTTTCTAGATTTATTTTCATCAGAAGTTTACTCCACTTAACCTCCAAATTGCGAGAAAAAGATCAAAAAATAAGCAAGGCGTTCAAATTTTCTAATTACCTTGTGATTTTGTCTCTCCCGGCGGTTTGATTGTTCAATTGTACAATTAGATCCATAATTGATTATTCAAGATTTTTAGCAAAACTGCAGTGTGTTTTTGTATTTGATGATCGAAATATTATTCACAACCGTCGACGCTCGTGAGTTTGCGTAATATATTAGTTAATATTCAAAGTGCACCTTTCAACACTCATATTATTTAATCATATTTACTTATGTCTTTCGCTTTATCGTAATCATTTTTTTTTCACTCATAATTTTTGCTCAAAACGATATCATTTTTTCTATTTAACCTGCCAGTTTTTGTGACTGACCGACGCCACTTCGGAGATTCGTACTTTCGTACACTCAAAAAGTTTGTCGGATTCCCGATCTTAAAAGTATGGGTCAGTCGGTATCTCGCCACCGTGAGTGCAAGAGAGATAGCTGCAAATTTCGAAAGTGAATTTCTTCGACACGGTTTGACCGATTACAAAAAGGCCCTGTCAGCCCATTTTTGCCATCGTCCTGCGTGGGCTGACAGAGCTTTTTTGTAATCGGTTAAACCGTATCGAAGAATTTCAACTTCGAAAATTCGAGGTGAGGTTAGGTGACTGATCCATCCTCTTAACCTTGGACTTCATGCAGTGATTTGTTTATTTTTCACTTTCGATTCCGCAAAAAATAGACACCTTTTCAAATATTTTCGCCGCCGTATCGTTCGCGAATTTCAGATTTATAGAAAATGACAGAAAAAAAATAAAGTTTTATTAAAAATTAATTACCAAAAACATAAGAATGAATCGCTGAAAAAATATCGTAATTATTCATTCGGTCGCAATAATGGTTGATTTTTTTTATCTAGTCCTACTATTCAGATAACATTTGTGTATATAGACGAAAATTGATAAATTTTTTTAAATCGTGACGATCCGTTCGTCACTTTATTATGAAAAAGTTATCAACGGCATGACCCAACCGAGATGCAAGGTCACACATTCATTAGATGAAAATTGTCGTAATCAGTTGCTAGTCCACACGCGATCAGCGTCTTAAAATCGAGTCTCTGAATATTGGGAATAAGACTACATTTTAGTGTACCAAGATAAAAGATATAAAATATTAAAAACTGTTTAAGAAACGATTTTCGTGTAGAAAAAATGGCGACAAAAAAGTTTATTAATGACGTGAACGATGTAGTTTCCGAATCTTTGTCGGGTTTGTGTTGCGCTTATCCGCATCTTGAATATCACGCTTCGAAACAAGTTGTTTTGAAAAATAACGTGAGTAAATAATGTAATATGCAAATGAAATAAGACCGATCAGGCGGAACAACAAAATAATAAATACCTTTTGGTAAAAATTATACAGCATATGTAGCATGATTCAAACTAGAAATGACCGCTAAAAATTGCTGTTGCGCGCCTAGTTGGGAAAGTTGTAACATTTTTTATACAAACATACAATAACGTTTCGCTACCGCGAATCTAAACAATTCATATAAAATAAGGAATTAACTATATTATCTTTGGTCCGATAAGATAGGGACAAATATTTCATTTCATTTCAAATGAAAGTTGCACCGCTCAAAAAGAGCTGTTAGGCGCGTTCGGGGAGTCGTTATTTGCGTTATAAAACGCTGACGTTACAATTCATTGAATAATATTTCTAAACTACAGATTGCATTTTTAGCGCAAATAGGGATTCCCCGAACGTCGTATGCTGCCGTAGTAAGGCCGATCGCACACGCTTTCGCATAGCGTAGCATAACGTGTAGCATAAGAGATTTCGACCAATCGGGTAACTCCAGACAGACGCATATATATAGTACACATGTACGCTACCCGATTGATCAAAATCTCTTATGCCACGTTATGCTATGCTACGCTATGCGAAAGCGCATGTGATCGACTGGCCTAACTGCCCGCAGCAACAAGACAGTCCTTAACACGGTTGCCAGATTGAGCGATAAATCGCCCAATCTGCTATCTTCTTCTTTTATAACACAGCGGCGACCGGCGCCGAGTCTAGCATCTGACCATCCATGTTCATTGCAGTCCATTGTTATTCGTCAGTTCGTTGTTCACTGACGAGGCCGTGCTCGAGATTACACAGATGTATACATATATAAATAAAGTTCATATCGTTTGTTATCACGGTCTTACATACAAGTCTGGAAACTCCCCCGGATCCGAGGGGTCACTTAGGCCCGGTTTTTCCACCTCCCGATAAATTTTATCTGACAGTTAAAGGTCTGCTATCCAATGCTAAAACTATCAGGTAAAATTTACCTGGAGGTGGAACAACTCGCCCTTAACGACAGGATCCCAACTGTGTCTCGGGCAAGCGCCCATCGTGTCAACTGTACCGCGTAACTAGCCCTTGTAGCATCTCTCCACGCGTAGCAAGTCTATCCCGTCCCAAGTGTGAATCGTGTCAACCGTACCCTGTGCCAACTCTAACCCGTAGCAGCCCGACATTTCGCCGACGCTCGCGTATCCCCACTTTTCACCGCCTCTGTAAGATACGCAGTTTGTATTTTACAGAGGCGGTGAAAAGTGGGGATACGCGAGAGTCGGGGAAATGTCGGGCTGCTACGGGTTACAGTTGGCACAGGGTACGGTTTACACGATTCACACTTGGGAACGGGGTAGACTTGCTACGCGTGGAGAGATGCTACAAGGGCTAGTTACGCGGTACAGTTGACGAGTTGACACGATGGGCGCTTGCCCGAGACACAGTTGGGACCCTGCCCCCTTAACGACGAAACTTTTTATTGCAGTGTCCACTAGGGGCGTAGCTATCTTTAAAGAGAAGGTGGTGAGACGGCAGGGCAGACGGAGGTATTGAACAGACAGCACTAATTGCCGCAATACTTCGCATCTGCCTGTCTCCGTCGCGCCTAACCTTAATGTCTATAATCTGTAATATGATGCAAGTCCATTTGTAATCAAAAAATGTTCACAGCGCAGTTCGTTGTCTTTCTAATATTATCATGAAATAGGTTTAATAAATATTTTAAAAATTCCAACATGTCTGAAATATTTTTAATTCATAATTGGAACTTCATGTGATCCCTACTATAATTAATTATAATTAAGCCCTACATAATTGATTTTTTTTTGGTAATTATGCAGTTTGAATACTTTTCCGAAAAAGGACGGGAAAATTTTTTTTTCGCCACGAAATTGTTTGTTCCATTATAGTAAATGATATTCCGTCGGGGGAGGCTAACATTTTCCATTAATTCCATAAGTTATAGGGTTTTGACGTTCCCGGAAACACGTGATAAAATAGGGCATTTTCGAACATTTCGACGCCTACGTTGGGGGTGGGAGATGGGGGATTTATAAAAGAAGCCTTTCTGAATACGATTTCACGCGCACACACCAAGATACCGCAAATCCACCCACACTATTCCACAGGCACCCTACAATTCCATAAATCATCCATAAAACATTCCATAAAAAGCAGAATTTAGCCGTTTCGGGTTATATTTTTTATTTATAAAACGTGATTTAATAAAAAATGTCAGCCTCCCCTGACGGAATATCATTAATGGTGACCTATTAAAGCAGCCCATGGCAAAAAAAAAATATTTCCGTTGTTTTTCGGAAAAATACTCAAACTGCATAATTACCGAAAAGCACAAAACAGATTCAGAACTCATCAATTTTATCGATCATATTTAAAAATACAGGATTAAGAACGTGTTCAGAATATTAATTGAAAATTACGCTTGCATAAAATTTCCAAAATTATCGTAATCATTTTGAACGTTGAAATTGTAACTTCCAATTAATATTGAAAATCTATATTGAGTCTTGGTTAATGAAATTGTTACATGAGCTCCGAAGGTGTTTCGGGCTCCACCACTATCAAACTAAGGGAAAACAATATGGCCGCTCTGCCTTTTAAATGGTGCAACTTACATTGAAAAGATTTATCCTTAATCCTTAGAGTACATTTGGGGTCTAGAATACTCCAGACAAGGTTTGAATCGAAATTTGAATACTTGAAGTTTTAAAAATTCACAAATTGTTCTATTTATACTCAAAAATGATACATAAATTATTCAAGCCTCTTGGCAACAGTTTAAAGACACTGGAATAGTCTCGAGCCCACGTCGCTTTTATTTTATTACGGGAAAATTTATAAGAAGAAAACCTTAAGGGTTCAAAGATATTTGTGGTAGAAATAGTTAACTCTTCATCCTTTATACGAAACAAACGAGAATATTAAATAAAATAATGAAAAAAAAACTATCACGTTTTAGTGGCATAATGGAAGTAACAAAGTAGCCATAATATGCGGAGGAGGAAGCGGCCACGAACCTTTTGCCGCAGGTCCGTTGCCATACGTTTTTATAACTTACAAAAAAGATGAAACGAGAAATAACAGGGATTTGAAGACGAGAGTGATTTTACAGGTTTCGTGGGTGCGGGAATGTTGACTGCCGCAGTTGCTGGATCCGTTTTTGCAGCACCACCCCCCAACAACATTCTCCACGCTCTTCGTTGTGTATCGCACAACAATAATGGTGGGCTTTTGTCTTCCTACCGCCCTTACAATGATCAAATACCTTTTTCAATATATTTACGTATTTTCAGCTGGTGTTTTGATAGTAATACCAAATTACACCGGAGACTGTTTGAATTTTGGAATAGCCATCGAAGAAGCGAGGCAAGACGGTTTGACGGTGGTGGGTCCATTCTAATTTGCTTAACTTTCACACATCCATTTACAAGCAAAAACCATTTTCAAGCAAAATCCATTTTCAATAAAATTTTTACCACTAAACGATTTGGAAAATGTTTGAAAAAAATGCAATCTTCGAACACTGATCTTCGGTAACAATAATGCCAAAATGTTTTAAACAAACTCTTTAAATCTTAACTTTTTCAGTAAATAATTTTTTTCAATACATAATTTTTTTCCGCCACTGAACTTCGATCGAATTTATTAAAAGTACATTTCATTTTTTCACCATTTTCTCTCCTTTTTAAAATTTAACTGTTCTATTTTCTTTCAAGCGTGATGGTGAATCTTTTTTTACAAAAATACACTATGAATTTGCGATAATTTATCCATCTTTTAGGATAATCAAATATATTTTGTTAATAAGGAAAGGTTTTGAAAAAATAAATATTCAGAAAAAACATCGAATTTATTTTGTATGACGAAAAAAATTGTCCGATTCAATGTCGAAAAACTTTTATTGTTAAAACAATTGGCGAATAATTCTCAGGCATTATTATTATTATTGAAGGAGTGAATTCTGATGAAAAAAAATTTTCCCGTCAATGTATGAATAAAACATGCGTAACAGATTATTTGAATAAAAATTGTGCTGTTATAATTTGTTGATGAAAAATCATAAATCAATACGTAATAAAAATAGCAAATTAGAATGATGTTAATTTTGACATTTGAAACAGATAGCGGATATTATAGTGGGTGACGATTGTAGCATACCGATCGAAGAGCAAGGTCGCGCTGGAAAACGAGGTCTGGTGGGTCTGTTATTCGTAATTAAAATCGCTGGGTCTTTAGCCAGGAAAGGAAAATCCCTGGAGGATATAACTTGGACGGCAGAGATAGTTTCGCAAAATATTGCAACGTACGGCGTAGGATTTGCTCCTTGTTCAATGCCCGGTTCGTCTCTTTATTCCTTCAACAAAAGAGAATTCAAAAAGAAAATTACAAACACTTTTCCAACTAAAACGAGAAAAATATTTCGAACGAAAAACTTAGGTCAGAGCCCAATGTTTGAAATTCCGAGAAACGAGATAGAAATCGGTCTGGGGGTGCATGGCGAAGCCGGATACAAAAGAATCGAGTGGAAAGAAGCCTCGAAAATCGTTGAGATTCTCCTCGATCGAATAATCGACGTGCTCAAATTGATCAAGGGCAATGCCGTTGCCGTGATAATCAACAATTTCGGCGGCTCCAGTCAATTGGAGCAGGGAATCGTCGTTCACGAAGTTGTTAAACAATTAAGTGAGTTCTTGAGTCCATTTTTTGTTTCGAAAACGGTGAAACTAATTTTTTTTTCTGATCAAACAGAAAGCCGAGGTATATCGCCGCTTCGTGTATATTCTGGAAGTCTGATGACGTCTCTCGACAGTGCAGGAATGCACATCTCCATATTACGTTTGGTCGATGAGAAATCCAGCCTTTTTCTCGATTGCCTGGACGACGAAACCGAAGCTCCTTGCTGGCCGGGGCGCTCTTACAGTTTGCCTCTTCTCGAACGACCTCGAATACAGGTCGATGAGAAAAGTAGAAAAAGAAGGGCCCCGAAAGTTGGGAGAAAATTCAACGACGATCGATTGGCCAATTTGATGCGAGACTGTTTGAAAACTGCTTGCGATAAAATCATTGCGAACGAGGAAAAGATCAACGTTTTGGATCGCGGTTGTGGCGACGGTGATTGCGGATCGACCCACAAAAGTTTTGCCGAAGGTTTCTTAACGTTTCATATTTAAAAATAAAAACGTTTTTTCCTGTTCTTTATCAACGTAGAGAAAATTAAGGAACATTTATGACTACACGCAATAAAAAATAAATGAACGCAGTTATACGTTTCGTTCCGACGACAGGTATTTTGTCGGCTTTTGGCGATCTCCAATTTCGTTATCCCGCCTCGCTGCTGACAGAACTTTCCTGGATAGCGGAAGAACGAATGGGCGGTACGTCAGGCGCTATTTACAGTCTTATGTTTAAAGCTGCGGCTTCGGAATTGGCGGATTGTACTAACGATGAGGAATGCTGGAGTCGAACTTGGCTTCGAGTCTGGAAACGTGCCGTGGTTGGTATCACGAGATACAGCAAAGCAAGACCTGGAGACAGAACGATGGTTAATTCTTATTTTTTCTCTTTTATAAAAAGGAAAATTGAATAGTTATTGAAAAAAAGAAAAAACAGAACGAAACTGAGCCTGCGTTTATTTACACAAATTCATTTTACAGCTGGACACTCTGGTGCCAGCGTGCGAAGCTCTTGAAACGAATTTATCAAATCCATTCAATGAAATAATCGAACAAGTTACTAAAGCAGCGTGGTCGGGCTGCGAGGCGACGAAAAACATGACGCCAATGTAAGTGACAATTTTACTTCGTTTACTAATTTGTAAATTTACCAAACAAGCAACAAAAGGATCGTGAAAAACGTTAATTTTTTTTACGCAGGACTGGACGATCCAGTTATGTGAAGCAAGCGGAATTTTTGAAAAACGTGGATGCCGGTTCATTCGCGGTAGCAATCTGGATCAATGCAATCGCAGAGACAATGGCAAAGTTTTGATAAATTTTGGAAATAGCGAGCAATGTTTGTTTCCTTGTTTCGAGAACAGAAAAATTAGTCAACGGAAAATTTTAATAAAAAATAACTTCATGTAGTTTCGAATTTAAATACTGTAAACATTGATTAAAATAACAGAGTAATTTAAAGATCTTTAAAAATCGTCTGAATCTATTTCGAACAATATTTTATTAAAATACTTTGCTCATTTTTTCGGGCTTTATTAGAATTGAAAATGAATTTTCCAAACAGATTAGAAGCATCTGAAAATTTTTAAAATTTTTTACCTCCAAGTGCAGAAACTATGATTGACAATTATTATCGGCTGGGAATTTTGTATGAAACGTCCTTAACGAATATTCAAATGGTAAAAAATGGTGAGAAAAATACAAACATGCGAGAGTCGAGTCTATTCGACTTTGTCCAATGCACCAAGACGTTCGAGTAAAGGTGGATGACTGAGATGCCAGCTCGAGTACAACGTATCAAAGAGAGGATAAGCTAAATTGTCCTTTTGCAATTTGACCAACGCGCGCTTGAGTGGTTCAGCGTGACCGAGTTTTTTGCCAAATTGATCGGCCTGAAACTCAAATCTTCGCGAATTCACGGTCAATAAGAATCCCATCAACTGAAACAGCAAATAATAATGTTGTCGATAAAACTCGCTTCTAGATCCATTGTTAATTGGAGAAAATGGATAAACAAAAACTTACAGTATTCAGGGGGGTCAGAATATACATCATCACGATAATCAGTCCGATAAAGACCGGTTGACTGTCCGTAAAACCGAAAGCAACGTACATCGGTTTGTAGTCGAGCAACAAAGAAAATGGCAGTAAATTCATACAGAAGCTTATCTGAAAATATGAATTTTCTATTAAATATTTGAAAAAATAATGGTAAATATTGAAAAATTCAATGCAAAATTTATTGAATATTCATGTATAATATATGGAGAAATCAATCGATTTGCCTCGAGAATTTGCTAAGTGGTAAAAAAAAAAAGAGAAAAATGAATAACCTGTGCGAGCAAAAGCGATTTGATGGTGTGGCTGTATTTCCAGTGTCCAAGTTCATGGGCCAAAACGCCAATGACTTCGTCGACTTCGCAGCCCATATCTTCCTTGTCATCGTCGTTTTCAGATTTGCAATAACCCTTAACGAGAGTATCGTAAAGGACGATTCTCTTGTTTTTGTAAAAACCGTACATGTAAGCGTTGCTGTGAGATGATCGTTTAGAACCTTCAACGATGTATAACTTGTAAAGTGGAAAATCGACCGAAGCCGCAAGAGCTTCGATGCCACTTTTCAATTCGCCCTCCGGCAACGGCGAATATTTGTCAAATAGTGGAGCGATTACTTCCGGATAAAGTACCGACATGAAAAGCGTTATGACGATCGAGAAGAGCCATACATAGATGAAAAAATTATCACCGCTGTTCTTTACGATCCAAATAATGCCGCAGAGAATCGGCAATGCTATTACTTGCATCACGATGAATTTCTTTGCTTGATCCTTAGCAAAGAAGCCGGGACTCTGTGTGAACATTTCAATGATCATGAATCCCATTCCAATAAATTTTTTTGTTTTCACTAGTATTATTTCAAGAGTGAATTCAATTTTTAACACGCATGGTGATTTGGTCGATGATAAAAAAAAAAAATTTAATTTCATACCATGAATTTATCTTTAGAATTTGTTACAATTCACCGAATAATTTTACGACATTCATTGCCAAATTTGAATTGTTTGAGATTATAAAAAATTACCAACTAAATCTTCTTTTCGTCAGTCAGTTTTATTAGAAAATAAACATTAACGAAAATAGAGTGCCTCAGTTACCAGTCGATGCAGGTCTAAGGCTATTTATTTGATTGCTCATTTTTTTGCTGATAAAAAAGTTTTTCTAGAAAATTGAGATGCATTGTTTAATTTTTCCCACCGAATACAACGGTGATAAGACAAAAAGCAAGCTATTGAAGTATCGTAATGAAAATTATTTTTGGAATATTTATGAAAACGAGTTTTCAGGCATTTTTATTTCGATTGTTAAACACATCCTATCAAATTGAATTTTTTTAACACGCACCAAATGACCATGGTCTTGCTAATGATACGAAGAGATCTCACCTGCTTGTTGAATCCGTACTTTTGCTCCAAAACAAAGACGTTATAAATCTTGAAAGGAAGACCAGTAACTGTGGTAACCAAGTTCATAACGAACATGCAAGCAGCGCTGATAAAAATTTCGTTGTCCTTGGACATACCACAAAATTCCAAAATAGTGATGCCCCATTGCCAAAAGTAGCGAAAGGCGAAAAAATATATAAATACCTAAAAACAATTGAGTAAAAATTTGAACTCAACATCCAATGCCCTGAATTATTTTAGATTTAGATTTAGATTTTTTTTTGTGCCTACTCTTGTTATTAAAAATACAGTTTTTTAATATTTGGGGACTTACCGTGTTAAGTACAGTGGAAAATAGACTAGAAATTTCACCAAAACTATTTTTATCTAAGGAATAATTGCGAGCTTTTTGGTAGACGTCCAATGGCATTAAGCCGTCTAAACTTTTGGGTGGAACTTCCAGGGATTGCATCAACTTTCTCTGAAAAATCAATGAACAGTATGAAAAACTACAAAAAAATAATTCTTCTTTATTATTTATTAACCCGTGAACGAGGGTCGTTTTCGTCCGGCCCAAAATTAAAAAAAAAACGTTTTCTTCGTACATTGCTTGATATTTGATGAAAAAAAAATTATTAAAAAGAAAAAAAAAATCTATTCTCACTTCAAAAGTACAGTCTGAAGATTGACCATAAATTTTTTCAGATTTTTTCATTTATAATTGCGGGTGTGATAGCACGAAGACGAAAACGACCCCAGTTCACGGAATTAGGGTGCCTAAAAATCGTTCACGGACTGAGGGTTAAGTATTTGAATAATCATAATAACAATAATAAACTAAATGTAAAAACAAAAATAAGAATGAAAAATACAACAGAAATAAAAGTATAATAATAATAATAATAATAGAAATTGTAGTAGAATAAAAATAAAAATAAAATTCGTGGAAAATGGGTATTTTTAGAAGCTGATTTGTAATCGCAACTGGCTCTGGAATTCTCACAATGTTGAGCTTCGGCCTAACAAACTTACCTGACGCAGTGACAAATACAATTCCCAAACATAAAGCACCCATATTACAGCTAATATTTCAAGCCGAATATTTTCTTCGACGATACTCTTGAAATCTCCCATTTAAAGTCGTGCGCGTAACTTTGAGGTTATGTAGACAATCGCTACCTGGAATAAAATGAAAAATCACGTTTTTTTTTTTTACGAAAAAGAAATCAATTGCAGATGCACGAGAGAATTATCTATTTTTTGAAATGTACTATCGTTTGCTTGAAATTAAATGCGGTTTTATGGAATAAAAATTTAATAACGGGATAGACTCGTCGTTCGTCGCAGCTGCAGGTAAACATCGATCCCCGGAGTGAGCAATCCTGGGAAATTGCACGTGGCACCCTCTGCAAATATTGCGTTTCGTTCGATCGGGATTCAATCTGTTCCGCTTTATTGACAAAACGCGACACTGCCGGATAAATTTCGACCACGAGAAATATAAAGGATATTTCAAGAAAAAACAAAATTTTGGTTTATTTTCTTCAATTTTGTAATCATCTAAATTTGTCTCGCATTTACATTTTGGGTTTCAAACAAAAATTGCCGAATTTTCGTAGACTACGCAAAGAAATTTCGAGTTTTACTAAAGGAAAAATAAATTTGGAAACAGGAAGTAGGGAGAAATAAATCGCATAATAAATAAATTCGAGGATTGTAATTTCAAATATCCTACTTTTTTATTTACACGACCATAGCCAACGTTTCTTTAATCCGCAATAATAATCAGTGTGAAAACAAATTTTTTGCGAAATTCGAAAAAAATGTGTTTTCACACATTGATTATTTTACAAACTTCGATACGAAAAAAGCGAGAAAATCTTATTCCTTTTTTTTCGTTTTTCACCGATGAGGATGTTTTACTCGTGCTCAGAGTCAACACTTTTGTTCATCGGAATTTCGGTTAACAATTCGACATAGATTCGTAAAAATTGAGCAAAGTTCGAAATATCGAGGAGGTTGATTTTCAATAGTAAGATAATGCTGACAAGTTATTAACAACCAATGTGAACATAAAATCGTTGAACAAAAGATGAATTTTCCATCGTACGGAACTAATTTGCGGATTTTCCCAGATGTCAGTGAATTTTTTAAAGAAATTTCGCTTTTTTCAATTCATTGTTTTTTTTCAGTCGATAAAAATATGGTATTTAAAAAATGGCCCGTTTAATGGCTTGTAAATCCCTCAGGTGTAAAATTCAAATTCAATTCTGTTTTTACTCATTTTTCAGGATTTACAAAAACAAAAATCTGAAAAAAGTATTCAGAATAAACAACAAATAGTTTAACACAGTAAATAAAACTTTTGATGACGAGTTGCACAATTTTTTGTTTGACTAATTCGTTGATAACTTGTTGGCATTATTATAGAAAATCAAGGATTTCTAATATGCCAAAAACGATTGAACTTTTTGAGAATAAAATTTTGGGCAAGAAACGTAAGTGTAAGAAATTCTTAAGCGTAATAAGCTTTAAGAACGTCCGTAACTTTCCGATTGCATATCGGGCAATGTTTGGTAGTTTTCCATACCCTAATGGCGCAGCGATAGCAGCAACAAATGTGGGAATCGCGTCCGTGTACGAAAGCACCATTTTTCGGGCCCACTGTACAAATGAGGCAAAGTTTGTTTTCGCCGTTGTTTAGCGACTTCGTTTTTAACGTAGATTGGCGAATTTTATTAGGAAAAGCTGCGTCACCGTCGGCGCCATCGTCGTTGCTGCTGTCCGAGAGATTCGAAATGGAAAGCGTCGTGGCGATGCTCTCCTGAGATTCTTGACTCGCGTGGCTCAGCTCAAGTTCGGAGCCAAGTTTTTCACTCGGTTCTTTACTGGATTTCGGTGATTTTTCAAGAGGATTTTCTGACTGCGACGAGGAGCACGGTTGCGGCGAAAGAAAACTGTCACCGCTGCTTGACACCGGCTGCGACAAACAGCTCGAAAAACCTATATCCATGGATTCTTGAGAAGAACACGCAACCAATTCGCCGCCCGATGCCGATTCGCTTTTAAATTCGACGCTTTTTAGGTCGAAACTTATGGTCGATTGGCTTCCGATGCTTGAACCGAGACCAGAATCTTGAGACACTAACGAATCTCCACGTCCTTCGAGAGCACGACCTCGACGCGACCATCTTTTTTTTATCTCTTTTCTACGTTTTTTACCTTTTGGTCGAGGAGGAAGAAACTGCTTTCGTACCTGGAAAACAAGAATTGATAACACTTTGAGATTTAATCACATTGCGACTATTTGAAGCCCATGAAAAATGTTTCCGCGTTTTCTTTTTACCTGATAACATTTCTCGCAGTAACGGAACAACGGCTTGTTGTTTTTGTTGTTGCATTGAACGCAAGTCCAATAATCAGCGTGGCTTATTTCGCTGTCTCTCGAAGTAAGAGAGTCGTCGCTATCGTCAGCGAGATCGACGTCCGAATCGCACATCGCCGCTGCTGCTGCTATTGCCCCAACGTATCCCGCGATATGTTGTGATATCTGCAACTATTAAATGTCCGTTCGTGCAATTTTATATTAATTTTGATATTTAGAAGATTTACCAAAATCAGCCAAAAATTCAGATATTTTTCAGACATTCATGAACAACGATTTCCAATAATAATAATACTGAAAAGTTATTAACAAATTGCTTGAACAAAAAATTATTCAATAGTTTAACAGACATTTTTTGCACGATACTCCAAATAATGTCAGCTTTCCTGATTACGTGTAAATATATTTAGATTGAAAATTTCCTTTTAAAATATGTATATTTTCCGAAATCCTTCAATGAATTTAAAAACGTGGATTATTGACATATTTTTCTCAAAAGCGAAACCATATGTGCAAAAGCAATGCCATCTTTAATTCTTAATAATTCAAGCTTGTAAGAAAACTTCATTTAAAGACTCCACAAGCAATGAAATATTTTTGTTCAAAACCTACAGGTAAAATTCATTGCAATCTCGAAAAAAAAAGTGCATCTACATAAAAACTTGATTGAATATCAAACGTTTCAGATAATAAAAAACACATTTTTAGTACCTCCGGATCAGAAGACGACAAGCAATCGATAAATGGGTTCTCATCCGCGGAGAGTGACACCGGCTCGTATTCTTCAATTGCATCTTCTCCAGAAGTGATCCAGGTGTTGGTCGAAGTGTCAGAAGTGTCTTGGACGTATTCTGTAATTTTTTTATCATTCGGATTAATCGAAATTATAAACATGACTCAAAGTTTTGAATTTACTCTTGTAAATTTATATTCGAACGACTGAATAACTATCAGACTAATTGTCGCTCCCATCTCTTGTGCCTTAAATTTATTTTAAATAAAATTCGAAATTAATTTAATTTAAAATAATTTTGATTAATTTGTGTTAATCAAAATTATAAACGTGACTCGAAGTTTTGAATTTACTCCTGTAAATACATATTCAAACGATTGAATAACTATCAGACTAATTGTCTCACCCGTCTCGTGCGCCTGTATGCTGTAAATCGACTCATCTTCATCGGAAGAGGTTGGCTGCGGAGATTCACTTTCGAGGGTCACATACCAGGAGTATTTTGCTTTTTTGATATTAGAATTCGAATCTTCTCCTTCTAGAAATTAGTACAAGAA
The DNA here is from genome assembly GCA_963989365.1 of Rhimphoctona megacephalus. NCBI lineage: Eukaryota > Metazoa > Arthropoda > Insecta > Hymenoptera > Ichneumonidae > Rhimphoctona > Rhimphoctona megacephalus. The sequence continues at coordinate 24,217,898 of OZ022419.1, read as the reverse complement.
AAACATCTAGAAAATCGATCCGTGAAGCAGCTGCTTTAATTATTATGAAAATGGTAGGAGTTTTAATTATTATAATTAACGCTTGAATAATTCACAATTTTGTTTTTTTCGGGGCTGTAAAATCGTACCTTCTTCGGATCCTCTTCGTTTCCAGCAGCCTTGTTTCAGGTTTGCTGAAGAAAAAAACATTAAAAAACGATTATTTAACCTTTGGATGGAAAAACATGGGGATCGGATAGTTTTTAAAAAATTAGAATAATTACCAGGAGTCAACGGATCGGCGACACTCATGTCGTGGATTAACAGAGGAAACGCTGAGAATTTGAAGACTAAAGTCGGATATACGCGCCGGTAGTTTAGCTGGGTTCAGTCGAAAATATTTCCAAGGTCTCTCGTACTCGCCGCGACCATAGTATATAGTAAAAATCTTACGGGATGGGAGAGAAGAGAGAAAAGGAAAGGGGAAAGGAAAAAAAAGTGAACGAACGAGCACAAACGCGTTTGATGACGATGAGCAACACGCGATGAGTGTGGCGATCAAGAGAGACGGAGATAACACCGTGGGCGCTCCTCTACAGCAATGCTCTCGAGTCACAAATACCAACTGGCGAGTGGCGACGCACAGTCAGACACGGTCAGACTCGTGCGTACAGGCACATACGAGCATACGAGAATGAGTGGAAGAAAAGGGGAGGGGCGCGCCCAAATGAGTATCTCGTCAGTGATTCTCAAACGCAAAAACATCGCGATAAACGTGCGTCTTCGCGGGAATATTGGCATTTGTATTTCACATGAAAAAATCAACGATAGAGGCGCCAGCATCGCTTTTTAACGAGCTCATTCGTAATTTATGAATAATATACACAATTAATATTTTTTATTATAAATTACGAATTAAAACTAGTTTGCCTGTGTCGAAATAGTATTGAAAAATTATTGATTCGTAATTCGCCATCGAAATTCATAAAACTAAGAAATCATTCGATGTTTATTAACAAATAAACAAAAAATATATGTGGGATTGCGGGTGGGCGTCGATCCAAAAGGAGAAATTCTCTCACGTTCTTCGTCGACATTCGTCGCTTATTTATGAATCGTTTATGAGATCGTGATTGAGTACATTGTACCGTAAAAACATGCTGAAACATGTTACATGGGCCAACGAACGATAATCTTATTACTTTTTTGTAATTTAATCAATACTATCGCCGATCCGATCGAATGAATAAAAACTTGAATTAAACACAAATGAGTGACTTTGCGCGCGATTTTCTCAAGTTTTATCGGAGAAAGGTGAATTTTGAAGGGTCATGTATAGGGAAATAAATGGTAAGAAGCATAGGTAAGAGGGCGCGTGAGGGACGTGTGGTGTACGGAAGAGGGGAAAGAAGCTCGGTAAAGTAACGGGTATCTCTTACGGTCGAGCAGCGTTGAGTGTAGCGCTGAGAAGAGGGACGACGAAGATCGCGGCTCGATCTGTTGACGGTGAGGTGGCCCGCAATGGCCGCCGTGTGATATTTGCACGCGCGATTTGCATTAGTTTATAATCGTCATCTCATTTCTTCCATTCGGTGAATCGCGTAATATCAAAAAACTTGCGATTCTTGTTTCGAATGTTTCGCTAATCGTTCTGTCGTAACGGAAGCAACAAGGAGAAATGAAGCTCGACGACGACGTCGTCGTCGTCGTCCCTCATTCCTGTACGACGACGGACCGAGAGTCGATCCTCGTTGTTATTTCTTCGAGGCAGAATCGAGCTATTCGTCGTCGCCGTCGTCGTCGCATCACCGCCGCCTTCGTTTCAACCACTTACCGATCGCCAACCTACTCAACTCGCAACAATAACAACGATGATGACAATTACGTGACAAGGAGCGTGACGTTTGTCGCGAGAAAAAAGAAAACGAGAAGGAAGCGCGACAACGAGGCGTCCAAGCTGGACGTCCAATAGCCCCGCGATCTCTATTCGTAGTGCACACTTATATATCCTCAAGCCCCTCTTTATAGAGTATGTATACGCTAATGTTGTTTAGTATACATCGAGGCCTCTCCCACGTCGGTCTACCGTGCGTGTCAGAACCTGTCAGAATGCGGCATCCCGCGAATCGCCGTCCCTCAATGAATTAATCGCGCGCGTCCGGTTACTGTATTTTTATTTTTTAATTTCTTTTACGACTTTTAGCATTGTTTCTCGTTTTCGATATACCATGATACTATTGACGGAAGAAGCATCAGGTAAACAAGGATCATCGTCGTCGATGATCGGTACGTGGTCAATGCGATTGTTACATTTTTATTCATAAATAATATTCGACGGTGTTCGCGATCACGTCCCAAAATCGACGCTCATTTTTAACAAACAAACACACGAACGTTATTTCATTATGTTTTGGTAAAAGTGAAACTGTACGATTTTACACGAGCTTCTGAGTGCGCGCGTGTATACGCTCGTAAGAGATTAAAGAGAAAAGGCTTTCGGTGCAATCGCTCGTCGAGCGCCCACGAGGTAGAGGGCGTATCACTTTCCTTTTTCTCTCTCGAACCCAAGTTCCTTTACCCGCTAGTGCTTCAATAAATCGCGTTTCGCGTTCGGTGGAACGAGCATACACGATCGAGCAGCGCTCAATTCAAGATCAAAGGGCCTTTTTATTTCATTTAACGACGGATCATCGTCGCGACTCGCGTCAGGCGAGAACGAAATAATGACGAACGAGAGACAAGAAGAGGAGGCGGAGGAAGAAGAGGAAGAGAAAGACAAAACTCCGATTCCAAGAGAGCCTGGATCGTGGTGTACGAAAATTTTGGAATACGTGAAAAATCGCAATCGCATTGGTCCCGGTAAGATCGAGTTGGCGGAGTGCGATTTTTTCGTCGTTGGACCGAGACGTACTCTTCGGGTATTAGTGCCAAAACCATCGGGTGATCCTTACTACGAGACGACGAAGAACGAGAGGCCGGAGACGATCGACGAAAACTTTGTTTCCCGATGGGCCTCGCGGCCACATCCTTCCGGTAATTGTCGTTGCAGTTTTCGACGAACGAGAATTCGTAATCGCCCGAACGACCCCGATGACGACGACAACAACGACGACGACGACGATGACAATGAAACGAGGAAGAACAAAATCGTTCAAGATCTCGAGGAATACATCGAGAGACTACTGCAAGAAGTACTCGCCGATACGATGAAATTCTTCAACGACGCCGGCGACACTCTGAGAAAAAGTAACGAAGTCCTTAACATCAACGATTCGAAAAAAACGGGGGAACTAACGAGCCATCCGGAGGAAGTTCGCGGCTACGTAAATCAGGCGTTCTCCGGTTCCCTCAACGATCCTGACTCCCTCGAATTTCGCATTCAACGTTCCCCGGCCAGTGGAGCAACCAACGAAAACTTGGATTGCACCGACTCCGGTATAAACAGCGTCGAGACCATGGAATTTCAAACCTCCCAAGAAATTAGTCTCGAACAATCCCTCATGGAGATAATGGACGCGAAATTTGGCAAAATATCCTCGAGCAAAAACGTCGCGTTACAAAACGACACTAAAGAAAATTCTAAAACTATCATCGATTCCCCGGTTGTTCTGGAAGCTCGACAGAGCGAAGTTTTCGAAACTCGGAGCAACGTCGAGAGTAATTGTCAAAATCTCGATGAACCGGAGAAACAACCGAATTTCGAAAAATTACAATTAGAATTTTTCGAATCGGACGAGATTGTGACGAAAAAGAAAAATCCTGTTAAAGCTTTGCGCGACAAATTGAGTCAGAGTTTTTCTTCGGTAAGTTGCAAAAAACGTACCAACGACGAGGAGGACGAGCCAAAAACAAAAAACAAAGTAAGCGAGTCGATAAAAAAGGATCGAGTATGGCGAGAAATCGGAGATTCATCCGGGAAGCAGCAGGTTGATATCGCCAACGACGATAACAAGGATATCGTCAAATTTCGAAAATATCGAAAACCCGTAATCGTATTTCTCCACGGTTTTGGCTCTTCGGCGGAGGTTTTCGAGAATCAACTGGAGTATTTTTCGAGACTCGGATATCCGTGCGTAGCACCAGAACTTTTGGGCCACGGAATGAGTTCAGCTCCGGATCGTGCCAGGGACTATAAGTTCGACAAGCTGCTTCGCGATCTGGAGATCGTACTCCGTCATTACGCCTTTCAACCGGGCAGAAAGTGCGTTCTCGTGGCTCACAATTATGGGTAATTTTCTTTTGTTCGTATTTTATTTATCAAATTATTCGATAGGGATCTATATGAATTTCGCACGTTCGCAGTTCCGATTTAAAATGGTAATACTTTTGCCCGCATCTTCGATAACGCACGCTTCGATCATAATCGGAGCATGCGAGTACCCTTTATTGGCTCAATCGCGTGCTTTATTTTTTTTTTTATTTTTTATTCCTCAAGTAGGACGTACGTGCGCCCCAACTTTACACGCTACGATAAACCGTTAGAAAAAAATAATAATAATCGTGACTTGACGCGAGCGCGTATCCGACCTGTTTGGAATTCAAATTCTCAATAAGCCAGCCGTCGGAAATGCCTTTGTTTAATTAGTCACATGCACAACCGAGTAGAATATTAACGAGACTCTGTTCTCGATCAATAGGTGCAGTTTCGCCACGGCCCTTGCCTGCAAGTACGACAACGAAATCCATCAGTTAGTTCTTATTTCGGGCGGTGGTCCGACCCCCCTCGCACCGCCTAGCACCGAAGGCACCGGACGCTGTTGTCTTCGTGCCTTCCTCAGCCCTCTTCTCGTTTGTGGACTTCGTCGCGATATTCTTTACACAGCAAGAGGACGCCAACATCCGTATTGCGGCGCTGAAACAATCGAGCAACGCCCTTCCCACATGAAGTATGTTCTTGACGGCATGACCTGGCCCGAAGGTGATTATGTTTTTCACCGCAGGATATCAACCCCTACGCTCCTCGTGCATGGACTCCGAGATGACAAAGTCTCTCTTGTACAAGAATGCCAGATGGAAAGAGTGAGTTCTTTTGTATTACTCATTCTTGTTTCATTAACGGGAGAAAGTCATGTAAACGTACGTTTTTTAAAGATTTTTTTAATAAAGAAATGGAATAGTTTATTGAATTAACATAAAGCATATTTCAAAATATACGATGTAAGGTATATTGACAAATTTTTTTAGACTAAAATATTTCAAAATGGCGGTGCCACAGTCACTTGAAGCAGATTTGCGCCGGGCAGCCTACAGGTCTCAAATCTCAACTGAAATCAAAAAATCAAAATTGTATTGTTAAAATACATTAATACGCTTCTGCATGACGGAGAGAAAAAAATAAAAATTTAGGATCTTTTAAAAAAAAGTCACTTATTTTTTGTATTTTTGTAAATGGTCTTGAATTTTTATTTTTTTCTCTCCGTTATGCAAAGCGTATTAATGTATTTTAACAATAAAAATTTGATTTTTTTGATTTTAGTTGAGATTTGAGAGCAGGCTTACCAGACTCGGAAGTCGCCGCTGTGTTAAAAGATAGGCAGATAGGGCGATTTTGGGCGATTTATCGCCCAATCTGGCAACCGTGTTTGAGAGCTGTAGGCTGCACGGCGCAGATCTGCTTCCAGCGGCTGTGGCGCCGCCACTTTGAAATATTTTAGTCTAACAAAATTTGTCAGTATACCTTACATCGTATATTTTGAGACATACTTTATGTTAATTCAATAAACTATTCCATTTCTTTATAAAAAAAATCTTGAAAAAACATACGTTTTCATGACGCGCCTTAAGGAAATATTCTACTATGGTTGTTCCTACGTAAACTTTTTCGTGAATATTGCATTACAAGAAGATTAACAATTTAAAAAACCGACTGATTTGCAGTTTTATTTTCCAAAAAATAAAAAAAAGATTAAAATTTGATTTTATCATTTTACTCGCACGGTGATTATGGTCGAGCGAAAACAATAGCCTCTGGAAAAATACTCCTCAATGGTGTATGTGACTGCAGACTTACTCATCAGGAATGCATTGTTTTTTTTTTTGCAATTTACTCGCAAAGATTGTGCCTTTTGTGTGAACTATGAGAATTGTATTAAGATGAAAAATGGCAATGTGTCAGCGAAAATTAAATAAAAAATTAATTATTTTCGTAAACTTTCCATTCAACGAGGATTCGAAAGAATTATATTTTGAATTATTTTAAAATTCAGAGAACATAGACAAATTTCGAGAACATAAAAAATCGATAAAGATCATTTGAAAAAATTGACATAAAGTTACATTTGCTTATAAAAAATACCACTTTCATTTTTGTTACTCAAACGTTTTCAAATCATCTTATCAGAAGCTATTTATTAACCCTAGACCCCTACAATTTATTTTTCCGAACGTAAACCCTACAACGAGGTCGAAAACGACCCCAATCTTCTCTTTACCATAAAATGTTCCTTTTATGCGATAATAAGGTTTAATTGTACATCATTCTCTTCATTTTTTAATAACGAAGAGAATAGTGTATGATAAAGTCGCATTTGGTCAACATTTAATGATAAAAACTCTATAAAACCAAACAAAGTTTCGGAGAAGTTTGAAAAAGAAGTTACTAAAAAAAATTGGGGTCGTTTTCAACTCCGTTGTAGGGGTCTAGGGTTAAAAATGCCAAAAAAAAAGTATTATCTCGAAATTTCACAGCAGAATTATTGACTTTCTCTCCTTCTCTTTTCACAGACAATAATCAAAGCATTCCTCGACGCTATACCGACCGCCGGACACACGCCGATGATCGACTCTCCCGAGCAAGTTAATCACATGATCCACTGTTTTATAGACTTGTGGAAGCGTAAGAGGCGCTGAACGGCCTCTCTTCTCCTCCCGTAAATAAGCCCGTTCTTTACGATGATTGTGCCAAATAATAAAACGCGGAACAGGAAAAAGACGCTTCAGGAGTGCTCGTCGCGGCTGGACGACCCGTTCGATCCGCGCGTATCGTTAAATATTTATACATTTATACATATACGTATATATAAACGTGTGTGTATATATATATATATGTTTGGTCAGAGATGTATTCGAATGAACAGTTTATAAGAGATGTGTACCAAAGAGATGATTTTTTAAAAGTGCGTCGATGCACGAAACATCGACTGCGCGTCAATTATAAAATACATTCTACGTAATTCAATTTGTACAGCTACGAAAAATCTTTATACCGATTAAATTAAAGTTTGCATAGTTAAAACGCAGCGAAATTTCTTTTATTCTTTATCTAATATTACCTATGATTTTAGTGCAGTTTTAAGCTTTGAAAATCGGTCAAACTTTTATTGAATCTCTGAAAAAAGTATGGATGATTAATGAAAATAAGAATTTTTATGATATCGAAAAGAATTTTCGTTGCGTTCGAACCATGCGAAATTCAATTTATACCGATCGTTCAAAAATTCATTTTTATGCGATATTGACATTTATTATTTTTTAAAACGTATATGATTTCAATGAAAATTAGTCAATTGTTGAACCTCTGATTAAGCGGATTATCGGGTGACTTGATCCATTCCTTCTTGAGTATTTGTTTCAACTGACTCAGCCTCAGCGTAGGATTTTGTTCCTTTATTATTGGCATTGTACGCTCTTCGAAACTGGCGTAAGCCGCCTTGACTCGCTTCTCCGGATGACGATCAAGCTCCGACTCTTTCGCTCTGCAAAAAATGCGATTTTTGTAGATCCAAAAGCATTGAGAGAAAAGTTGAGGGTTGGAACAAAAACATTTGTATCATTAGAATAATTATTTCAACAAAAATTGCTATTTAAAAACAAAAAACATTATGAAAATGGATGTGTCAGCTTTCGTTCCAACTTTTCTGAAACGGGAAGTCAACTCTTACCCGAGTACGGCAATAGCTTCGTCAATTCCATGCGCAGTTTCACCCTCAAGAATAATCCGATTCAAATTTTCTTCTATCGGTTTTTCATCATCCTTTTTCTTCTGTGCTATTTGTGCTCTTTTTTCAGTCTCTGCCATTATCTCTGCTCTTGTTACCTTGGACGCAGGCTGCTTTCCACCTATTTTTATGTTAGCCATTTCTTTCTCAAGTAGTGCTTTTGTTTCAGCTTTTTTTTCCAGCTGCTGAAGTCGTTTCTTTTCAAGTTCATCCTGCAATTACAAAAAGGAACAAATTAAGGTAGTTCAGGCATGAAACGAGTTTCTTGAAAAAGTCGTGAAATTTATGCAGGGTGTAGATGAGTAGTCAACTGACACGTGTGCAAAATTTTAGAATTTATGTGTGTTTAATAATTGAGTTATACGTAGTTAAATATGGGGCAAAATACACAGAGGTATAGGGACTGTGCGTAGAAAAGCATACAATTTTCCGTATAGCGAATGAACGCTTCTTGGAAAATTGATAAAAAACTACACGATCAAAGTTAAGAATATTACGAAGATATGCACAAAATTTCAAGATGATCGTGTGTCTAGTAATTATTATTTTCAACGCTAAAGTTTAGGGAAAATGGTACTGAAAATATATATGACACGAGCGTGGCAACGTCGCCTCGTACTAGGGACCGTGTGCGGCGCTTACAACGCCACGAAGTGAGCAATTTCTATATTAGTTAGGTGCTAAGTAATCAAGCACGTATACGCGGGTGATAAGATTTTTTAATTGATTTACGATACAAAATTGATTTGTTTGTTTTTCTTCATCAAAAAGACATTGGTAAATGCAGGGCAACTCTCACACACCACTTTGGTTTCGAGACGATTGATCATTTTTGAAATACTGTTCTTTTCCCGAGAGCGCTGTCCATTTCGCATGAAAGAGCGAGAAACAAATGAAATGAATTATATGGCCGATTCGTCGCCCGTGCTTTGTGTTTCTACGACATTTGAAACATATCTTGAGTCACATTTTTTTTTAATTTTTATATAATTTTAGCCCCCAGCACGATCATTAATCACGAGCTGAAAACCTTAATTGCTCATTTTTAACATTATTAATCGTAAAATTTGTCTATATTTCTATCATTCAAAGCCAAAATAGCACCGCACAAATTGCACATTCAGACACGAGAGAGCGCGCACATCGGCGGTAGTGCTGCTCTCTATAGCTCACGCACGGTCCCTATGACGTAGTCGCCAACTGGACTGTGGCTTGTTCTGAAGCTCTGGTACATTGACAATACGAATGCCCTCACAAACATTGTTAACCTCAAAATCCGTCTGTTGTTTCTTCTTAGCTTGTGCCATCGCTGCTAAAGCCTTCTGTCTCCTCTTCAGAACACTTTCTTTTGTCCATTTACCCTTATGCCTTACTACTCCAGACATTTTTCCACTGTTTTTTTACATTATCACCGCAATGTTTTCATTAACTTCATTACAAATAACACTGTAACAAATTGTGCACACGGATACGCTCGCATCTTCCATAAAAGTTCGACGTTGCCACGCTCTCTAGAGCGATTTCATGTACATAAAACTGCCGTATTTTCCTCAGGGACGAATGAAATTTAGGGTTCAGTGAGTGCTGGGCGCCCGATGAATTAAAGGTTTGTAATTTCATTCTCCAACAGACGAGCCGGAAAAAAATCATTCACCTGTTCTAATTAATCACTTTAAGGATACCGTAGCGGTTCCGTGTAGTCAATTGACCGTATATAAAAATTTTTCCTTGAAAAACTACAAATTGACACTATTATGGTGTATAAAATATTTTTTTTTATACATTCGTAATAAAACGACAGCAATCCTGATCAATGAGATAATATTTTAAGAAATTACATATTTTTAATCACTCAATCGAGCTACTCGTCGTCAGCTGTTAATAGTCGATGAATTTTTCAAGCGAAATCTGGCAGCGCTGCACATTCGCACTGTAAACATAAACCTCCTTAACCTCTTTTGATGGCGGAACAGTTCTCGTTTATCAATAAATTTGTGTTCGAGATAACTTAAAAGATTGTGACCTTGGTAAAAAAAAAATTCATTTGCACGCCCAGGACCGCACATTTGGTGCCTTCGATAATATATCTGTTTCAGAGTAGCCTCATATAGGTTATATCACCGCTGTCACGAATGTGTAACATTGCCAGCTCACTGTAAGAATTATTCAGCGCGAACCGATCGAACGACGAATCAAGTTTATTCAGGTTTTGCCAACTTTAACTCAAAATTTTACAAGAACTAATTCGGTAACTCGTTTTTTTTATGTTACGATATCAATCTTTGATGATTGAATTATAACTGAGAATGAAAACTTTATGGCTATGTAATAATTAAATATATGTAATGTACGATGGGAATAAAATCTGAAGAGTTACGTCATAAGACACCGGGTTAAAGTTACAAATTTTGGAATTTAATTTCTCACTTGAATTATCGGTAAAGTGTTCCCAATTTTTTTCTGAAGAAAATAGTGAGTTCAATTGACATGTTTCAAATCTGATATCTTGTCTAATACTCGACCTTTCGCTACGACCTCCTTAATATTAATTTGGGGGTGATAACATCCTCAATTGAAATTAAAATTGGACTTGAAATTGACCCCACTCAGATCCCTACACAGCTACAATCGCTCGTGCCTGAACTACCTTAATTATCGTATTTGGCTTATTTTGGTGATTATGACAAAAAATAACAGGCTCAAACCTGCTTTTGTTTTTTCTTCAAAAGTTGTTTGTCGTCATCCTGCCACGCTTTCTCCTCTGCTTCCTGTGCCTTTTTTGAAGTTTCAGCCTCTTTGGCGGCAGCCTTACGTGCTCTGGCCACCACCGCTTTGCTGTTCTCCCCTACAAATTTTTTCGGCATTCTGAAATCTAGAATAAATACTTTGCCTGTTAACCCTGTGCGGATCATATGGGTCATTTTCGACCCATAAATCCAGCAAAAATCATGACAGCGCAGGGTTAAAATTGAGGTAAGTTTAACACAAGATTCCAAAACTGAATGTTTTTATAAACAAAAATAAATACGTGATAAACCGATGTGTGAAATTTAGAACCTATTTGCTGTCCAGTTTGACAGTAATTTATTCCTGAATATAGTACTCTTCCCAATCACTTATTTCTCTACCAGCATGGGAAAATTTTACGTCAAAATTACTTAACTTTTTACTTTGGTTACTTTCAAAATTTTGGTATAAAAAAACTTGTTACATTTTTCGAATGTTTTTTAATATACACGTTTACGACTTTACATTCGTTGCATTCAAAATTTCAGTGTAAAAAATTCGTCGTTGTTTTGCTCGAGTTTTCATTCAATTCATAAGTTTTTGAGTTTCTAGACGTTTCCATTGAAAATCGACTTCGAAGGTCGAAACTCAACCAATATCCATCGTCTAAATATTCTGGCACGCATTATTTATGAAAATAAAAAATGTCATAAGTCAAAAAGACATTTATGTGAAATGAGGAAATGTCAAAAACACACTCGAAAACAAATCGACACTACTTGAAATAACCACAATACGTCATCTGCCGGGGACATCAAATATGTTCAACACTGCTTAACATTTCATTAAAAGAAATTGGTCGAATTCAAAAAATTTAAAAAGAATGAATGAAAAATAAGATGAAAGCGTAAGGATTTTTCGCCATATTTGGCTAATTAGCCAATTTCAAATTGATTACACGAGCATAGTAAAAAATTCAAGACATTCAAAAATCACGTAGTAGTCATCACCGAGAATTTTCGATCAAGTTGGTAGCAGGGTCGCGATTGACGGGAACGCATGCGCTCCAATTTTTTCCGGTTTTTTTTTCGAGGTTATAAAAGACACGGGTAAGTTTTCATAAACGTGAGAAAAACAATGAAATAAAAATCTTTTGGTGAGAAAAATACGCAGTTAGGAAAACTCGTCGATTATTTCGCTACTGTCAATCAATGCCGCTTTTTAGTAAATTATTCGCGGAGCAATCATTGTATAAAATCATTGGAGAAATGTCAAAGCGAACAACGAAGAAAAGTGCCAAGACCAGAGGAGTTTCGAGTACTACCGGCGATAAAAACAACGAGGTAAGTCGCGTGCGATCTTTAACTGTACTCACCCCTAAATATTAATTTTAATCCAAAAACTCAAATCAACCGTTTGAGATATTGCGGCGATAACGCGACATTTTCTATTGTTTTCTCTACGGATCACCGCGAAGCACGCTCTGCACACCGAAAAATCTTATCTCCTCCCTGCTGCGCTTTCCGTCCAATCCGACAAATATTGATGTTGAAAATCACTAGAAATCACTGGTAACATTTCGTCAAATCAGTTTTTTCCACTTTGGCGCTTAAATTTTCAAGCACTTTTGGAAACGATGACAAGTTTACATGATTATTTTTTTCGTAACGTCTTTTGCACACCTTGAAATCGTTACGAATCTTTTTTTCAAGTCTACTTCGATCGCTGCGGCAACAGGACCAATATCTCTTGATAAACATGGCAATGTAATCATCAAAGTGCTTGCTAAACCGGGCGCGAAACACAACAATGTAACAGGTAACGTGAAAAAAAACTTCGTGTACAAACTGGGTTTCCCAGACCCATTAACGATCTCCGTCATTTTTTAATACTTAGGACTCCCTGGCATTTTGAATCCATAAAGTAAATTTCCAAACTTGTATATTCTACTCAAAGTTTAAACCCAAGTTTGGCTATCGAAAATTGATAATTTTTAAAAATACTTCAATATTTTTTTTCTCAACGACCAAACTGTTTTGTTTTATTGAGGAAGACTCGAAAATGATACACATTTTTTCAAGCCTTCATTTCATCACTTTTATCTTGGCAACAATTTAACCCCTACAATTTTTCTGAACGTGAACCCTACAACGGGGTCGAAAACGACTCCAATGTTCTCATTAACATAAAATGTTCCTCGCATGCGATAATAAGGTTTAATTATACACCGTTCTCTTCGTTTTTTAATAACGAAGAGAATAGTATATGATAATGTCACATTTGATGAACATTTAATGATGAAAACTATAAAACAAAACAAATTTCGGAGAAATGCCAAAAAGAAGTTTTTTACTAAAAAAATTGAGGTCGTTTTCAACCCTGTTGTAGGGGTCTAGGGTTAAAGACGTTGGGGTGATCTAGACCCCATGTAGCCTTTACGTTACGACAGGGAAGTGTGGGGTTGACTAAGGGTTGGCAGTCCATGTTTTACATCTCTTTGTATCTCAAAAATCATAAAAGTTTTTTTCAGTTTCCTTTTTTAGATAGATTTCAAACGGATTTACCTTTTGATGAACAAAAGTTGTTGAAGAAATATTGAATTGTCACTGAGATATTTAGAGTTAAATTTTCCCGGCTCTCCCAGATCCAGTTTATACAACTAAGATGTCGTTTTATATTTGTAATAGGTGTAATATACAGAAAAACATAAAACAACAATTAGTTCAATTTGATCTTTTGTTTCATTGAAATTGTAGATATATCGGAGGAAGGTGTCGGTATCGCGATATCAGCACCTCCAGTCGAGGGTGAGGCGAATACAGAATTGGTGAAATATCTTGCAGCTGTTTTGGGCACAAGAAAATCAGATGTGTCTTTGGACAGGGTCAGTGTAAAATGCTATTGAAGTATGTGCGCCTTCCGACGTATCAAAACCCATTTATTTGTTCACAATTTTTCTAATTATCAATATCGGCTGATTTAGTTTTTGGCTGTCAAAAAAATGTCACTCGTTTTAATTGCAACATATTTTGGGTATGAAAAAAGAAGGAATTTCTTTGCATTCGTGTGACGCAAACTTCAAGGACACGATTTAAATAATAGTTTTAATAATTATTTAAGATGGCACAAAGAATAATTGTTTTTTGTTTATTTTAGGGAAGTCGGAGTCGCCACAAGGTGGTAATAGTCAGTAACAATAACATCGAGGCTGTTCTGGAAAAATTGAAACGTGAAAATGGCTCGGACTCGTAAAGTCTACCAACACATTTGTTACTATTGGAAATGGATAAAATAATATTTCAAGTACAAACTTTATACACAATTATTAATCACGTACACGAGTTATTAAATACAAGCAGAGTTTTTCTTTTTTATATAATTGAAAAAATATTTTTAGAGTCAGGCTCGCGCATTTATTTACATAAATAAGAGAAGAGGGAGAAATAGGGAATGAGGATTTCGCGGACGTTTTACTCTTGGACCTCGAAAGCCTTGTCGTCGAGCCAAGGTCGAAAAATTGGCAGCGTCGAGGGATAGTGAGCGCCTCTTTTGGACGGCGCGGTGCCCGCTGGAGCTCCTTCTTGCCTGAGAGGATACGTGGCCAGGACTATCGGTATCTGGAGCTTGATTTCTTTGTCCAAACTCTTTGGACTTATGACAAACTGGGAAAAAATTAAAAAAAATATAGATTTTGACATAACGTTGTTTGTCACGAACTGGCAAGTAGATTTCGGTTCGTGGAACTCACGTAAACGTGGTAAAGGACGTTGATGAGATGGCAGCCACGTAAATTGGTCGGTGGCAAGGGAGGGACGTACATTTGCTCGTTGAGCCATTCTTCACCCTCGCCGGGCCTAATTTTGCCCCGTGAAACGCTCGCCAGTTCTCGGGTCTCGCTCGCCAATACTTTGCTTCGGCACATGTACTGTATCGTCTCGGTCAACGATGCTTTTGTAAATTTCATAGTTACCTTGACACGAAAAGGAAAACCCACACGGTTAATACGTGGGACGAAGATCGAAGAATATCGCGAGACTGGAGGCAGTTTCTTGAGGACGAATATTCAAAAAATAGAAAGAAACCAACTTCGCAACGAACGTTACGAGCTCGAGCCAAGCCCGCGCTCGTAAATACTCCACAATGAAATGTTGGTGAAATATTTTCGACTCAATATATTCATCGTACCTTGCTGCGATTGCTGACTGTTGCCGAAATCCCGATCGTCTCACCAGGCACGTAACCACCTCGATCCAAACTCACTCTACAAAATACGGGTCCACCGGAGACGCAGGAAACTCCCACGCGTTGTTCAACTTCCAGTCTCGCTGGTTGCTACCTCGCGCAATTTCCAAACTATTAGAAGCCCCCAAATCGCTTAAATCGATCAGTCCTCCCTTTACTTACCGCTAATATCGGTGGTTCGAGGTTCAAATCTATCGGATTCATCACGATAAAGACCTGTTGATTTTTGTGGGTCAAACCACCGGGTTCCCGGAGAGCGGCTTTGCAGTAGTACTGTACCCAACCGTGTTTACCGAGAAAAGTTGACGGAAGTCCCAACGGAAGACCCAGTTTGAACGGGAAACTGTGGATCCCCGGTGATAGAAGCGACGGTCCCTCGCCTGCGTATTCATCGTTTTATTTGTTAAATTCTTTGAATAATAGAAAATTTTAAACTGCTCTTGAAATTTCGAAACGAGTTCCGCCTTACCGGGTTCGCCGAGTAATCTCATTCGAAAATCTATGTAGTTCTCCTTGTCGTAAACTCTCTCCGCTCGTTGACTCCTAACTCTGACCACTCCCTCGCCTATCACGTGAAAGTGCAATCCAGATACGCTAAATAAATGAATAATCAACACTTATTCGCATTAACGTTGATCTACCGTTTGTTATGAAAATGAATTCACTCACTAGGCTTCGTCATCCAGTTCGATGAGCACACGCCCTGACAAGAAGTGACCAGGAAAATACAAGAGATTCGTGTTGTCAAAGAGGATAAGAAATTTGCTCAGTTTTCTCGTCATTTTCGTATTCTCGATGATTAAGTACAAATTATCAAATTCCTCTGTGTTACTCTATTTTTAAAAAACTCGTTTGATTCAAGGCACAACGAGATGGCAACGTCTCGAGTCTATTTGGTATTCTTCCTTGGCTGTCCCACCTCTTTCATCCGTGACAACTCCAAGTTTGCATGGAGCGACGTCATTTCACGTGCACACCTCGAACGATACTCCAACTACGAAATATTCTTTGTGTGTGTTTTTTTAACATGTACCAATAAAAAAATGGAAAAATTGTACAAAAATCAGAAGAAAATATGTTAAAATTACGATTGAAAATCGGAGCTCGAAAAAATACAATGCTCGAGCCCGCGAGCACGAGAAACTCTGGCTCGATCGACGAGGACCGTACCTGAGCGTCGTATCCTGCCCATTCTTGGTCGTCGCTACGCTCTCGCAATCCCCCCTCCCGTTTCATCCCGGCTGACCACCTCGAGCGTGTGTTCGCCAATCGGCAAACTCTTACCTCGTTCTCTTGTGTCGAGTTTCCTCGAAACCTGTTGCACCGTTTCTCGATTGCAGCATCGCGCCGTCGCGAGTCTCTCTCTTTCTCCCGTACATCGTTCAAATTTCACTCAACTTTTGGAATGCATCGATAGAGCGCGCCCCTGAACCATCGTTACATCAGGAAAATAATCATCCTTTCACTTTTTCTCACATGTAGGCATACAGTAATTATCACGCATCACTGAAAATACCTGGTGGGATCCTCCGCATTATTGTCTCATTGGTTACGGTAGCTCAACCCAACTCGCTCATCAATATTCACTCTTCACCCACGTTACGTCTACGTCTACAATCATCTGAATTAACTATTCGTGTCCAGATGTATGTACAATGCTGCCGAAGCTTTACAGACTGGGTCCCGGAGACCCTGGCAATATTTACGTTCAATGCGAGTCAATATTTTTTTAAACTTTTTAACATTGAATTTTTTTTAATTGAATTTTTTCAACTGAGTTTTTTAGTTGGATTTTTATCCATGGGTCAGAGACCTAGACAAATTTTATTGCAAATACGGAACAATGTTTTTTTCAACTTTACGAAAATTGAATTTTGTGCAGATAAATTTTTATTCATGGGTCTAGGAGACCCAGGCAAATTTTACGTGAACTACGAGTCAATACTTTTTCAACTTTTTGCAAATTCAATTTTTTCAGTTGAATTTTTCGAGTTCAAATGTAATTGATGGGTTTTATCAACTTTTCAAATTCAGTTTACTCAATTGAATTTTTTTATTTGTATTTTTTATCCATGGGTCTAAGGGACCCAGGTAAATTTTACTTCGAATAGAAGTCAATATTTTTACAACTTTCTGTAAATTGATTTTTTTTTTGTTGAATTTATTCATTTGAATTTTTGTTGATGGGTCTAATAGACCCATTTTTGGTTGAGAGTACACATGCGGTTAATAATAAGGTGGATGATTAATAACGAAGACTGTGATATTTGTCATAAAGTGCTGTAATTTACAATTGAGATCGATTGATATGAACGACAAACAATTTTTTTCCTCCTTCGAAGTAGCATTTTTATTATTTTTTCACACCTCCAGGGAAAGTTCGATTTTCCGCCTTGCGTAAGTCGAATTTTCCGCGAAGATATGGTGAAAAATAGTATACGCACACACGGGAGGGAAAGAGGCTATCCGAAACCGCGTGCTTTCCACCCTCGCCTTCGGCTCGGGTGGCAATTCCGCCATAGCCTAGTTTCCCTCCCTAGTGGCGTAATATACTATTCCCTCGTCACATTGTTGACATTGGATCAAAAGCTGCTCACGATGCTTTTCGTACTTTTGCTTTTTAATTCCATTATCGCGAGGTATGCTCGTGAAACATCCATGCGAATCATGATTAAATACTCGAGCCCACTCCGATCGTAAATTTCAAGTTTGCATCAGCGTTAAAAAATAAATTTATCACGTACATCGAAATTGCTTAGTTTTTAAAAAAATATTTTAAAAATGTATAGAAGTTTAAAAAAAATAGCGAGAAATTGCTTTAAAAATGTACTAAAAATTGCTGAAAACATTTGAAGTAGTTTGTGACGTCATGAGGTCATGATTTGAATGGATGAGTGCGAGAGACGGAATCCCGACGAGATTCTCTCGCAGCGTGCCTCTGGTTTTTGATGTAACAATTCGTGACCCCTAAAAAAAAATTTAGCGCCAAAACTATAGTTTTTGGAATGATTGCGATGTTTAACGTTATTTTTACCAAGTAACTGAATAATTGATTTTTTTCCTAATTAGTGTATTTTTTATATTAACCCTCAATGTACACTATATCTACTCCTGTATCGCGTTATCACTGATTTCACTGGACTGGTTTAGGTATCTAAGTTTTCCGATGGAGGAGGATTCGTATTAAGGATACTAAACTTTTTTTTACCCCGCACCTATATCCTCTTACTTTGTACCATCAAGAAACGCCACGTTCTTTTCCGATCGTTTGAACGTTTTGAGGCAGTGTGAACTCTGAGGGTTAATATTCTGTTCAAGTTCGACACAAAGTTTGTGCATACTGATTTGTGCACAATAATGATGACGCTACCAGATACAAAAAATTCTGGATAAATTTGTAGGTTCTTTAAAAAAAAAAAAAAAAAACTCCGAAATGATTTTTTCAAAAATATATATTTCTTCCATCTGCATAATGGTACACTTAACTAGTTGATTCGCACGAAGCGAAACAGTAATCATAATGCCAATTGTAAAAGGTTTATTACAAAAAAGAAAATCAGATTGTTCGGATACTGTTAATTTTCCTGATCATGATAAAAAATTGGTGATCGCGTAAAAAATGTTTCCAACACGGCGTCTGGGATAGCACGTTTGAATAGATTAATTAATACGCATCGTCGATTAGCGATCGTAGCAGTTCGGTACTTCACAAAAGAATGTTATTTCTCTTTGGACACACGCGCAAACACACACTTCTGTAAACATGTAGCTTGGATCGCTCGGGCTCGAAGACTAGATGAAAATGTTTGGTACAATCAAACGTACTCTACGTTGCTTACTCCCTTCTCTCCGCCACTCTCGTAGTTTGTGCACACGCGCCTAACTCTACTATTACAAAGTAGATTAAGCTTGACACTTTATAAAAAGGAGTAATACTTGGTAATCGTACAAAAATTCATCATTATAAACAATTATTCTAAATATATTATAATTGGCACCAAAGATTGTGCGAACACGTAATTTTCGGCATTGATTCGTTTCCCAATGTACGACCGTGTCATACAATGTTTCACCTTGTACCAAGGCTGTTAAAACAAAAAAAAAACAATACAAAACAAAAAATGGCAAAAAACGTTTGATTAAGATTTTCGTAAAATAAATGATTATTCGGGACTCAATGAAAACTCGTACGCGTTGATGAAATCCAGTCTCATTGATAAGCTGCTGCTGTTGCATTTCGCGATTACAATCGACACGCAAATTTCACATCAGGCGCCGTTGTCGACGAATTCACGATATCCCTCGGCTCCCGTGAACACGACGTCGACCCAAACTCTCATTGCCTCCGGACTTGGTGCCATTAAATGATATAGTCTCGTTGTCGTTTTTATAACAAAGGTGAGCGTAGGTTGGGGCGATTTGACCGTATTCATGTGATCCACGTACACCTCCTCGATCGACTATTACAAAGGCAATGACCCAATTTAAACTTTTAATTCAAACAATGGAAAATCACATTTACACAAGTGGACAATTTAGACGCCACACATTTCCTAGATGTTTTTTCAGTAGTGAATTTTCTGGACAACTGCGGACCCTTTCGAATTTCTTATATACCGAATTGTCCGGAATATTTAAAAATAATCAGAGCTTTCGATTGTTCTGAATTGAAAAGTAGACAAAAAGTTTGACAAAATTGGGTAAAAACCCACGATGAAAAAATGCTGAGAAAATTGATAAATAATATTGCAGCATTCTCCCAATGCTGCAAACTTCAACATGACAATTTTTACCTGGAAATAAATGAGACCTCGTGCTTTTTTGTTGTTAGAATCGCTATAGTAAGAAAGGCTCTTTCGTTTCCGATCAAAGACGAACCATCTTTTGTTCCAATGATGAAACTTTTTGCTCATCTTCGATAAATATCCGGAGCATGTCGTTGCGTCAATAGTTAAATCGTGAATGAGCGGCAAAAGATGATGTCCCGCGGTCTCGATGTGATTCCGCAGGTCGAGCGACTCGGATTTTATCGGGAGATATCTCGTAAGAGGGCGCTAAAAAAAAATTAATGTCGTAATTTGAAAATCTTTCTTATTTTCTCGTAGAGTGCCATACATTCGTCTGTTTCTCAATTTTACGATCGTTTATGCACTAATTTTGATTGAATAATACTCACTCCGAGTTTTGGTTTGTCCCGATGTTTCACCGCTGACTGAACTAACGGACCAACACTATCGGTCATTTCGCTCCAAGTTTGCGACAAGGGTCTGCTCTCGTTTTCTTCGATCGTAACGACGCTTTTGGTGGTGTCACTCAGCCTCTGGGCAGTTTCCGTGGACTGCCTCGCTCCTGCATCCCGTCGAATCTTCAACACAACCAAATTATAAATTACAGCATTTGTATTGTTAATACATCACTTTAGAAGATGAGCGAATCGTTTCACTTCTAATTCGCAGGAAATTTCGTAAATGAGTGGAGCTTCTGTTCCATTAATATTAGTATTTTGCTATTGCATAGGATCTTGTTAATAATTTTACTCTAGCGCCATTGTCTCAATTTTTACCGTTAGGAAATTTCTTTTTTTTTCAACCATACGTAAATATTCTGATAAAGACGATTTCTTACCCAGATTAATAAAAATATCAATATTTCCTTGTGAAAAACACGATTGAATAGTTACAAAAGGGAATTTTGTCAACAATTTTTCGTTTGAACGTGGTGCGCTGTGCTGCACTCTAAAGTGGGGTCCTAGGGTCAAATTTATGCATCCACAAACTTGAGTTATTTAGACATTCTCCTAAATATAAAGATATAACATGCAGAATCCCAGATTGATAAAGATCGAGGTACAGAATTGCAGTTATTTCTCAATCTCTGATTCCCTGGACGTCGTTAAGATAACATCATTTTCGACGCTTCTCCTATATTCAAATAATCTATCACAATTGTCATGTTTCAAAATGGACTTGGCCACTGAACCTGTCAAGAAATCTATTTACGAATGAAATTTCAACCGAAAGAATTATGAGGCACTGCGAAACAGGGAAAAGATTCGACGAGGCAATTCGGCAGTAATTCGATCAATATTTGTGAATTAAAGTATTCGTTAGGACATTCTATCAAAAAAAAAAGCATAAGAATATCAAATTTTATAAATAAAATATAATCACCTTTTTATAAAACATTAAAAAGATTGACTGTTTTACTTCAACTTCTATTTCGACAGAAGAGAAACAAATAATGCTGTATCGAAAAATAGACGTGAAAACGTATCCGCGAGAACGAGGAGCTGCTGTACCACAGCAAGAGCGTGCGTAACGAGGGGGAGGGCGAATCTGTCAAAAAGTCTCTGTCGCGGTGGATGACGCGTCAGCGCGTAGAGAGCCGAAAGTCTCTTCCCCTTCCCCTCGTGACGCGTGAGTTTCGATCGATACTCAATCGACGAGGGGGGGGAAAAAGTGCTTAGGCCAATTGTCCTTATTCCTTATTAAAGCAGAAAAGAACTCTCTGCTCTGCTGCCAATTGAATTATGCGAGAAAACTGCATAAACGCAGTTTAACACGAATCAACAAATTTTTGTTTATTTACACTTTAAATAGACGAAGAAACTTACACGATCGTCTCCGTGTAGCAAAACGTACGAGTCGTTGGAAGGTCCCGGGCTCGATGAGGAAGCGAACTCATCAACTTGTCCACCGGACGATATTTTTTCGCTCGTCCCTGTAACTTCGGCTCCGTCGCTGCTTCCACTACCGCTGAAACAGCAAATATATCAATAAACGTTTTGAAACATCCAAACATTTGAGGATTGTTTGGTTCAGCTGGATCGTCGTTTTTCCACGTGACTCTATGACGCATGTTGAAACGATCTAGAGTTGTTGAAACTCACAAATAACGCTTGTAAAAGTGACGAGCATATTTGTTGCCGGGTGTCAGACAATTGGCGATTAGCCAGTCTTTCGTAACGAGATAAATTCGGTTGCTCGTAATCAGAGTTATTAACTGGCAGCTTTTCGAGCGTGCCTCATTTATCGCTGAGGCACTCAGTTCTCTCATCGTCGCCGCTGCCGCCGCCGCCCCCGCGTTCATTTTTTTCTTTTTTACTCGAAACTATCGTTTCGCAGTTGATCGATCGATCTAACGGAATGAATCGTACACGATGCGATCATCATCCTTTTGATTCTTAGCCAAAGAGATCTCGCACTCGTGACCGTGGTAAAAACAATGAAAAAACATTCGACGAAACTTGTGTGTTTCAATTTTATTATTATTATTATTTTTTCAATTCTATAACGAGTATCGGCGGAGGTAGTCGCGTTATTAACGCGGCGCGAGCAGACCTTTGAAAAGTTTGATATCCTATCACGGCCCGATAACACCGCCGATTCTCTGCCGCTCTCTCCCTTCTTCCGCATCTCCGATTGCGGCGTGCGAATTCACAATAACAACGACCAATCACCGAAAAGAGAGAGGGGGAACGAGGAGAAGATTTGCCCCCGGCGCACCGATTATTTAACGCGTCTCGCGCTTTCCCCACACGATCTTTCTACACCGCGATCGATCGTTGATGGGCGGCGTTCAAACTGATAATAAAAAAAAATCAAATCCACACGCATGTGATAATTCAATAGCGCGCGCGCGCCATGGATTGCGCAACTGTGCGATGACTCTTGATTCTATTTTAACAATGTTTTCTACAGCAAAAGCTTTTTATCGTGTTTGCGTCCAAAAGTACTGGCGCGAGTCAATTATGCGTTATTTTTGTGCAGGAAAAAATAAGAAAGAGAGCGAGAAAGTTATTCACCTTTCTGTCAACCCCATCGAATAATTGGAAGATTCTTCGCCAGATTCCACACTGTTGAACGAAGTACAATTCATCTTTCTCTCCTCCCA
Organism: Rhimphoctona megacephalus; assembly: GCA_963989365.1. Taxonomy (NCBI): domain Eukaryota; kingdom Metazoa; phylum Arthropoda; class Insecta; order Hymenoptera; family Ichneumonidae; genus Rhimphoctona; species Rhimphoctona megacephalus. Next base: position 24,195,120 of record OZ022419.1, on the reverse strand, counting down.
TTGAGATCGTACCTCGTCTTGGACCCGTCGCTTCAGTTCCTCAACGCGTCGTCGCTCCTCCGAGATTACTTGACTCCCTTTCGAGATTTATGAAACAATTAAGATTTCTCATAACAAATAACGAAAATCACACTGTGTCGTTTTTTTTTTGGAACTGTTTTCGGCTGTCATAAAAATTGGTTGGTTAAAAGAAAATTTGAAAATATGCAGCGAGCTTTCTCGCACTGATCTTTTATTTCGCCTTGAAACGTCGTTCGAACAAAAAAAAGTGGGCTTGTTTTTTTCAAACGAAAATTAAACGCGTTTACCTTGTTTTGCCAGATGCAGTTGACGATTACGTTCAATCTCCTTGAGCGACTCGATCGTCTTTCTACCCAAGCTCCCTTGGTGGTTTACGGTGATCGGCGAATCGGTCGTTACTCTCGATATCCTGTCGAAATCTTCTCTACTCGGTGAGCGTTTTTCCTCACAATTTTCCGGCGGGTCTCTCATTAAATTGTCCAATTCTTCCTCTATCGCGTGCAATCTACCACGGGCCTGTATTCACAGGCACAAAAAAATGATTTAATTGGAGCCACTATGGAAAAATGCCCATCAGCGACGAATAAACATTTTTTTTTACCTCCTCCAATCTTCTCGCATGGGCCAACTTCTGTCTCTCGAGACTTTTCGTATCTCTCGTTGCTGAATTCTTCATCGTCGAGCGCTGTGCCTCCAAATGATCCAGTTGAACTTTTCTTTTTTCTATCCTCGCTGATAATTCGCTCAAATTTCTGAAAATAATAAATTCATCAATCATCAAAGTTTTCATTAACATCATTCGATGTTACAACAAAGACCAACCTCTGTAATTCTTCTCTAGTCGCCAATTTGCTCGCTTCCTCCTCCAAATGATGAAACTCAAGATCCTCGAAAGCTTTTCTCTCGGACTCGAGAATATCCTGATGTAGAGTGAGTTTATCAGCGATTGCTCGACGTTTAGCGGCTCCGTCGTCGTCGTCAGTATCGTCGCCGGCTCTGCAGCTCGCCAGTTCGTCCTCAAGGCGAATACACGCGCGTTGGGCCCGTTGGACACGACGTTTCGCTTCGGCTTGTAAATTTTCTTGAGACCTAGTGTCCTCGGCCATCTCTCGTTCGAGCTCATCTATTCGCATCTGTGTCCTCATTCTCTCACCCTCGTCGCCCGTTAGCTCCAACGATTCTGAATCGTACTCGGCGGATAACAGAGCTTTTTCCAGTTCCAACTAGTGTGGAGTTTGCAAGTAAGAAATAATGAGTTCGATTGTTTATCGTTGTTAAGCACATATCGATGTAAATGAATAAAAAGTCACAATAAAAATAGAAAAATAATGGATTCCCTACCTCTCTGTTAATCTCTTCTTCCTGTACTTCGATGTCGGCAATGCTTCTCTTCAGGACGTCCATATTGCCTAAAATATGAAGTTTTTCATTGTGTAAAAATTCGACATATTTATTTCGATCTCGTTCCTGAAGGCGTTCGCGTTCTCTGTCAGCTTTCGCTTCGTTCGATCTGGCGTTGTTTCTCTCGGTGTTGTTGCGTTTCGGAGTTGCTACGATCGTTTCCTTCGATCGAGTAGCAAGCATCGAGAGCTGTTGAATAGCCTCGAGGAGATCGTCGTTCGATATGGCCAATTTGTTCTCGATAACTCGACACGAGTTGGCCAAATGGCCGTTTCGTCTGAGGCTCGAGGTCCCGCTTCCGCCATTGCTGCTACACCCACGATTGTTGTTTTCATAAAGACTCAATTCGCTGCTCGTCGGAGCGAGGTTCTCGTAGTCTCTCATCCAGCATCCACCCCCGCCAGTTGGTTCGATCGCTCTTCCATTCAAACGTATCGTCCCGAAAATTGTTTCTCCTGTACGGCGAGAATCGACCTTGACTCTTTCCTTCTCCGCCGGGAGTAACGAAACATTCTCGTACGTTCTTTGAGCCCGGGACACCGACGCCGAGAACCCATTGTCATCGTCGTTGTTGTTGTTGTTATTGTTGTTGTCGTTGCTCGGCGTCGACTCGTGGTTATAATTGTTATTTGTACCGTCACTGACGTAACATTGTTTCGCCCTGTTCTCGGTCGTCTCGGACGTCGATGACGAGGAGAAAAAACGGCGTTGACTTCCAATCGGACTCTCTGGACTGCTGCCGAACGGAGAATTGTATCCTGGCCTTTTATCACGGGGCAACGAACCGTTTGTTTTTATTCTGTCAAAATAAATAAAAAAGCTCGTTTATTATAATTAGGAAAATTGACAAGTACTCGGAGAACTAAACTACTGGTGGAAAGTTTGAAACAATTTCTTCGTTCGAGTTAAACTTTAATAGACCAATTGCTAATTCACAAATTGGAAAGATTCCGATGTTTTTTAAAGAGCCTGGTCATTTCAACCAAATTAAGGTAATATTGCTGCTTCACACAAGTCAAATGAGTGCTAAATTTTCAAAATACATTTATGCAAAGTTCAATGCACTAATTCTATTAATTGAAGGTTGATGCGTATTAAAACATATCTTGTTGACCTAAAAAAATTTAATAACGATGGATTTGCGAAATCATCAACTGATAACTGCAAAATTCCATTATGTCATTTTTTCAGCGAGATTTTTCAAAGAATAATCCGTATTTTTCAACCAATTTTAATGCACCACGTCTTATTTTGTTCCTCAAGAGATCCTCTACGAATTTACCGCGTAGGTTTTTTTCTAAACTTATTAATATGAAAATTACAGCAATTGGTTTATGAACATTTTTTTTAGCCAATTAAACAATTGGCTGCAACAGTAAAACGATGAAACTCAGAAAAAAAATCCATAAGGTGAATTCGTAGAGGATTTCTTGAGGAATAAAATAAGACGTGATGCATTAAAATCGGTTGAAGAATACGGGTTATTCTTTGAAAAAATCTCGATGAAAATATAACATCGTGGAATTCTGCATTTATCAGTTGAAGGTTTTGCAAATCTATTGTTAATATTTCTTTTCGGTTAATAAGACACGCCGTAATACAAATCAACCATCAATTCATTTAATTAGTGCATTAAACTTTGCATAAATGTATTTTCAAAATTTAGCATTCATTTGACTAGTCTGCATCAGCTATTTAATATTAAGTTAAATGCTGTCGAATGTTAACGAAAATTTTGGAATACGAGGAAATTTTTCTTCAAATTTTAGGCTGGTCTGCGTTCGGGAAATTAAATAAATAAATCTGTTCTCTTACACTTGCTGTTTGCGGTGACTCAGTCAATAATATATAGACTAGAAACTACGTTGTTCTGATAAAAATCTACGAAAAAATAGTGAGATCATTGAGAACAAAAATTACTTGAATAAAATTATTCTTTACTGCAGTTTACTTACTCGAAGTGTAATTTCGTAATAGTAATTTGTTTAAGTAATTTTACTATTTTTTACTGTGATACTAATCGTGATAAAATAATTCCCAGTGTATCGTCGAGTGAATCATTGTAAGCGTTAATATATAAGAACGCAATGTTATTTATTTTATTTATCGGAAGCGGGACTGATAAAATTCCGAATTAAATTTCCCGGTATCCCTGATTGCTATCGCATTGACGTTGTATTAAAATGTTACGTTTTCTATTTTGATTTCAGTAACATAATTATTTTAAATAATTTAATTTTTTTGAATGAGTTAGAAAAAATATTGTTCCAATTGTTTGTTTACTGATTAAAACTGTGTGCTATATTTATGGAGATCTTTAATGAGAACTTTCGTTAGGAGCGAGCGTGAGAAAGGAATTTATTGCCTTGGGCTAAACAATAAATAAAAATGATATGTTTTGTAACGGTTTTTCCAAAATTTGAAATGGTTACCTGTTAGGTTGGCGAGGTCTGTCGGCCAGATTGCCGCTGCCGCTGTTGCTTTGCCTCTCGTATTCGGCGCACATAGCCAATATTTCTTCGAGCCGCGATCTCTCGCGTCTTTCGACTTCCTGTTCCCTGAGTCGTTCTTCCTGTGCCAATTTTCTCTTTCTTTCGGGTTCGGGATCGTACCGATAGCGACGAGGGCTGGCCTCGCTGTTGGAGGGACTTTTAGCTGCTGCTTCGTCGTATCTCGGTGGATTGCGATCGAAAGCCGGACTGGGAGGTTGAATGCGCTTGACGCTCGGAACAGAGCCGAAGCTTTGATCAGATCGATGATACGAGGACGGTGAATCGTTGCCAAATTTGTCGAGACGAAGAAATTCGGTTGTGGTAGTTTTAGCGAGGACGAGACTTTGGCTCATGTCAAATTCTCGAGTATATTCGCCGAACTCGCTCGGTCGTCCGGTCATCACCGTCGAACCGGTAAAACTTCGCGACATGAGATTGTTCGCTTGGATTTGTTTCGGTGCGACTTGCCCTGGATCGATTCGAGGACCGTTGACCCACCGATTGCTCGTTTCTATGTTCGACGCTTGGTGATTTAGATTGCCACTGCTCTTGCCCAGTAGCGAAACGAGACTCGAGGATCTTGAACGACCAACGAGTATCCGCTCCGCCGGTACACTCGTCGTCGATGCACCCAACGGAAATACCTTCGGTGATACCGAATTTCTATTCTGTCGCGCGAGCATCTCAAACTTGCTGAGTTTACCGAGAAAACCCATCGCATCCTCCGCGTCTTCTGTCTCTTCTCCATCTTCACCGTGTCTTCTCACTTCCTCCGTGTACGAGTTTCTCGGTGATTTACGAGGCGGTGCCATCGGGGGTTTCCTCTCGAGATTCCGGCTGCTCGTCTCGTTGCAATCCGAGGAGGGAGGATCGTGGCTCGTCGGAGCCATCAATCGTCTCACTCGTTATCACCTTTCCCAGGGGACGATCTTCAATAGTTGTTGCCTTTTTTCCTGCAAGTAAAAAAATATATGAGTTAATAATTGAGTGTTTTGTTTTTCAAACTCCTTATAATTTTAATTACCACTATTTTTTCCCAATTATTTATTTACAAAAATGTTTAAACGGTAGAATAAGGCTCAATCAATTTTCATAAATTTGCATCAAATTTAATGCAAGATGGAAAAAAAAAAGTAGATATTTCTATGCATTCTAATGGTACAACATCATAATTTTTGAGCGCTTAGTCACACTCCCTGCGCACCACTGCTCTCTTTGCCCTTGTATTCGCGACGACGGGGACGACCGCAGAATTACCACCCGAGAGTCGAGCAATCTTCAACGTACTGAGAGCGAAAATGACGATTCTCGGGGAAGAAATGCGCGATGACCTCGTACAGTCGACGATGGTTACTTGCTCATGCTTTCGCGGATGAGATTCCCCTCGCACACGCGCTCGACCCGCAATTTATATTTAGTTTTGGCGCGGGCGACTCCCAACATTTGTAATCTTTTTGGAAATCCATCCCGAGCTGCCTGAGGGAAGACGCCAAGTACTCTCGATCCCTTCATTCTCTTTTTCCAATTACAAAGAAAAATACTTGCCCAAATACGGATTTTTTACGTTTTTATCTATTTTACAAACAACAATGGACCAATAATCCTCAAGAATCAACTAAAATCAATCGAAAATTCAATGGACTTTTATTTGTTAAGACATGAGCCAGCCAAACTATAAACATTGAAGTAATTTGACAAAAATTCAAAAAATATGTTTTTCAGCAATATAAATTCCATTTATTGAGGATCTAAAAACTCGATAACTACTTCATAAGAAAACTTGTCTCTATGCAAAAACCTATGCAGTGTACTTTCAGAAACAGAATAAAGCTTCATTGCTGTTTTTAGAACCATTTTCCTTCCTCGCACTACTTTCACAGCCTCAATTATTTCATTCCCGCCTCAAGTTTTTCTTTCTAACTTTAGCTATGATGAAAATTGTGAACGAGGAATAGTTAGAACAGAACAAATAAGTTTTCATTCGTGTAACGTAGTATCATGCCAAATTACGAACTAGCTATTGTTGTGCAATAATTAATAAAATCGAACCAAGGTAAAAGCAAATAAAATTATGAGCAGAAACTTTTATCATGAGCGATGTAAACATTGGAAAAACGGCAGAAAATTGTGTCACAAAATCGTCACCACAGGGCTCTGCGTTTTTGCTTGTATAAATTCCTCGTGGCCACGCACTTGTGAGGAAATAATGTTGGACGTTTACAATAAATTGGAGAGTCCAAAATTACTAAATTTTCTTTAACACTATCGAAAGAAAATTGGACAGATTTTGATCAAATTCTAGCGACGAAACTTTTCTACTCGTAGAAGATCGGTGCGCGGATTAAACAGCCGGAAGTTGCAATTATTGCGCCAATTGCGCGATCGGTCCGACCACCATGGCCACCCACGTTCGAAGTACGCCCTCTCGTGCTAACCAATCTCTTGACGTTGCTCAACTATATATTGTTTGGCCCACACCCATTTGTAAACAATAATCGCACAGTGTCGCTTGCGCTGCAGTTGCGACTGTTGATGCGCTAAGTATATTTTGTTTCTTCAAGTCGCGCAATTGGACGTTTTCTACCAAATGTAGCAAAAATCGACGCGAGGTTCATAAAAATAGAGCAAAAGTATATTGTCGAGTTGAGAGGATGAATGAACTCGTCACGCCCGCGTGCTCTCGACGACGCTCGACGCACGATGTCTCGTGTACACGCTCATGCTGTTGATGCTCCCTAATACGCGCGTTTAATTAAACTTGTTTAAACTCGTTAAGATGATTTCGCACGGGATGGAGCTCTCCCAGCAGCTGCCTACGGACTCTGCTATCGTCGTTGTCTTTCATCGACGTTCAACAAAAAAGAGAGAGAGAGAGAGAGAGAGAAACATTGAGAGTGTTCTCTCGAAAAGAGCTTCGTCAATCTAGTGCAACCAAGCAGCAGCAACAACAGCAGTAGGAGTAGCCGGATTACGCATCGATTTTCTCACATCATCGCATCAGGAGAAAAAAGAAAGGAGCGTCAATTCTTTTCGCGTCAACCAATATTTCCCAATAACGAGATTTAATAAAACCAGTTTCGTCGTCTGTTTTATCGCTCAAACTTGGAATTTTTTAAGCGATCTTTATTAAACTTATTTTCTCTCTTCCTCAAGCTTCTTTCCTTCTCTGGATCTTGTATTCGTATTGAAATTCTTGTGCCATCGTCGTTTCGTCGTTTGTCGTCCGACGACGAGTCTATTCTCAGTGTATATGGTTTCCATTCCCAGTATACTATTTCCGTCGCCGGCAAAGCTCCTCTCCTCCTCCCCTTCCCCCTTCCCGGCGCATCTTTAACTCTTGCGCGTCCTCCGACGGTGCGTAACTTGTACCGTGGTCGCCATACCGGATACGCCTTATGTACCATCTTTTCAAACGATTCTCAGTCTATAATATTTTACCGAATTCTTTCGACGAGAATATTCAAGGAGTCGTGTCTAGTCCGATTGATGGAAAAATCGGTTTTCGATCTTTGGTATTTTGAGATTTGTCGGCACAAGATCCCAGACAAATTGTATCTACAGAAGGTTAAACTCAAATAAAAAATTACCTCACGAAAACATTCATGACTCATTCATTTTTTTCCAAACTTCTTTTCGTTTACATAAATTTTCATTAATAAATATTCATCAAATGCTACACTTTATCGTACACCGTTCTCTTCGTTATCAAAAAACGAAAACAATGCTGTATAGTTACACCTGATTGTAATATACACACCCAGAAAAAAGTTCTATTTAGATCTATTAGGATCGTTTAATCAAATCTTTTAACCCTAGAACTCCACAATCTATTTTTATCGAACGTAAACTCCACACTATGGTAAATAATTAGCCCAATTTTCTCTTTAGCATAAAACGGTCCTCGTATGCGATAATAAGGTTTAATTATATACCGTTCTCTTCGTTTTTTGATAACGAAGATAATGGTGCATGATAAAGTCGCATTCGGTAAATATTTAATGGTGAAAACAATACAAAACGGAAGGAATGGTTTAAAAATCGAAAAAAATTTAAAATTTTAGTTTAAAATTCCGTTAAAGATCCACTCCGTCCCAATAGTGACCCGGTCGTACCCCGAAACGATTTGGCGCGTAAGAGCCTTGGTAAACGGCTCGCACTGCAAATTACACGGGATCACGTACGATATTATGTCGGTTGATAAATAATTAATAAATCTTCATTTCTACTTTGTGTTTGACACTCCACCTTTACACTTTTACAAACTAAAATATCATTTTCTCCTCAAATTAATCAATGAGATGATGAAAGTTTGTTAGTTTTACTGAAAATTTGTTTCAATACTTTTTCTATAAACTTTAAGATCAAACCTTACGATAAACTTAAAATGGCTTTAATTAACCCTAGAATCCCACAATCTATTTTTTGCCAACGTAAACCCCACACTGTCGTAAATAATTACCCCAATCTTCTCATTAGCATAAAATGTTCCTCGTATGCGATAATAAGGTTTGATTATATACCATTCTCTTCGTTTTTTGATAACGAAGATAATGGTGCATGATAAAGTCGCATTCGGTAAATATTTAATGGTGAAAACAATATAAAACGGAAGGAATAATTTAAAAAAATTGACTCGAGAAGGAAATTTGACATTTTCATGGAGTAACTAATTACCCCGTTGTGGGGTTCTAGGGTTAAAGTTAAATAAACCTCTATTTGGCCGCGAGACAAGGAAAAAAATGTATTTTATTTAACTAAAGCCTAGTTAAATCAATTAGATGTTTTTCTGGGTGAAGGGAACATTTCATGCTAAAGAAACGATTGAGGTGATTATTTACTCTACGGTTTGAGGGTGACAAAATTCATCGTAGGATTCTGGGATTAGAACGTTTGACTAACCAAGATTGACCAAATTATACTCCGGACAAGTTTTACGGACAAGTTCGAAGTGGCAATCCGTTTTTCGAAGGACTGCATTTTCAAAATCAGTTAGGAAAAATTGCTCAAAAACTGCTGCAACGATTTGCTTCAAATGTTGTAAGCTTCTTGTCCATGAAATAAAGCAGACTTTGTATGATAAATTTTCGTAAAGGATAATTTAGTTTTTTTATAAATAAAAAATGAGCGTCAGTTTAATAGAAAATCACAGCTTTTACTTTGAACATACTTCATTTTGATGATGTTGAAGTTCGCATCATTTTTCTTTATCAAAGCCCGATTTATGGCAATAAAAATTCGAAAACTTTCTTTTTTTAGACCTCAAACAAAAAACTGTGAAATAAAATAGGTCGCTCAACAATAAAAATAAAAATAAATGTAATAAATAATTTTTGTTGCGTGCCAATGACGCAAACTTCAATACCAATCATTTTGTTTGTAATTGATATTTCGAAAAATGTTTGCATTAGAAATTCATTATTCAAATGCACAATTATTTGTTGAATAAAACGCGATAGTTTTTATGGAGAAAAATTGCAAAAAGAACCTTTTTTGACTTCTCACTAGACTCTTTAACGAGTATAGAGAGTAAAATTTTCGCACGAATGAGTGTCACGCGATATGATAACGGGGGATTCGCTCGAATCGGCTGCAGCACGCGGAGAAATCTCTCACTCTCGTTGACGGAATTCTTTCCGCGTGATTCTTTACTTATCTCGTCGTCTCTTATTTCTGCAAGAAGTAACGAGAGATTTCGAGACTGCGAATGATAAGAAGCGGATGCGCGAGGATTCGCACTCGAACCTTTCAATAATAATATTTGTAATCTTGATCGGAAATATCCCGTGGATCGGTCGCTGCTCTAGAGCGGATGTTGTTTAAGGCAGGGGACGACGAGACCGGACGTACCCGCACGCGCGCACTTGGTACAGTACGACGGCACGCAAATCGAGCGCGTACGTACAATGATTTATAAATCTTTCTAAAAAAAATCCATTCGCGAAAGGGGAAAACTTTAATTTCGATCCCGTCGGCCATGCGGAAAGAAAATAAAAGTAAAATTGACGTCGTATTGAATTTTTTTACCGTTACAAAGTTACGAGCATGATGTTGATTAAACCTAATAAAAAATTTTAACGTTATTTATAGATCGCCCATTTTTTTAAATCTTTTTCAATTTTTTTCGATAAAAATAATATAATAAATTGCTTGAACGATTATTTCAACGGCTACTATACGAATTTTTGAAATGTATGTTTGAAATATTAAACTGAGCTTTAAAATTGACCGGTTAATCCGTGAGAATTATTACACTAATAGAAATTTTATTTCATTTCCTTCAACATTTAAATTTAATCTTTAAGGAGAGAAAGTCATGTAAACGTACGTGTTTTCAACATTTTTTTATAAAGAAATGGAATAGTTTATTGAATTAACATAAAGCATATCTCAAAATATACGATGTAAGGTATATTGACAAATTTTTTTAAACTAAAATATTTCAAAATGGCGGCGCCACAGCTGCTGGAAGCAGATTTGCGCCGTGCAGCTTACAGGTCTCAAATCTCAACTAAAATCAAAAAATCAAAATTTTATTGTTAAAATACATTAGTACGCATTGCGTGACGAAGAGAAAAAAATTAAAAATTTAGGATCTTTTGAAAAAAAAATCACTTATTTTTTGCATTTTTGTAAATGGTCCTAAATTTTTTATTTTTTTCTCTCCGTCATGCAAAGCGTATTGATATATTTTAACAATAAAAATTTGATTTTTCGATTTTAGTTGAGATTTGAGACCTGTAGGCTGCACGGCGCAAATCTGCTTCCAGCAGCTGTGGCGCCGCCATTTTGAAATATTTTAGTCTAAAAAAATTTGTCAATATACCCTACATCGTATATTTTGAAATATACTTTATGTTAATTCAATAAACTATTTCATTTCTTTATAAAAAAATCTTGAAAAAAAACTTACGTTTACATGACTTTTCCCCCTTAATCTTGAGAATCCCATGTGATCTCTCTGTTCATATGTTTTTCATGTTAATTTTTCGAGTATAATTCTTTAGGAGTGTACCAAAATACGATTCAACGAACTTCGGGGATTCTGGATTTGGACTGCACGTGGACGATCGAAGGGAGAGACGGCGATGGAAATGTACGATTCGAGAAAGAAAGAGAAACAGAGAGGGAGAGGGGGGGGGGGGAGAGAGAGAGAGAGAGAGAGAGAATAAAGAACGCTTCCCATGTCGTTGCGACAGTCCAGGTCCTCGCTGGACGAGAATAGCATTTACTTTTATTCCAAGCCCTTTACCCTACTGCCGACGTAAACACGTTCTTTCAAACGAATATCCCGGATCTATTATCCAATCTTCCTCAATATTTTCAAAAAAAGAAAATAATTAATCAAAGTTTTGAGCAAAGCGTAGTTAAATTTTATGATTTCTCAGTCGTACTTCAAACTCGCGGTTTCGAATAACGAAGTCTGCACAAAAGATAAAAAAATTTGAGTAATAAATGAACTGACGTATGCGGAAAACAATTTCGTTGCATTCGCAACGACGCGAACATCAATAATATCATATAATTATTATATCTCGACGTCGAATTCTTCTAGAATGGAATGTACAGTAGGAAGTTGCATCGTTGAAATGCAATAAAAATTTTAACAATTCAATTTCCACTTTTTAATGACATTTTTTTGCAGATATAGACGTTGGCTTTAAAAAATGAATATTCGTAGGCTAAAGTTGAGAATAAATTTTGAACAGTACTAAAAAAAAAAACGGAATACGGTTGCATTCCAACGATGCAAACTTGAACGTCGTCGAAATGTCGGGTCAGCGATATATGAAGCAAAATACGTGGTGGTTTTCGAATCATCGTCCTCGTCGTCGTCTTAGTCATCGTATCTCGAATGACGACGTTTTCCTCACATCGAGTCCGAGAGCCTCGACCAGTTGAGAAAGTAAATTAGATCGAGGCATGAGAGAAGGGGATATAAAAAATAGAGAGATAAAAAACAAAACTCTATGATTATCGATTCAACGGGCTATTATGGATGATTAATTTTTTGTCGCTGACACCAACGATCAAACCGGAATAAATAGCTTCTCAAGGATTTGCGTAACGACTCCTCGTTCCTTTACGAATAATTATTATGTGAGAAGCGCGTGGTTGTCGGTAAAGTTTTCGGGGCAAGTGCCAAGTATATCGGAGAAACGCTCGCTCGTAATTGCGTTGGCACGCGGTATCCAGATGGTGCGATAGAGTAGTAACAGAAACAGCAACAGCCAGTCGTTTGTGTTGGTGGTACGCGTTAGCTCCGTGCACATATAAGTATCGATACTCTCCTCTTCGTCCCTCTTTTGCTTTAATCGAGAGCTCAATGACTCTTTCGAAGAGTGTACACGATACGAGCGAGTCTGGCTCGTCTCACACAACTCCGCACCGATTTTTATCACGAGACAAAAATCGCGCCTTTGCCTCGACTAACTCGGCTGTATTTCCAACGCAAAAATAAGTGTGTAGTCAATTTTACGCAAAAGTTGACGAAAAGAAGGACCTTGGTTTACTGGAACGTGGAAACGCGTCAAAATTTTATTTATTTTTTCAATTACAATTTTGTGTCTAGTTTGAGACTTTTGTTAAAAATTCAAATTTTCAGTCTCACGCTTAGTAAAAATTGAAGTTCCATTCTGAATTGAAAAAAAAAAAGAAAAAAACGTTTTTCTCACATTCTTTTTATAAATATTCAAAAAATAAGTTGCACGCTGGTTTTGCTCGTAATATGCAATGTTAAAATTGATGATCGGAATATTTTAGGCAGATTAACATTTTCGAATCAGTCCTTGACCTTTTATTGAACAAGAAATTTTATTTTTCTTATTAAGACTTAAATTTCTTTCAATGTAGTTTGCTCATTTTAATTTAGTTAATAATTTTTTATGCTGAAGGAGACATTTATTTGTGGTGTTCATTAAGATTTGTATTTAGTTTAAATCTTTCCATGAGAAAGTTACAACCTTTTGATGTTTTGATAAGTTTGTTTCATTAAAATTGGAATTTACTTTAATTTCGTTGATTTCAGCATAGTCTCTTATACTGAACAAAAAATTTGATTCCACGTTCATTAAAATTCGAATTGAGTTTAACTTTTCCCACGTGAAAGTTTCACCTTTCTGATGTTTCTAGTCAAACTTTTTCTATTCAAATGCTCAAATCTCAACAACCATAAATATTTGTTCTAATTTTCTTTCTTTCATCGCCACAGTGACCCTCTTGTGCAAAAAAAAATTTGAAAAAAAAAAAAAAAATTATCGCTGAGGTATCGATTTATAAAATAATATAAAAATTTATGTGTGTTCACGACGGATTAATAATAAATGTGAAAATTTCGTGTTCCCCTTTCGTTCCGATGATTTTTATCGTAATTTTTCAAAAAACATTTTTCAAGTTTTGATGTTTGAAATATTTTCAAACAGTCGAATAATAATTGCACGAAGACGATCGCGCGAACATATTTTTTAATTCACTCTAAAGTACGAACGAGAGCGCGATGATTTCGATGGCGCCGTAACGTCGTATAAACGCGGGAAGGCTTGGGTAAATTGACACTGCGATTCGAGGTAGAGATAAAAGACGATACGTACGGTACTGAGCAATACGCGATAAGATACGTCCACGGTTACGAGAGAAGAGAGGATTTACGTGATGCACGGCTGTGACAACTACCAAATTTCCACGTAGTTCGTAAATAATTTTTTTCGAGTGAAAAAAAAACAAACCAAAGCAAAAAAGTTATAAAAAAAATGCAAAAACTCAAGCTAATCGGATTTTTATGCTTCGTCATTATTTCCGTCTCCCGAATAGAGAATAAAGGTTTCGTAATACAGATCGAGAAGAGAATCGTCACGTATCCAGCATCGTCTCGTCGAGCGAGAAACGAGTTAAACGACCTTGCCGACCGGTTTCGGCCTTGCTTCTTTTTTTGTTTATTTCTTTCTTTTTTTTCACCGTCTACGCGACTGACCCAATATCTTGATCCACCCGCGCCGATTTTCTATCGATAGATCGATAGAGAAACGCGCGAAAAGAGCAGTGTTTGACAGCAACGCGATGATTGTTCGTTCAAAAATTTTCGACGTTGCGATCGAATTGCAGCCACGTATTATACTCGCGACTCTTTGATACCTTCTGCACGATATATCATTTTTTTGTTTCTCAACACGAAACATCGCGTCAGAGCTAAGAAAAAAAGTTTCTCACTTTTTTTTGACGCAGGCATCAACCCAAGTGGTGAAAAAAATGTCAAAGCCTGATCTTGGCAACCGATTTAGGGCGTGGGCGTCGATCGACCGAATCGTCCATGCATATATTTGGCAAAACATACAATTTCAACGATAAACAATAACATATACCGCACGTAAGATTTCATTTTTTTTCTTCCATTTTCGATTGTTGAAAAAAAAACGTCGAAACAACTGGTTTTTTTGTAAATATTTTCAATGGTAACTCGATACTTTTGCTATTTTGATGACTCATCGCTCTCACAATCAGCTGGTATTCACCGTACTCAAGGGGCAGAGGATTAAAACAAAAAATTCGAAAGGTAACCTAAAAATTGAGCGTTACAAAAAAAGTATGATTCAAAACTTACCGAAGCAGCGAGCGGAGTCCGTTACGTTGGAGAAGTCAGCGTATGTATTACGTGCAGCGACGTACACTCCTTCGCGGAGAAGATATCGTTACGCGTGCAATATATAACGCGTATTTACGTATATCGTACATTTAAAGCGCGCAACATAGTATTATCCCGATCGCGTGATAACGACACAAACACCACGCGGATGATGCAGTAGAAAAAGCGGCATAATCGCTCTAAAACTGACGCATCCTCCTAACGTACCCGAACGACACGAGAACCGATTCGGCGCTCGTCTCGTACTCGTAACGATTCAACAGGAACATTGCCCAGGCGATTTTCACGCGATACGAATCGTGTAAATGAAAATAAAAACAAAAACCAAAAAAAAAAGGAACAAGGTCCGACGCGTCGCAGCGGCGAAGAATTCCAGTGGCGAATTACCAAGAGCCACGAGTCTTTGTGTGTGCGCCCCGCGCGTTTACCCAACTATTCTCAAACTCTCAAACTCAACTACCTAATGGCACAATGCCGGCCTCTTGCTCGCTCGCGCGACTCCCGGTCGTGCTCGGTCGACTATGATCGGCTACGAACGAGCGCGTTGATCGTGGTGCTACCTCACGGCTGCGGCTCATGTCTGTATATTCTTATACATATGGCACTTCTGCCTGCTTTTTGCTTCAGACGTCCAGTTTCCGCAGGGCGGGGGGGGGGGGGGGGCTGCAGAGTTTCTTTACCAAAAAACTTTGTTTTTATTCCTGCAGTCTTTCAATGCCCGTTGGTTTAATCGTGTATTTTATTCTCCTGAAATGACTCGTTCACTATTGCCACATTTTTACTGCAAAATTACATGTAATTCCAAATTTTAATACGTTTTCATTGATTTTTTTTCAAAATTTTGTATATTTTCCATTATTTTCTTGTTTTTTTTTTCAGTACGAGAAATCGTCGGTAGAAAACGCCAATTGGCGGACGTGTGGCGCCATCGTTCGCGATTCAATTGCAGCGCGTTGCTGATTTCTTCAACCTTGGAAAATAATAACATTGCAAAGTTAGACGATTGTAGTAACGAGCTTTTATTCACAATATTTTGGTTTTGTACAGAGACAAGGATGAGTTTGGGGTAGGGGGGAGGGCGTTAAAAACCCCATTTTCCAAAATCCGAATCTGTGACAGTTTCCGGACTTATCGGCCACAGAGATGGAGGAAGATTTGTACAATTCTGTAATTCAGGTACGACACTCCACGTCGGATAATCGAGTTTTTCCGTGTTGTCGCTCGATACTGGATCGCGAAAAAATTCGTTCAATATTTCGTTCGGATTGGGCCAGTATCGAGATCCGAAAAATCGGTGTGACTGTTGATTATTTTTTTGAGCGGCTGAAAAAAAACGGGGATTGTTGTTGATATATATTACAAACACGTGTTCGTGTATTTAATTAACCTTTAAACGATTACTCACCTATTTGTCTCAAGTGCCATATCTCAGCTGGGCTGTAATGTGAAAATTTGCAACCGTATCCAAACGCGCATTCGCCTAAATTGATAAACCTTTTACAAGGCGTTTTCATACTCTCCTCCCTTAAAATAGTTGCAGGTTCTAAAATAAACGAGAGAATTATTATTTTGATCTTTTTGTCAAATGAAATACGGATCACCGAGTACAGACAAATATTATTTTTTACCTTTGAACATGTTATAATGGTCAGCACGATTTTTAGCGTGTTGGAGACTGGACAAATGTTTTTTTCTCGCTTCGGTGTCATCCTTGAACGAACGTTCGCAATAATCGCAATAGTAGCGTTTTCCCATTGTGCCAATAGCAGGTTAATCTTAACTAATTTACAACGATTTTGGTAAATTAACCTCTTGAAAATTGCTCATCAGGTTTGTTAACAAGTCGAGTCCAGTTGAAAACGTTCCACTAACTTTTTAGATTAAATCGAATCGTTCATCGCTCGTTTGTTGTTTTTCTGTCAGTTTGTCCTGCTGGACTGACGGGGGGGGTTAAAGAAATCAAAAACCAGCAACGGCGGGAGCATGGATAAGAATGAGGGAAGGAGGGGAGCGCTTTTTGGTAGCGGTCAACATGGGAACCTGTAGAATGCTGCGCCGTTACTTGGCCGAGCTTGCAGATTCCTCTCATCGTCACATGCCGAATGGAGAAAATGAGAAGTTTTTTTCGCGTTAACGTCGAAAAAACAGCTCCGAAATTCTGATTCCAAGTTCAACAAATCATCGTTGTAATTAGTTTCAATAATGATTCTGCAATCACAGACAATTCTCAGGCATATTAATCTCGATAATAATTTGATAAAAAAACAAAAAAGAAACATTTCTGAGGGTAAATCTCAAACATTCTGTATTTTAATTTTCCGAAACTGCTACGAATTGTCATTGCGATTGCCAAGTGTGATTGTATTACATTTACATATGACCTTCAAAGTCGAAGCTAGTGCGTCCATACGAAGTGGGAATTTCCTTAGAAAGTTTCTCATAATTTTCTACTTCGCAATTTCCTCACGTCCATGGCCAAAATAACAAAGTTTTTTTTAACGCATTTATAACATTGTAATAAACTTTATAGCGGAGTATCTTCGGGAACTTAATGCAAGACGTGTCCATAAGTTATGGTTTCCACGACACGAAAAATAACTTTAAGTATCGATGTACTCGGAACTGTTCTGTGAGCAAACCATGACTCAAACATTTCATCCTAAATATTTGAATAGCCACAAAAAGTGACTATAATGAGCACTGAAGTACATTCGTGACCATGTACCAAGGAAAAACATGACTCGACTATTTTATGGATCAAGGTAAACAGAATTTTTTTATACGTACGGGGAGAAAAGGCGAGCAAAGCAATAATGATTACGCAAACTATATCTATATTCCACTGTCCGTCCATTTTCCCTGGCATTCCCTAAGGAAAAGAAGGGGAAGCAGCCTCGGCTAGTGTACCGAGTGACGTCGGGGTAGTCAACTATTGAATTTCCCGCAAGAGCCGCATGTCCAATGTAAACGAAAGTGCTTTTCGTCTTTGTGTCCCCGAGGAATCGAGGATTTAATAAGAGCTCACAAAATCTCGGATTTTAATGCTTATCATATC
This sequence comes from Rhimphoctona megacephalus, assembly GCA_963989365.1. NCBI lineage: Eukaryota > Metazoa > Arthropoda > Insecta > Hymenoptera > Ichneumonidae > Rhimphoctona > Rhimphoctona megacephalus. The sequence goes on along the minus strand of OZ022419.1, from coordinate 24,177,515 downwards.
TCAGGATTCCGTGAGCCGATCGACTTCTAACAAAAACCAATAGAACGAAAAAAATAACATTTCATTGATAAATTGTCGTTAGATTTGAGTTTACTCAACCCGTTTCCGCGTTAAAACACTTTGAAAGTGTAGAATAATCGGAAAAGCCTCATATCGAACAGTTTTGAAGTGCAGCAGAGCTCGAGGTGTCTGTTACAATTTCTCACTATTTTTTTAAATAGCTCGAGTCGAGACGCGACCGCATCTGTTGATCAAGGACTTATATTTGTTTACTATGTCCCACATTGGATACTTTCCGATAACAGCAACTGGTGTGAATTATTATTCCGTTAAAAATAGACATACCAGATAAGCTTTCTCGGATCTGTATATGCAAAACCAGACCAGACATTCTCTCACTCGTAACTGCTAGACTTGCATCGTTGTTTCTTTCCTTCGTATGAGCAACTCGTTGTTTCGCCGTTTTAATTTTGGTACGAGTTTAATTAGCGGTAAAAGGAGAGTCGGAAAAGGATTGGGCGAATTGATAAATGAATGCTCCGGTACCCAAAGTTGTCCAAGAGATACGGTTATTTTATTGAGGCAGTAGAGATGACATACACCGTGCTGCTTCGAAGGGTCGATCGATAGAAGCTCGTAAAAACAATTTCTACTGTGTAGCGTTATTCATTTTGACTAGAACGCATAGTGCCGCGAATCCTATTTAACAACACACCATTTATAGCCATTGATGATCGCGAAAAAGGATGATAAAGGGTGAGAGGGCGATTTTTTAATGATTCGCGGGTGATTCTCGCTTTGCCTCTCAGTTTCCCGCGGAACGTGGAATCCCTGTGATCCGCTTGAACGAAAGGAATGTTTTTTTTTTTTTTTTTTATCGATTCGCGCTGTAGCAACGCAAATTTTCAAAGTATACATTTAATCATATTTTTTATTGTTCGAGGGGCCGGGGCGATGGCAGGAGAATAAAGGAGGTTAAGGAGAACAGCAAGGTGATGGTCTCCGGTGCGAATAAAGGTCGGCGAGAAGAAACGTGTAGTTTCCAATTGTTGCTTCCTGCTTCGTTACTGGTAGTATATGCGTGTGGTATTATTTATAGGTGTGTATGTAGTGCGTGCAGGATGGAGGGGCGCGAAACGCGCATCGTCCAGTCCGATTTGCCCACCCACGCGATATTTCTCGGCGGAAGATAATACAATTTGTTAGGTTTCAATAAAACCGGGTCTCTTTTCTTCTCTAATCGAGGATACATTCGGGGTGGCGAGCCGGTGGAACCACCCGAGAGGGCCGAGAGCGTGGGCTCGCGCTACGAGGAGGAACGCCGCGTTTCTTGGTGAAATTTAGGCGCCATTCGTCTCCATCTACAAGTGGTCATCGTCGTCGTCATCGTCGTCGTCGTCGTCGTCGTCGTCGTCTCGTTTTACGACTTACCGCATTCAACCCGCTCGTCTACCAACCACCCTCAACCAACCTCTCGACAATCATTTGTTTCCTTCATTATTTCTTTATAATATCAGTATTTTTGTTGTTGCTGTTACTGTTGTCGCAAAGTTGCAAATGGTCGACGACACCGCGGCGGCGTTCTTCCTTGTCCGAGAGGACAACGTGGGGGGCGGGGGTTCGAGGGAGGGAAAGGAATACGCTTTTACTTCTTTTCCTCCGTGACCTCCTGGCGCACCTTGTGACCTCGGAAACTGGCTTGGATCTTGGTCGCTGCCTTGTGCAGATCCGGATCCGTCAGATCGATTCCGTCCAGCTCGTTCAACGCGTCATCCATCTGTAACACAACGGAATTTACCCGGAAGTCGTTTTAGCTTTCCGTTACGAATATTTATTTATTTTTTCTCTTTCTTTCTTTCTTTCTCTTACAGACTCACTCCTCTTACCTTTTCCTCGATTTTGGCAGCAGCGTCGTCTGCCATCTCACCAATCCCTTTAATCACGGAACCAACGGCTTGCTCCTTTCTCGACATGTGGCCCCGGAATGACGCCTGTATCTTTGTCGCGGCGTTACAGAGCTCTGCCAACGAAAATTCATTCATAGAGCTGTATCTTAATTGATTTTTTTTTATTCTTCTAACCAACAGTCGCGTGCTAAAGCTTTTGGCTCAAATTTTTTCCGCCAATCGGCGAACAGTTCAATTCCTCCACTAGTTAATCATGAAAAAGGATGCAGTGCGCATTATAGCGTGGTGTAAAATATTTTTTCACATTTTTTTTTTAAAACATTTTTTACGATGGAAAATCAGTTTTTATTTTTGCTGTAATACCGAAACACACGAGTTCACGAAAGCGAAGAAAAAGTTTGGTCAAAATGAAAGGTTTAGCGCAATATTGCGAGGATTTTATCAATTGGTCTGATTACTCTTAAGAGAATTATCGATAAATATAAAAGAAATAAATGAAAAATAAATATAAAGTCCTTATGAGATCTCAGCAAAACTGGAGTGAACATTTCGCAAAAATTGCACAACGATAACCTCGTTTAAGTTAGTCAAAGTATCGCAGCGACTGAAGGCTGTGCAACTGATTCAAAGCTTTGACATCAAAGAACCGTTCTTTGCGCCGAATAACAAAAAGAGTTCGATTGAAAATTGCATAAAAATACGAGCGTATAAAGTACTTTTCTCAAACATATTAAAATCCATATTCTTTCTTCGACAGTAATAATAGGGAATCCATAAAGTTTTACAAGTACTGATTAGTTTTGGGGGCAAAAATTATTCAGCCTAAAACTTTTGAATACCCCTATAAATATATCGACATCCTTTGTCTTTTATTCCCGATTTTTTTAATACGATTTATGCAAAAGTTTTAAGAACTTTAGATATACTGAGAAAAAAATGTTATTGACCGAAACAAATTTCCTTTTTCTCAACCAAAATATTTAATTCGATATGGGCAACAAAATATTCTTAAGATAAGACGAAATAATTTGTAAATGCTGAAACAAGTTATTGGCCGATCCAACAAAACTTTGGTGCAGCCAAATAAATTAATGTTAATGCAACAAAATATCATCCAAATAAACTAATTCATTTATTCGTCCCAACAATTATCGCTTAGTCAATTTGGTCATTAAGATTCAAACAAATATTTTATTAAAGCAACTAAAAAATATGCATAAGCAAATAAATGGTACCAGTTGTTCGAACAAAATCATTTGGCTCCGGTGATTTAATTGATTCATCTACAAGAAATTTTCATGATTTAGTTGAATAAACTAAATCATTTGCCATTCAACAAAAATATTGTTGGATCCACCAATTTTTCGTCCAACAAAATGGAATTAGTTCGATGAACAAATTTTTTTTTCTCAGTGCATTGATAGCGGGAAATGCTCTACAAATTTTCTTAAAATTGCGATAGATACCCGAAGTGGTGGTTCGTGACGTTACAATCGTGATGACCAGGAAAAATTGTTTGTCCCAGAATGTTATATTTTTAAACAATTGCAATAATTACTGTAGATTTTACCGAGGAATAACGAATTAAATAATTATTATTCGAATATATTATTATTCGAAGTATATAAATAATATTTCGAGCATCGAGAATTTATTTTAACGACAAAATTAGGATTATAATTAAATTAGGATTACAATTTTTACTATTAAATTTACGGTAAAAATTACGGTGATGCATTTGAATCCGTTGCCAAATTGGAAAAACTTATTTATTCGTAAGTGATCAGTTTTTTTAACTCACGGAATGTAAAATTTCAAATAATAAGCGTCCTAGTGAGAAAGACTTGTAGGGGAATTTTTACTGTGCAGCACGGTAAAATTAACCCGATTAGATATTTCAAAATAAATATTGAAATAATCGTCATAACTACGTCACTTTTTCACGGAAATTTTGTGAAGAGAAAATAACGAAATGCACGGTAAAATTTCACTTGTATCAGACAGTTTTTTAAATTAACGTTCTGCATATTTGACTAATCATCGAAATTTATTAAACATTCCGATAAAATCTCCTATTTCAACCGAGAAATTTCATTTAATTTTCATGAAATTTTGTGTTTTGCTCAATAATAATCTGAAAATTGTAGTTTGTTTGAAAATATGTTACTAAAATTGTAATTAATTAATTTTAATAATATTTAATTAATTAGTTTTAATAATATTTATTTAATAAATTTTAATAACTAATAAAATTTGTTGTTAAAAAAAAAAAGTTTGAAAATTGGAGTTACTGCAAGGTAATTAAAAAAAAATAGAATTCTTTCCGTGTACTTGTCGTAGAATTGGAAAAATAAAAAATATGTCGACAGGCGGATGTATCAGTGCGGACTACTCACCCTTGTCGTCCGCTCGAAATTCTTCCCGCAATTGTTCCTGGCTCGGTTCCTCCTCAGCTTCAACGGGCTGTTTCCGTTGCGTCGCACTTTCGGTTTCTGACGCTTTCATATTCTTTCTCGCGTGATGACCCCTAAAGACGGCCTGTATCCTGGTCGCGGCAGCGGCGGCAGCAGCAGCAACAGTAGTTTCGTCCTCGTTGACCTTTTCCTCAGCGGTGTGAGAATGGTCGAGGGGAGCGGTCGAGACAGGAGAGCGGGGGCTTCCTTCGGCCGGAGATCCCGCCTCAGCCGTCGACTCGCCGCTTACCGTTCTCTCCGCTGCTTCTGCGTGAGGAGATCGAAAACGAGAATGAGATCGTTGGGCGTTCTAATAATACTGCGAAATATTGTAGCGAAAGAAAAAACGCTGTTTCCGGGAATTTCGTTCGCTAGCACGAAGGAAACGCCATCGAAAAAACGCGCGCGCGCGAGCGCCAATAAACGATCGGATTCTTATCCAAGGCGAACGGAACTTGCACACTTCCTGTGTGCACCAGCGTTATAGCAAACGTCGTCGCTACCGCCGGCAGCCCGGTCGATCGTCCTTCGGATCGTTGGCCCTCGACGAGTTTCTTCCCGAGAAAGAGCGCGTGTATTTCTCGCGTCGCTCAGGTCGCTCGGGATCGAAACCAGAGCTCGCCAACAACAATGAAATACGAGGAGGAAGAAGAGTAGGAGGAACGGAGGAGAGGATGTAAAGGTAGTAGCTCGAGGCGATGTACAACTATGCGACTTGTGTGGCATCGTTGATACGCGAGGAAAACTTTAACTACTCGTATAAAGCAGCTTGAGGTGTTAGTCATTGTTCGCACGCACGTAGACGCACGCAGAACCCTCTTTAGTTCGCTTAAATATGCGAACTAAAAGTGTACAAAAGCTCCGTAAATAATATATCACCAGAGGGAATTGTGATTCGTGAATTCGAGAAAGCATAGCAGAAAAATGTTTCCGTAAACTGTCGTGTTGTTCGTACAAAATGTATATATATAAACGCTTCAACTTGCCCAACGACGTTACAAACACTTTTTAGGTCATGGAAAATACATATTTTATGATCCAGCAGGACGCCAGGATATCCGCGCGTACGCGACGTTAACGGGTTTTTTTATCCGCTGGAGCCAGACTCGACGGAGCTTGTGTTTAATTTTGGAAGGATTCCAATCGCAGCCCAATTTCCAATTACGACAATTATTCATCAATGAAAAAAAAAAAAAAAAAAAAACAACTATTACTGTATCCGTCACGAATAACCTTCGTATTTTCAACGAAAACAATTTAGCCACAATTTTCAGGGAGCATATCGATCCAAGCCGAGCCGAAAATAAAACATTTATCGATTATATTTATCCACAACATTTCGATACTAATGGTATCCTGCGATCGGCTGAAAAAGGGCTACTTACCGAATCGTATTTCAACAGCCGTAGGGAACTTCTATTTATAGATAGGCGAGTAGCAAAAAAATGCGAGTTCGTATCCTATTACCGGAATATACCCTCGATAGAAGATTAAACCCATGCAGCGTCGGATTTGATGGTTTGAGAGCCCGCGATCAAAGAGGGACGCGATAGCAAGTTTGACGAATCCAACGTAGACAGGCGCCTTTGCGATTGATCGATTTTCGCTTATGGTATAAAAGGTAGGCAAAAAAAAAATAAATAAATAAGAGACAAGCGACCAGCAACGATACGAAGCCGTTTTTCTTTTACCGCTTTATTGGATTTCAAATTTCCGTCTCTAAATCTCTCATTTTCCTCGAGACATTTCGCAGCAACGGGGAGTCCTTCGTGTTTTCAATTTTCTAAACGATCTAGCAATTTTCTTTTTTCCCTGGACGACAAACGACAGGCAACAATGACTAAATCAATGCTCGATCAAGGCCACGTGGATGTTGTAAATTTGCGCGCACAGCGGGAGAGGAATCGAGTGTATACGTCGTACAATTCGAGCAGAGGGCACGACCTCCTCTCCCGTTGTATACGCTGCCTCATCGAACCCAGCTCTCGTACCTCTAAATATTTATTTTCCTTGCTCTTTCCCCCCGTGTCTCACACGTCGATGATCGAATCGATCGAACGTTGTTTATCGAATGGCAAATTTTTTCCGTCGGTTACGAGGCCGAACCTCTTCTCTTTGGTAAAAGTGGCAATTACCTTGATGAAATTAAATTGGAATTTCAATTTCCAGCACACGTTGACGGAGAGAACCGCAATTCGCTTTGCAAAGAGACTCAAGGGGAGCACAGGCATCCCCTTTTCATTTCTACGAACAATAACCATCAGGATAAAACCGCGAGCGCGTAAAATTCCATAGATATATACGCGGACAAGGCACAACATATACGTACGAGGGAGGAGAATCGTTGGTTGGAATATTTGACTGTGTTATTCAACCCGGCGATGCAACCGTTTGAGTAAATTGATCGTTGCACCGTATCCGGAAAAGTTTTATGTTGGTTGGTAAAACGAATGAAGGATGGATGAAAATGAGAAAAATTGTCCTTGGCTCTCTTTCACATAATGGAAAAGCAGGGAGAGAAAAAAAAGAAACGGGAACAAAAGAAAACGGAAACAAAGAAGCGTCAAAGATCGGGACGGCTATTACCGTCGTTGCAAAAACTGCTTCTAATGATCCACGATAGAGATAAACGAATAAAAGAATAATAATACAAAAGAAATTAGAACGAGAGTAGGTAGATGATGTGACAAACGCGATTAGTTGAAGAAAAAAACGAAAGGCCCAATAAAGCTAAATAACAAACTGGGCTTATCTCGTTGATCGAGGTTCTAGGAGTGCTGCTACATACATTCCTTCGTACGTGTATGTGTGTATGTATACATTTTTTGTTCGCTACTCCTCAAACAACAACTCCCGTTCGATCGAGCGGGTTAGAGTCGCTCGGTCGACCAGGATTGGTCCAACGTGGACCGTTCCATGGTAATCCAATAAAGCAGCGACTACACCGATGCGCGAAATATCCCGTTTCAAAGGTGTGCACCAGCAACGGCATCGCGATAAAACATTCGCGGTTTATATTCTCTCGTTTTTGTTTGTTTCTTGCTCGGGCGATATCCCCGTCTCTGGTCAAAAAGGAAGCCTCTAAATAATTCGAAATTGATGCTCAGATGCTCATTTGTCGGTCGTAGTATACGATCGTAAAGAAAATCTCTGGGTGGAAGGAGAATGTTGGTGGTAGCGAGTGGTGGCGACGACACGACACTCACCTCGAAACGCGAAAGATCGAGAGCTCGGGCGCGCGCGAGTGTCGAAGAGAGACTAAAAAGAGGAGATGCTCTCAGAGGGCGGTGGCGGCGGCGACGACTGCACACCTATTTTCCAAACTCGAACGTGTCACTGGCGCGCGACGCTTCTCGCAAGCTCCTTTTATAAGACTCCCGCTACCTCCCCGAACGAAGGCAACCCCCCGCGACGTCGTCGGCTGCGAACCCTGCGCGCGTTCAGCACGCGACACTCAGTCTCGTTGCACACACGGGGAGGTTTGAGGATGGCGGTGGTGATTCTCTTCCACCCTCTCTCGAATGTGGGCCACCCCGTGGGCAAAGAAAACTACTCCCCTTCTTACAGACAAATTTACCTTTTTTTTGCTTCTTTTTCACTCTCTCCTTCTTTCTTTTCTCCTTTCATTCGACTTTGCACAAAAAATTTCAAACCACTTATCGCGCTCTCGAGTAAATTTACCGGCGAATCAAAACGCTCGTTATTATTTCACCCTCTGTACTTGTACGGAAGACTCTCACGATTCGATATTCCGATACTAGTTCGAATCAATCCCCCAATTTATTCATTTCATTAGAAATTTTCTTCGATTGATCGAACGGATTGAGAAATAAGGAAAAATTCTGAAAGAAGAGGAATAAACGAGGAAAAGGCGCCAAGTGATAAGAACACGCGAGCCTTTTTTTTTCTCGCGCAAGCTCAAACGATCCTCACCACAGCTTCTTTAATCATTCGAATGAATGATCCAACAAGCGATACCAGTTGAATTGGATTACGAGGATGAGGTTATCGTCATTTTTCTATGAAGGTTCATCGATTCTGTAAAGCTGTAAAACGATCGATCGGTAATTTCTCTTTGCATATACGTATGGGGGTATCGAGACCTGCAGTTTCACTACAAAAATCTCTCCTCCATGACCTCCATGACGTATTTCTATATGGATTTCTTGACCAAAAGCCACATTCGCGAACATAGCCCAAATCTCGCGTTCGTACGCGCGCTCTCTGTACGCCGTTCGCGAGTGCGAGTTTATCGATTCGAGTCCGTGTCGTCGCGTGCTCGCGCTGACTTTGCGTTGTTGTATTATTCGAGCGAGCATAGTTTATCTCGTGAATGAGAGAGAATAGAAGTATTTTCAATCGGAGCGATAGGAGCAGGTACTTCCGTTGTCGAACTCTTCCTCCGGAAGTACCATCGCTCTGACGTAGTATGAGAGAACAAAAAAATCAGAGGTTACAAAAAGTTCGAGGCATCGATGTATCGGTTTTTTCGCTTGAGAATAAGAGAGAGTTTAACTTTTAGCGCAATATATCTTTCGGATGGGAATGTCTCTCGGCTCGAGGCAACCGGAGAACGAAAACGCGAAAGCCCTGTACGTATGTAAACTCTAGCTCCCGAACAAGTACTAACAAAACTGACTACTCTACTCGTATCAACATTTTCACGAAGCTTGTACGCTTTTTCCCCGCGGCCCTCGTCCTTTGCCTTTTCCTACACTGGCAAAGTGATTAGATTCATTCAACAAAACTATCCAACTAAATTTATTTCGTACAATCAATGCTAATGCTGTCCGCGTAACTGAAGTTACGGTTTATCTAATGGAAACGAGCGTGAATTAAACTCGCTTTCCAAGCATTTCGAATAAATAACATCGACTATTTTATTCGCCATCTTATCGATACTTCGTAAAAAAACGACATTACGTTTTGACAAGCTTTTTAATTATGCCTAATTTCAGCGTGAGACTTTTATTCAGTTTCGGAGAAATTCGACCGTGACAGACATCCGGTCAAACAGACCAGTAATTTTCCAAGCTTTTCGTCTTGAGGTACAAAACCCTGAATATTAAGAGGTGAAATTAATTATTTTATAAACTAGATGTCGATAATTGGAACAATTATCTTCGACGTTTTGGGGCATTTACAACTCTACCCTAAAAAAATGTCTCGTAACGACTACCACAAATAATAGTATCTCGTAACGACTCTACCAAACGTAAAAACTACTTGAAAAAAAAAAAAAACTAATATTACACTGAGAAAATAAATTTGTTGATTCAATAAAATTTTTCTTGAATCAACAAATTGTGGCGAACAAAATGAAATTCGTTAACTCAATAAAAATTTGGTTAATTCACTTAATTTGCTGGCTCAAATAGCTATTGCTCATTACGACAAAAATATTGTTGAATAAACAAAATTTTCTGTTGAGTTAACAAATTTCATTTTGTTCGCCACAATTTGTTGATTCAACAAAAAATTTGTTGAAACAACAAATTTCTTTTCTCAGTGATGGATAAAATGACTATCACATAACAACTCTACTAGGAGCATATTCTACCAGAACATTTCTGTCGGTAAATAAATATACCGCGAGAACTCTACCAAAAAAATAAATGATTTGATAAAATTTCTACGACGTAACGTCTCTACCATATTAAAATTCTGCCATAATTTACATTACCCCAGAAACAATTTATGATACACATCTCTATCATAAATAAATGTCTACCGACGACAACTCTACCACAAAAATGGGCACCTTTCAAGCCTACACTGAAAAAAAGCTTACCCGTAAAAATCTCTACCGCTCGATCTCTACCAAAGAAATGTCAACCAACAAAAAAACACTATCAAAGCCTAAAACTACCAAGATTGTTGAATACCATGGTTATATTCTACCAACGAAGAATTACTAGCGTAATATAACTATATATTACACTGTATATAGATATATATACGCTAGTAATTCTGGCACCTTTACAACCCTACCAAAAAAAGCCTACCCGTAAGAATCTCTACCGTTCAATCTCTATCAAAGAAAAGTCAACCAACAAAAAAACACTATCCAAGCCTAAAACTACTAAGTTTGTTCACTACCACAGTCATACTCTACCAACGAATAATTACTAGCGTATATATATCTATATACAGTGTAATATACAGTTATATTACGCTAGTAATTCTTCGTTGGTAGAGTATGACCGTGGTAATGAACAGTCTTGGTAGTTTTAGGCTTTGATAGTGTTTTTTTATTGGTTGACATTTCTTTGGTAGGCTTGTAAAGGTGCCAGTAATTCTTCGTTGGTAGAATATGAATATGGTAGTAAATACATCTGGCTAGTTTGGCACCTTTACAAGCCTACCAAAAAAAAGCCTACCCGTAAGAATCTCTACTGCTCGATCTCTACCAAAGAAATGTCAACCAATAAAAAAACACTATCAAAGCCTAAAACTACCAAGACTGTTCACTACCACGGTCATACTCTACCAACGAAGAATTACTAGCGTAATATAACTATATATTACACTGTATATATATATATATGTATACGCTAGTAATTATTCGTTGGTAGAGTATGACCATGGTAGTGAACAAATCTTGGTAGTTTTAGGCTTTGATAGTGTTTTTTTGTTGGTTGACATTTCTTTGGTAGAGATCGAGCGGTAGAGATTCTTACGGGTAGACTTTTTTTTTGGTAGGCTTGTAAAGGTGCCGCTAGTTTTAGGCTTGGATAGTGTTTTTTTGTTGGTTGACTTTTCTTTGGTAGAGATCGAACGGTAAAGATTCTTACAGGTAAATTTTTTTTTGATGGGGCTGTAAAGGTGCCAAAAACATTATCAAAGCCTAAAACTACCAAGATTTTGTTCACTACCATGGTCATACTCGGCACAGCGACAACTCTTTCAAAAATTAACTCTATCAGGCAAATCTCTACCAAGGAAATATCAATCAAGAGAGAGAACTCTATCATTCCTCAACTCTCCTAAAACTTTTCTCTACCATAGGCATTCTCCACCAACAAACAATCTCTACCATAGACATCTCTACCAACCGATCTCTACTACATCCCATTCAAACCGATAAAAACTCCCCAGGGAAATCTTCACCATGGTCAATCGCTACCGGAAAGACATCTCTACCAAGGGCAACTTCTACCATTGATGAAGATTCATCTTTACTGCAGTAATGTAGATTATTACTTACTTACTACTGCAGTATTACTTCTTTACTGCTTTTTTTATTTACTTACTTAATTACTGCAGTAATCTAGATGTAGACAGTGGTAGAGATTGACCTTGGTAGAGATGTCTTTCCGGTAGAAATTGACCATGATGGAGATTTCCCTGGGATTGTTTTTTTCGGTAGAGAAGGGTTTGGTAGAGATGTATACGGTAGAGATTCTTTATTGGTAGAGAATGCCTATGGTAGAGAAAAATTTTGGGAGAGTTGAGAAATGATAGAGTTTCTCTCTTGGTTGAAATTTCCTTGGTAGAGTTTGGCTAGGTAGAGATTTGCCTGATAGAGTTAACTTTGGCACCTTTACAAGGCCATCAAAAAAAAGCCTACACGTAAGAATCTCTACCGCTCGATCTCTACCAAAGAAATGTTAACCAACAAAAAATACTATCCAAACCTAAAACTACCAAGATTTGTTCACTACCACTACCAAGATTTGTACTCTACCAATGAAGAATTATTAGCGTAATATAACTATATATTACTCTGTACATAGATATATACGCTAGTAATTCTTCGTTGGTAGAGTTATGACCATGGTAGTGAACAAATCTTGGTAGTTTTAGGTTTGGATAGTGTTTTTTTGTTGGTTAACATTTCTTTGGTAGAAATCGAGCGGTAGAGATTCTTACGGGTAGGCTTTTTTTTTGTAGAGTTGTAAAGGTGCCTTAATTTTTGATAGAGTTGTCGCTGTGCCTCCTAGTAGAGTTGTTATGTGGGGCACCTTTACAAGCCTACCAAAAAAAAGCCTACCCGTAAGAATCTCTACCGCTCGATCTCTATCAAAGAAATGTCAACCAACAAAAAAACACTATCAAAGCCTAAAACTACCAAGATTTGTTCACTACCATGGTCATACTCTACCAACGAAGAATTACTAGCGTATATATCTATATACAGTGTAATATATAGTTATATTACATTAGTAATTCTTCGTTGGTAGAGTATGACCATGGTAGTAAACAAATCTTGGTAGTTTCAGGCTTTGATAGTGTTTTTTTGTTGGTTGACATTTCTTTGATAGAGATCGAGCGGTAGAGATTCTTACGGGTAGGCTTTTTTTTGGTAGGCTTGTAAAGGTGCCGTTATGTGGTAGTCATTTTATTTAATATATTTTTTTTTTTCAGGTAGTGTTTTTACGTTTGGTAGAGTTGTTACGAGGTAGTATAATTTATGGTAGAGTTGTTACGGGACATTTTTTTAGGGTAGAGTTGAATTTTAGTAGAAATGTTTCTAGTAGAGTTATAAATACGCCGACGTTTTTAGGTAATAAACGAAATATTACGTTCAAAGTATTTTCCTTGTTATTAGTTGGCCCAAGCATTCAATTACCTCAACTAATATCTGTTTCCAGTGTACAGGCTTCGTACTTTTCAACGTCAAACGTCGTGAGATTATTTTCTTACCTCATTGAATTTTTTACATCGTTGCAATGCAACGGAATTTTTTTTTCGAAAATTTACTTATTTTATCATTTATGAAAGTGCCACATTTCGTTTGTGACAAAATTTGGAAAAATTTCATGGTCTTCAAGCGCATACAAATTTTGAGCAACGTAAAAGCAATAAAAAGAAGTTCCGTTATATTTCAACGATGCAAACTTCAGTGCTACTTTACCCTCGGGGGTGAAGGAGGTATTTCGGGTATTCCCAATCGCGGATCCCCCGGTCGATAAAGCGGGAAGGAGTTGCGAGGCTAAATACCGACGGAGCGCATTGAAATTTCCTTGTTTGTTTATCGGAATGCCGGTCATTGGGAATCCCATGTTTATTTCTGCTGGTCATGCAGTAGAACGATGTAAAACACGTTCAGTCAATAATAATCGATCCCGGGACCAAGTATTCTCCACGTCTTACATTACGAGCAAACAGTGAGAACCACTCTGTTCTTTTAGAAGAACGAGAAGTGATTTTTTTTCTTTTGTCGAAGTATAAGAGTTAAAAAAAAACAGACTATTTTTCGCCATTTCTCAACGCAAGCTAAGCTTTTCTTCCTCATGATGATCGTTCGTCCTATTTCGGGGAAGATACATTTCGAAATTTCAAAATGGTTCGTGCACGTCATTTATGGTTTTGAACGCGGGGATTCATAGGCAACCGTTGAAACTTAACTCGGTCATGAATCTTTTTGAAATTTCGACGTTTGTATGAAACTTGAATGAGAATTTATCGATCGATTCATAGTTTTTCAACTGTTTTCATGTTTTTTAACTATAAGATTAAAAACAATCGAAACATGAGCAATTTTTAATATTTTTTGTCCAATTCTGGCTAGTAGCGTCGAGCAAATTTTCTTTTCCGTTGTAGAAATGACAAAAGCTGTTGTTTGGCATTTAAAATAATTTTTTTGCTGCCAGAATAACGTTGCACAAGATTATCCTCTTAAGGGGACAAATATAACTAGAAGACTTGAAAAATCAGTGAGTAAAAATTTTTTTTTAGGAAAACCATAAGAGAAATTGGATGAAAGTTGTTCGTGATTGAAAATGAACATTTTGAAGAAACATTTACAATTTTTTTTTTATTTAAAAAAATGGAACATGGTGCAATACGGCGTCGTGAAAGGTCCTTTCATTAAAAAAAAAAAATTCAAAACGATAACGGGTGAGGCTTTGCCAAAGATCGACAGGCAATAAAAATGGACTGGGACATTAAACTGCATATATCTTCGGTGTGACGTAGCCGATTTTAAAAAGATACATTTATCACCAAACGGCGAACTTTTAAACAAAAAAAACGCTATTTCTGAGTCAACATTTTTTGGTTTTAACAATAAAACATTTTTTGGTTTAAAATAAAATAATAAAACTAAAGGCCATAGAAAACAAAATTCTATGGTACACAATTAATAATTGGGTTTAGAATGACCATGAATTTTTTTTTAGCAAATTGGTCGAGTGGTTTTTGAAATTCGTTCGTTACGAGTTTTTTAAACGATAGTCTATTCACGAAGTCACGTCACGGTTGTGTGTCACTTTTTTCGCATGGAATATTATTGGAAATACTTCACGAAATGTGCGTTTTTAGGCACGATAAACCCTCGTCCCATTGCTCCAATGGTTAAAAAAAAAAACGAATTCACATGACTTTTTCTTACTCCTTCTAGGTGTACACGTTCCCTTAAGCGAGCTATTTAACGGGAGAAAAAAGTTTAGGAGGCCGAAAGTTTGGTGTTCTTCGTGAATTTTTTTTAACAGGGAAGGAATAATCAGAATTTGTTTAAACTTGGAGGATATTTTATTCATGTTTTGAAGTACACTTTGTAATTTTTTCAAGTAATTTCCGCCGGAAATAGTGGAGTTAGAAGCTGCTATCCATGGAAGACTTTTTTCAACTGGTGGGCATTCTAGCTCAAGAAGTTATTGACCAATCGTTCTGAAAATTTGTGTGAATATTCTTTATTCAATTACAATCTATATGAACCTAACTCTGGGATGATATTATTATTAAAAATATTTTTTTTAATGCAAAAAAGGTGAAAAAACATGGTATAAAAGCATGACATTGTGTTCAAACACCTCAAAAACATGCAATTTTCAATTTTTTTGATCACAATTAGGTTCATATTCTGAGGAAATATGTTGTTAACAAAAAAAGAAAATTGTAACGATTACAGATAAAAATTGTGACTTCAGGAATGCCCACCAGCAAAAAACTCGGATGGCGATCGTCCATGGACAGCAGCTTCTAGCTCCACTATTTCCGGCGGAAATGACTTGAAAAAATTAAAAAGAGTACTTCGAAACATGAATAAAATATCCTCCAAGTTTAAACAAATTCTGATTATTTCTTCCCTATTAAAAAAATTCACGAAGAACACCAAAATTTCGACCTCCTAAACTGGTTTTTCCCGTTAAACGATAATTGAACAAACGAGCTGGATGGATTACGTACGATATGGGTATCGGACTCTCGTTGTAACTCGTTGGTCTCGGAGCAACTAGTATACACCATAATCCAGCAAACGGACTGAGCAAGATCAATAAATGAAAGTCTCGGTGGTTGGGTTAAGGGGGTGCAGCGAGGCGCCGAGGAAATACTCGGAAAAATGGTGTACTTTTGATAGGGAGGCGTTTACGATCGTTCCCGCGAGCGCCCCGGAAGTTCTTTGTTCTCTAAAGATGCTCGCGCGATAGTCCTCGAATTATTTTGCAAATATACACGAGGCTTTTGCTGCCTCGATCCATTCGTACTCGTAGAAAAATGCTTTTTAGGTCAAACGCGCGACGTCAAGTTTGCAACTCGATTATTATTATGCACGGCGGGCTCTCGGTATCGATCAAACGCAACGATAAATCCAACCGAGCTTCCTAACCAGCCCGCATATACACGCTTTACCAAATTACACCGAATATATACAAAATAAACGTTCAATAACAAATTCATTATGCTTACCGAGAAGCAAAACGAAACAACATCTCGTTGCATCGCAAGGAAACGCAGCAGGTTACAATGTAGTGGGGCGCCACTAAGCTTGTTGCTAAACTCTCCTTAAGAAGATGGATCAGTCACCTAACCTTACATCGAATTTTCGAGCTTGACCGATTACAAAAAAGCTCTGTCAGCCCACGCAGGACAACGACAAAAATGGGCTGTCAGGGCCTTTTTGTAATTGGTCAAACCGTGTCGAAGAATTTCACTTTCGAAATTTGCAACTATCTCTCTCGTACTCACGGTGGCGAGATACCGACTGATCCATAACCTTAAGGATGAGGATCAGTCACTGTGCTCGCTTCGTATTTATTTTCAAAAGTGAAATTTTTCCACACCGTTCGTCCGATCGGAATAAAAAAGCTTCAGCCCACGCATAAAAAAGGCAAAAATGGAGTGAATCTTTTTTATTCCGATCGGACGAACGGTGGGGAAAAATGTTAACACAAAATTCGATAATTCACAAAATGATGAATTCAAAAAAGCAATTGTCCGTTTGGAGTTTGGATAAAGTACAGAAATTATTGTATCTTCCATTTTTTTAACAAAAACAACTAGACATTTTTTTTTAACATTCTGTACAACACTTTGGAGTGTACTAACAAGGAAAGGTACTTTGGTGTCCCCCTCCGATTTTGATAATTTTTATATATGTTATAGTCCATCGAAAATTAAGAGACACGTAATTTTTTTTATCGGCTTAAAGTTATTTTTAAGGGGTGAAATCGACCCCCAAAGTTGAGCATGTTTTGCATCTGGTAGAGTGTTTCATATAGAAGCACTTAACCGATCGTAACGAAACCAATTGCAAAACGTTTTTCACGTCAAATAACCTGTATATAATGTTCAACTTCTTATGCACCCCTATTACATGGGGATGATTCACCCCCGAATATCCAGAATTCTTTTGTATAAAAAAAACTTGCAATCCGATTTCAATAAAACAAACGCCATTTTGCAGAGCAAAAAAAATAAAATTGACGTATTTTTGGGTTTTTCTCAGATTAAAAAAATTAAGGGGGTAAAACACCCTTAAAATGTCAAATTTCATTTTGAGCACTGTCCCCTTCCGATTTCAATATTTTTTTTATAAAATGTAGCTTATCGAAAAATAAGACCACCTATTATTTTTATTGGCTCAAAATTATTTTTAAGGCGTGAAATCAACCCCCAAAGTTGGGCATGTTTTGCATCTGGTAGAGTGTTTCATATAGAAGCACTCAACCGATCGTAACGAAACCAATTGCAAAACGTTTTTCACGTCAAATAACCTGTATATAATGTTCAACTTCTTATGCACCCTTACTTACTGCAGGGGGGTGAACCACCCCCTGACATTCATAATTTTTTGTATAAAAGAAAAATTGTCATTCGATTTCAATGGAAAAACCAACATTTTGAAAAGCAAAAAAAAATTATAGTGAATGTGTCTAGATTTTTCCAATAAAAAAAATTAAGCGGGTAAAACACCCCTAAAATCTCAAATTTCATTTTACGCACTTAAATGATAAAATTCAATTCAATTGGTCTCATTATCATTGCGTATCGACTTATATGCTAAATAATATTTATTTCGCATGTACATCCGCTGCCCTTCTGACATGCTTCACGTTTATAAAGAAGTGTTGGTATCCGTTCTATTTATATAAGTTTCTATTTTGAACGATTTACGAAAATAAAAAAAAAACTCAAATATCAAAAGAGTCGCATCAGCAATTCACCGCCCAGAATGTAAACAAAGCTGGCTCATGCCTTGCCATATTCTTATTCATATCAAGAACCGCTATAGTGGCTCGACCCCAAGTATTCTTGAAAAAGCCAGTTCGCTCAGGCTAATGTTTGAGGTATATCCGAAAACCAAATAAAAATGCTGTTTTCGTGGTGATGTCAGATCAAACCGCCCACTCAAGATGAAAAAGGTAAAACTGACTTTATATTATTCCAGAAGTTAAGTTGCTGTTCGACTGTTGATCAGTCATTATCGTGTCCGCTATCGTGAATACCGTATTGTTATTAACATGTCCATCAATCCAATGAACGTAATAAGACTGTTGTTTCTTACATTCGAGGTAATGAACATTCCTGACAGTCCTGTTAACAATAATGAAGTGGAATTGAAAGAGAGTTTCGCGGAAATTCTGAAGGCCTCTATGGCAGAGTTCAATCAGTTAGAAATCGTCGAAGATACGACATTAGATTTTCAAGAACCGTTTAGAGATGTCATAGTAGAACCTGTCGAAGATAATGACATCGAATGGGGTCTTGGAGAATCTCCATTAAGCCCTGAAACGTGTACTGACGATGAAGAAGATTTGAGCTACGACTACAAACAAAGAGCTGTTGAGTACTGGAGAAGTGCAAAAACGAAACAAAATAGGAAAATAGAAACAGTCCAAAACCGATTTAAACTCGTTAAATCTGTGCGCCAATTAAGGCGCTGGGCTCAACAAATTAATAAAGGCGGAACTTACAAGGAAAAATTGTCGCGCATTTCTGAATATACAATCGATAATTTAAAAAGCGCCATAGAAGCAGGTCTCATTGTACACGATATCGATCTTCGGAGATGGGCATTACAAGCCCAAAAATTGATTGGGCATGAGAATTTGCGTTTCAGGGCTTCGCCAACATGGATAAAAAAGTTTAAAAAAGTTCATCGAATAACAAGTAGAAAAATAAATAAATTCGTGACAAGAAAGACTCTCGAATCAAAGGACATATTACAAAACGATGCTAATAAATTTGTCTCCGCAGTTCAATTGAAAATTGAGGAATATGGCTTGGAAAATATTTATAATTCTGATCAAAGTGGTTTCCAATTAGAAGTCCATTCAGGGCGAACGTTAACAGAAGAAGGTACAAAACAAGTAGAATGCCTTGTACAATCCGTTTCAGCGACAACCCATAGCTACACCATCCAGCCGACAATATCAGCAGCAGGAAAATTGTTGTCACCTCTTCTGATAATTTTAAAAGAGCCATCCGGGCGGTTGGGGCCAATCGTAGAACGAACCATTTTTCGACCTCCCAATGTTTTTATAAGTGTTTCAAAATCTGGCAAGGCTACATCAGGTACGTTGGTATGTAATATTCAAATATAAAAAATAGATGTGCTATTAATTTTTACATATTGATTTATAGAACATTTCAAAGTATGGCTTCAAGAAGTGTTCTTCCCAAATGTCGGTGAGAAAAGTGTGCTTTTAATAGACTCATGGAGTGGACATTGCCCTAGTGTTGTCACGGAAGTTACACCACATAACAAAGAAATTGTTACAATGATCATACCGAAAGGAACAACAGGGAATATCCAGCCACTTGATGTCTTCGGATTTAGAATTTGGAAAAATTATGTCAGACATTTTTCAGACAGTGTCATGTTACTTGATTATGATTTAAGTCTACATTTACGAAATAATATAATCAAGCTGCAATCTCTAGTACATAATCAATTATCATCTCCGAGGTACGAAAATTTATTTCGATATGCCTGGTTCAAAAGTGGGTACATAGAAGAACGACCTGAGCATTTCGAAAATCCCGTTGAATTCGCTTTTGGTATGTCATCTCAAACACAATGTGAAATTGAAGGCTGCACAAATGTGGCTGTAGTAAGATGTTCATGGTGTAAAAAGTCACTTTGTTTCAAACATTTCTTCGAAGAACATCATTACTGTTCAAAATATAATCATTAAGTTCAGGAATGATAATTGAAACGAAAATTTGAATTGGAATCTATTTTTACTACATGAAAGATTTTAGCGCCTATGTATAACCTATATATATATATTTGTGTACAGACCATGTGTATACAAAAATAAAAAATCGTGAAGCTCACGACCACCGAAGATGTAGGAGTACTCAATTTTTCATATAATTAAAAAGCCGATGTACATGCGAAATAAATATTATTTAGCATATAAGTCGATACGCAATGATAATGAGACCAATTGAATTGAATTTTATCATTTAAGTGCGTAAAATGAAATTTGAGATTTTAGGGGTGTTTTACCCGCTTAATTTTTTTTATTGGAAAAATCTAGACACATTCACTATAATTTTTTTTTGCTTTTCAAAATGTTGGTTTTTCCATTGAAATCGAATGACAATTTTTCTTTTATACAAAAAATTATGAATGTCAGGGGGTGGTTCACCCCCCTGCAGTAAGTAAGGGTGCATAAGAAGTTGAACATTATATACAGGTTATTTGACGTGAAAAACGTTTTGCAATTGGTTTCGTTACGATCGGTTGAGTGCTTCTATATGAAACACTCTACCAGATGCAAAACATGCCCAACTTTGGGGGTTGATTTCACGCCTTAAAAATAATTTTGAGCCAATAAAAATAATAGGTGGTCTTATTTTTCGATAAGCTACATTTTATAAAAAAAATATTGAAATCGGAAGGGGACAGTGCTCAAAATGAAATTTGACATTTTAAGGGTGTTTTACCCCCTTAATTTTTTTAATCTGAGAAAAACCCAAAAATACGTCAATTTTATTTTTTTTGCTCTGCAAAATGGCGTTTGTTTTATTGAAATCGGATTGCAAGTTTTTTTTATACAAAAGAATTCTGGATATTCGGGGGTGAATCATC
This sequence comes from Rhimphoctona megacephalus, assembly GCA_963989365.1. Lineage (NCBI taxonomy): Eukaryota > Metazoa > Arthropoda > Insecta > Hymenoptera > Ichneumonidae > Rhimphoctona > Rhimphoctona megacephalus. The sequence continues at coordinate 24,156,888 of OZ022419.1, read as the reverse complement.
CCCATGTAATAGGGGTGCATAAGAAGTTGAACATTATATACAGGTTATTTGACGTGAAAAACGTTTTGCAATTGGTTTCGTTACGATCGGTTAAGTGCTTCTATATGAAACACTCTACCAGATGCAAAACATGCTCAACTTTGGGGGTCGATTTCACCCCTTAAAAATAACTTTAAGCCGATAAAAAAAATTACGTGTCTCTTAATTTTCGATGGACTATAACATATATAAAAATTATCAAAATCGGAGGGGGACACCAAAGTACCTTTCCTTGTAAGACCTTACATACGTCCAGAATTTTCAAAAAATCGATTTTTTTTTTTACAGATTATTATTCTCTATAGTTTTAGGCGTATTTCTGTGTAAGTCGATTGTACAAATTCCCCATAGATCGAAAGTTATTATAGAAAACGTGATTGCCCAACGAGAGTCTGATGCGCGCAGGTAGATGTCTCGAGCGAAATGTACTTGAAACTTTAAATGCATTTTTCTCAAAACTACTTTTTCTGGCACGGTCTGCATGATAACTCATACAGTTTTTAATATTTTTTGATGTTTTTTTTTTTTTAATATTCGAAATTGTTTTCTCTATAGTCTGTCGAGTCGGATTTTTGATGTTGTGATTAAAAAATTTTATAAACATAATTAAAGTGTGACATTTATGACACAAAATGCACACTTTTTTTTAAACTGCCGTAAATTGCCAAAATTTTTCGAATTTCAAAAATCCGGCTCGACAGACTATAACTACAACTTTATTTTATAAGAATTTTTTTACGTTTTGCAGATCCATCAGCATTTCAAGAAGAAATGATGCAGACCGTGGAGCAACTTTTTTTTCATAGTGCTTCGGGAAACGTGATTTTTTATGTTGTAATTTTTGAAAAAAAAAATGAAATAAATTTTTTTATAAAGTTTAAATACTAATAAACAATGTGTAAAAATTATTTTTATTAATTTCTATTGCTATCTCTTCTAAAAACAGTTTTTCTTTTAGCGCGTTTTAGGCGCTGCTGGACGTATGTAAGGCCTTAAGTTCGTACAGATTTTGCCATTTCGATTTTTCTGATAGATTATTTGAAAATGCATTCTTTCATGAAAAAGTATGAATTTCAAAATACGAATTAACAAATAACGACGTTCATGTTTTTTTTTGCACTTAAGATTGTTCTAGGTACCATATACAAACAATAAATTCAGTATTTATTCTTGAAAAAGTAGTTGAATAAAATTAAAAAAGCGGACAAGTGCGAATTGAACTCGCGTGGAGAGGGTTCCGTACGATGAATATGTTATCTATCATGTTTTTTTAAATCTGACCCAAATTTGTTTGTGGTAACTAAAAATTTTAAGACCATAAATTTCTTATATGTTTTCCTGTAATCTATAAGTAAGGAACTATTTTCTGTATTTTTTTCAAAATTTTAGGCTCAATAGTTTCGAAGATAAGAGGGGGGGGGGGGGAATGGTCAATTTTCATCTATTTTCTTAAATAAATTTAAAACTATTTATTTTAAAATTATAAAAAATATATATTTGAGACCCTCACAACAAGCCCTTTCATTTGATATGTCACACGGTACAGTTTGCAAAACTTTTTTTTTAATTTTCTAATTTGCCCCCCAAAAGTGACCCCCATATTCAAAATTCATTTATTTACGTTACACCTTCGTGTTTGGGTCACAGAAATTTATATGTGTACCAAATTTTAACTTAATCGGTCCAGTAGATTCGGAGCAAATTGGCTGTGACAGATGGACAGACAGACAGACAGATACACGAGTGATCCTATATAAGAGTTCCGTTTTTTTTTCATTTGGACGTACGGAACCCTAAAAAGTGCAAAAAACGTGAAGTAAGGAGTTAAGAAGCTTTCTCGATTATAAATGTTTATTTAAACAGAATTTCTATTTAGCGATTTAATAAAAATCCGATTAAATTCAGCCATTATTGAGATATTATGAACGTTCGTTTAGAACAATAATAATACAAACAAAAATTGTTAATGAAGTATTGATACGAAAAAAATGTTCAATAAATAATCAGATAATTTTATTATAAAGATTTGATGCTTCCGGATGGATGCCGTGTAATGTTTCAGCGTATTGCCGACGTTCCGCAAACGTTACAGTTTGCAGTTACAGTTTTAATATAACTTTAATATAACGTTACAGTTTTTTTAATTGATCAGCTGATCAACTAAAATCTCTGATTGGCTGATGCAGTCATCCAGAACGATGACCATGCGTATACAAGGACTACCTGAGACCAGGGAGCTTCAGTATCGGAGCTCCTAGCCCTGATGATGCAAACTGTAACGTTTGCGAAACGTCTCAAATCTTTATAACAATAATGGCCGTGAAAGCCTCAAAACTAGAATCAGATAATTTTTTTATTCTGTGCGTGAAATGAGTCACGAACCGAACAGAACCGGAAATTTCCTTTCCTATTTGAAAACTCTTTTCATAAGTTAAGTGATTTCATATTCAAAAAGTGGTTAAATTAATTTTCAGGATAAAAAAAAGTGCAAAAAACAGTGACAATTCTAAAAAAAAATTCAAGCGTATTTTAATAGCAAATTCGTTTCAAAACTGCTCAATCGTTTGTCAAACACTTTTTCGCCGAAACAATTAATTAATACCTTTTTGCATTATTAATGAAAACGAAAGTTTCGAACATCTCAAGAATTCTGTGAGAGCGTCTGAATTTTGTCAGATTTTCGTCGAATCCGCTGAATATCGAAATTTTGAGAGAATAAAGTTTTTGACTGCGCACGTGTGTGTAAAAAATCCTTAAAGTAGTGCGAAAAATATTAAATCGGTAAGAATGCTACGATTAAATTTTCTTCTGCGTGGATTGAATTTGAAGCAAATAGCAAAGTCTATTAGATTGATCAACGGAGTGCAAAGTGGTAATTTTTCTTTTTCCTAACAAAAATTTTGCTTATGAAATGACTTGGAAAAGTTAAAGAGCTTTCCCTTTGAAATTCACGACAATTTTAATCAGCGTTTCATTTCGCTGTGAGCAAAACGAGGCGAACAAAAATTAATGAATTTAACCAAGGATATTACAAGTGGATTGGATCGTGGTTTGTACGATAGTTTGCGACACGCGTAAACTTATGAACTTGTATGTTATAGGGGATAGAGAGAACGTGTTGGAGGAAGGGCGTGTCAAAGGCAAAACGCGATCGACCCAGCGTCTAAACGGCGAACGCGTCTTGCCGCCATCGTCGCCGCTACCACTTTGTTAAGTCGCGCGTTCGCGTTTGACTTTGACAAGTGTTACACACTCCTCGACATTTGTCGATTAATTTTCACCGTGGCATTTCGCGCGATGTTGAACTTTGCATCGTTGTAATGCTACGGGAATTCTTGTTTCAATATCGCTCAACATTCCCCGTGTACAATTCAAAGCTACGGAAGTTGATCAACTATTTTTTTCTTTATTTCGATTAAAACTCAAGAAAATCAGCAAAAAAATATTCAAAAACAAAACAAAAACGTACAGAGGTAATAAAAGCCAAAAAAAATTGATAATTTGCAAAAAATTCTTGTGCAAAAACAATCATTATTCCGGCGTGTCCTCCTTCATAATAATTTTCCGAGGACGAATATTATGGCACGCCCAGAAAAAATATCTAGTTGATTCAACTAGGATCTAGTTAAATCAATTACATTTTTTTTCTTGTTTCACGACCAAATAAAGGTCTATTTAACTTTAAGAAATTATTTTTTTTATCACACTCTTTTAATATTCTTGATTAATGAGAAATGTAATATATATGTTTTAAAATCGGACATATTTTTATCTTAAAAATTAAACGAATATGAAGTTGAAATAAAAATATTATTCATAATGTTTTGTTTATGGTATAAACAATTATATTGTTTATACCATATTCAATTATAGTTAGTTAGTTAGTGATTTATTTGTTTATAGGCTTTCGCCTTTTACAAAGAAGATCGTCTTATAAATAACCAAGTAAGATACAAAAATAGTGGGTAACTTAGTTAGATTTTTTTTTTTTCCTTCATAACCCTAACATGGAGGCTCTGATCTTACAAACCTCGAGAACGTAATAGGCCAGATTTCTCGCATTGTATTCATTAAGACTATCCAACGCTACGAATGGCTGTGCAATAGGGAGATATTTCTCTCTAAGTGGAGTATAGATCGGGCAGACACTTAGAATGTGCTCGAGTGTTTCCGATTGAAAACTGTTGCACAGGAAGCATATGACATTTCCGTCAATTTTATATGAAATTTTCTTAAATCTGATGATTAGAACGTTTTTGCCCGAGAGGCGTACTTGAGCTATTAGCCTGATTAGTGAGAGTGGTAGTGGAAATTTTAAATATTCTTCCACTTTTAAATCGTTCAGCTGTTTGATACATTTATATAGGGGGTTATTCGTGGACAGCATGTTTCTGACAGCGTCTGATGCAAATTGTTTCGATTTGATACATGTTAACAGCGTTTCGAGTTGTGACGATAAACTTGCCGGGGAGATGTTGTTCAAAATGTTCGGTGTACCAATTTTGTTCAGACATTCTTTCAAGTTGGAGTACCAGTTGTATTTGTTATTATTATTATTATTGTCAGCATCTAATGGTACCAGTTGATCAAAAGCAATCCTTGGATAGCGGGTTGGCTCCATTTCAAGAATCTTTTTCGCATACATCATATTCAATTATAATATTAGTTTAATAATATTTTCATTGAGACCACTGGTAGATACAAAAATTCACGTTCGACTTCTTAGATATAGTCAGATAGAATAATAAAACTATTTTGGTTCTCGCAATTTATGTACATCCAGAGCGCAATTCGTAGGCGAGAATTGCCTCGATGCTCTGCGCCGCGTGGTGGCCGGAGCGAGAAGTTTTAACGTGGGTACTCGAATAAACGGACCCAAATAGCATTATCTATTTGATTTAGCTGTATAGCTTAAGCGAATAGAAATTTTGTTAATTCAAATTAAAAAAAATCCGAATAAACGATCTTAGTGGATCTAAATAAAACTTTTATCTGGATGCAAAATCGCTACATTGAACGAAAGCTGTTCTCGCGCCAGATAAATAATAAAATAACTCATAGTCCTGGCGCATGCAATGGACCTGGATGATCGAAAACAAGAATCGATCGATCGGGGCAGCAAGAGCCTGAGAAATGATCAACTCTCCTTTTTCATAGCGTTCTAATGGATATGAACGGTGATGTTGTCGCGCGAACAAAGGAGGTCAGCTTCGCGTGAGCACGCGATGACCCCTCCCCTTTATTCTTGCGCTCGTGCGTTAGCTCCTGTTTATATGCGCCAAGGGGCTGTCTATAAAATTGCGCAAACAGACTTTATCACGAGTCGAGGATCTGATTATCGATTCTTAGTAATCACGCGTACGACGTTCTCACACCCTCACGGAAACAAACATCCAATAGACGTATTTTGAAGTTGAAACTGAAATGAAACTGCAGTGATTCCGCAGATTCTTGTGAAATTGCTAAATGCCGATAAATTCTTCACTCAAATTTTTTAATTTTGAATAGCTTATTGCAATGTTAGTATTTTGAGTCAAAAATTTCAAAAACTTCACTTATTCGATTTTTCAATTTATCCAATTTTCTTCCGACGAATCGTAAACGAGTTTTTAAGTCGCAACTGCATCTCTATCAATTGAAAAGAAAAAAATTGGAACTGCATAAAATTGCAATTGCAAATAAATATTTACGTTTTTCTTCAATAAAAAAATCGAGTCAGCACGAAAAAAGCTCAGCTCGGATCGTCCAGCTGTGTAAATATTTGATAAATTCGAAGCATTCGAATGTTTGTATTTAGCCGAGTGGTTTTGATGGTAGGGCGCGGGGGCAGAGGTTTCAAGGATCGCGACGTCATGGCGACGGCATGGCGACTGGAAAGAGGAGGGAGAAAGAAAGAGCGAAAAGGACGAAAACACGGGAGAGAAAGAAATAATTCGCACGATTCCACCTTCTTTGCGTCGGTATATGTGTCGAGTTATTTGGTCGACTGGAAATCGATGAAGAAGAGAAGAGTGTCGGCGAGCAGCCACGTGCGATAGTAAAGTTTGATTTGTTTTTTTTTTGTTCTCTCTCTCTCTCTCTCTCTCTCTCTCTCTCTCTCTCTCACTTCACACTTATTGTTTTGATTGTTGGAAAAAAGAAGGGTAGCACGATCGAAGAGAGAATGGTATAAAAAGAAAAAACGGAACTCACCGGTATTTTTAAGGTCGTCCTTGTTATCTTCGGCAGCGGGTTGAACGCTTTCCTTGCTGGTATTGCAGCCCATTTTTAATTCTATAAGAATCGTTAATTATAGTTTCTTCGAAGCACTAATAAACGCGAGATCGAGATGCGTGCTGCGCGAAAGAACAGATCGTTCCCCGCTGTTGGCGGTTTCGGGTGAACAATCGCCTCAATGATTAATCCTCTCGACGTTTTCCTACGTCCGAAAACACGAATATATAATAAAACGTTACAAAGCCAACAATTTACCCGTTTCCCTTTTGATCCTCACTCACCCCGTCCAACGAAACAATTTCCTCAGCTAAGCTTCTTCAGAGTCGATCGGGCGTCACCAGGACAAAGCAACAAAATGGCCGACGAAGATAAAATAAAAAACCTGCTCGTAATAGTTTTTCCCGAGAGCGATTACCGCAATTTCTCTTTCTTTCTATCTTTCTTTTCTCCCCTTGTAGTAAAACCCGAGTTAGGCGCCACCGACGCCGCCGCCACCCCTTGTTTTTCTCGTTGCTCTCGATGACACGAAAAATAATGCCACTGCCGTCGCCGCCTCATTTATGTTTTTCTTTCTCTCCTTTCTATCTCTCTGACTCAAATGCCCTACGTTTTTTTATCTCTTTATGCTCGCCTTTTGTGCTTTCTTCTTTGTGCCTATAATTTTAAAGTACCAAGATTAATATAATATCTAATGAAACTTTGAAGAAAATCAATCTCAATCGAAATTCTAGTTTGAATTTCATTGGTAAACGCGATACGATGGTATAACGCCAATTATAATCGACTAACGTGTTCTATCATCACACTGCTGCCGGCACCTTCTCTGCTTTTACTACGCTCTCGTTCTTTTTTTGTCTAGTCGAGGTGTTGCTGCCGGGAGACTGAGTCCTCGTGACACACGTTGTACATGCGTTGTTGATCAAACTTACAGGAAAACTATTCGATACTTATAAATTACTGATTTATATCAGAGATTCGTAACTACGAAACTTTTGTTCTTTCTACAAGGATATAAACTACAGGTTTATGAATATATATTTATGAAGATGGAGTTAATGATTATTAGAGGCTGGAATAGTTGTACGAATGTGACGATAACAGCAAGGGGGTGGGGTGGGGAGGGGAACGGACCGGAGCGTATCGTTGTTATTCCGTCGACGTCGCGGGGCGTACTGACTGCTCGAGGTCTCACTGCCGACGACCCTGCCCTTGCGTCGCACGAGTGCCACCTCTCTATACATCTATCTATCCCCCAAATAAAAATATATACAAATACAAGGCGAGGTGTTAACTCTTACCGGCTCAAGTGTATTTGAATCTACAAAGTATAGGTGCTATTGTTTTCAATGAAAAATGCACCGTTTGAAGTGAGCTGTCAAGAAGTGAAAACACCAGGTGGGATGTCAAGGTCATCGTGATATTTTATAATAAAAATTGTACTTTTTACTTCTATAGTCCCGTGGAGGGAAAAGACGCTCAGATCTACAAGTTTTTCGATAAAAATGTTGAATGCACGATTGAAACTGGAGTTTTTGATGTTCATTGAAAATTTAAGTTTAAGAAAGATAAATTGGTTATCGACACTTTGATACTGGAATGCAAGATTCCATGACTTTAAACGTTTTTTGCGGGTGTAAAGTTCAATTAATAATAAAAATACATTTTTAGTCGTGTTTTTTGACCCTTTGTATCTTGCTTAATGAATGTTTTTACAATTTTACATTTTTTCTATAATCCCTACGGAATAATAAAATTTAAAAAATTGTAATGCCTCTGTTGATTATCTGAGAAGGCGAGACCGTGGTCGATTCAACACGGCACCGACCGTCGTGTGAGTACCGAAGGTCGGGACCCTTCGTACGAGGTACGAAGGGTTGATCTTCGTAGATTTAACTTGTATTACAAGTTCAAGGGTTTTTTGAGCTCCTCAAACCGACTACGAAAAAAAGTACCCGTCCAAAAAAAAAATGAGACGACCTTGAAATCATCTAGATGGCTCTATTCCGAAAATCATAATTATCGCGACTCAGTGTTCCTTCTTCGAACGCTGCAATTTTCATTGGAAACATCCGCCCCGAAACCTTTTAGGTTCAGAGATATTTTAGCCCGAAATAGCATGTACTTCATCCTGTATACGAGTTGCCCTAGGTCCAAAAGTCAATAACGGAAACTTAAGATTTAGACTGAATTCTGAGTCGAAAAATTGAATATCGTTTTTCGATCAAGTTTATCTTAAGGAAGTTGTATCGATATTTATATGACATCATACGAAAAATACATTATATTTGATTATTCCAAGTTAATGTATTGAAATTTGGCGTGAATCTTCTTGAACAGCATTTAATTATGTGTGAAAAATTTGGAGAGGTTTCACCGTCTAGTAATCGAGATATTCATTGTTGAAAATGACAAGTTTAACATGAGCTCTTATGGAAGCTTTCAAAAAATTGCGAAATTCAGCAATAAATATCTCAATTTTGAGACGATGAATCATCGGCATATTCCGCCAGAAGTTTAATACCATATTAAGTTTTCTATTTACAAAATTTTATTGTATAAAGTTGGAAAATAATTTTTACATAAGAAACGCTATAACCTCCTTAATGAGTCGTTTATCTCGAAACGGTGAGAGATTGAGCTGAATTCCACAGGAGCAATTTTGTAAAGCACGAAATTTCCTACAAAAAAGTTCCTTACGACATTTTTCTAACTGTGTTAATTGAGGCCTGAGAGCGGATTGAAAAAGTACATTGAAACCGCATTCTTTACAGGCAACCCTAAAAAAACGGGGTGACTTCGAACCGCGTTCGGGGCTAAACTACTGAAGATAGGAAAATGTCACCTGGAACTTTTTTGTAGGGAATTTCTTCCTCTATAAGATTGGTCCTATACAATTTTCCTCTATTTCTAGCCGTTTCTACAGTACGCACGGTGAAAATGCATGTACTCGTCAACTTTAATAATAAACTACCTACCAGTTTTCTACTCGAAATTTGATTCAGAAATAAAGTCCACATTATTGATTATCCAGCCTAAAGCACACTGTATAAGAATATGCATACAGAGAACGAAAACGCAGGCTCGTTCGTAAGTCATTGACACTCCGCTCCTTGTAGCGCTGCACATATCACGAAACAAGCTTCTCACTCGATCAACAGCTTTTATACGTTCGACGATTTTCTCGATTACCAAGAAATTTCTCATCGCCTAAAATCAGTTACAATACGTGTAAACTCCTGCTAGAAACGCTTTATTGTTTTATTCAGTTCTTATTATTTTCTTTCGATCCATCTTTCCGATGTAATTAATGAAAAAAATTTGTACAAGATTGAAACAAGAAAAACAAAACAGTAAGAAAATCAAATAGTATGTACAAAGATAAAAATTCACATGTCCGCTGTACTCCATTTGTAGGCTTCCTCTTGAAGTGCCGTCCGAGCGTTCCTTGCTTCGAACCATTTCTTCTCGTAGCCGTTGCTTCGATCGACTCCGTCCCAACGGTGACCCGGTCGTATCCCGAAACGATTTGGCGCGTAAGAGCCTTGGTAAACGGCTCGCGCTGCAAATTACACGGGATCACGTACGATATTATGTCGGTTGATAAATAATGAATAAATCCTCATTTCTATTTTGTGTTTGACACTCCACCTTTACACTTTTACAAACTAAAATATCATTTTCTTCTCAAATTAATCAATGAGATGATCAAAGTTTGTTAGCTTTACTGCAAATTTGTTTCAATACTTTTTCTACAAACTTTAAGATCTTCAAACCTTGCGATAAACTTAAAATGGCTTTAATTAAACCCGATATAATGTATTTTTAGTTTTATGGAGCCATGCAGTTTGAGAGTAAATATATTTTGAGCTTACCCGGCTCGCTCTTTCCTTCTTTGATTCGTCTCTTCTTGATCTCTTCCAACATCGTATCGCCCTCCCGCTCGACTTCTCGAAGAGCTTTATCCAAGTCAGCATCGTTGGCGTATCTCGCCAAAGGTTTACTCATCTCGTACATATCTCGCTCGCACTTTTCCGCTTGATCGTCGACTTGCTTCAGCCTAAACAATAAATCGACGTCAATGATATTTTCGGTGAATCAATGAAAGTTTTGATTTTTTTTTTGGTATCGATTCTCCAAGAAAATCAATAGTAAAATATTAAATTTCTTCATACAGCAATGTGAGAAGTGTATTTATAAACAGTTTTACTTTCAGGTCAATAATTTATTGAGGAACAGCAGAAAAATTGTAACGGAATTTAGAAGGAAAAAAAACATTTCGTCCCAAAGTGAAAGTAAGGCGACTTGAAACGTTCATCCTCATTTGTGTACCAATTAAGGTCATCTATCAGTTGCATGAGTGGGGGGGTCGATAACTGAAAAAGTAGATACACGGTTTTCTCGGACACGCTTGATATTTCGAGAAAACGGAGTTACACGTTGTTCTCTTTCCATCAGAGAACAACGTGTAACTTTCCGTTTTCTTGAAATATCAAGCATGTCCGAGAAAACCGTGTATCTACTTTTCAGTTATCGACCCCCCACTCATGCAACTGATCGATCACCTTAAGAAGACGATTAATTAAATACGCACCCTCTGCCCCACTTGGCATATTTCTCATCAATTTCGGCCTGGCGTTTCTCCTTTTCACGGGTTTCGGCCGCTTCAGCGGTAAAATCTCGTCTCCGACCAGTTTTTCGATCCCGGAAAACTGCTGCTTGCCCAACACCGCTAACTTCTGCGCTCATCTGTTAAAAAACATCGAATTTTAGGAATTTTGTGGAAAATCTAATAGAGAATGACGTGGAAGTAAAAAAAAATGGGAATTACCCCTTTGAACATGGCGGCCTCGCGTTTTTTGTGCGCTTCGGTTTCGATTTTGAGGGCACGAGCATCCTGGAGTCCTGCCGTTTTTCCATCCAGTGTTTTTTTCATTTTCGGCTCAGCACCAGCTCCGCTGTTTTTCCTTCGAGATTCCATGCTTCTCGATGTTCTCGAATCATCGTCGTTCCATCTCGATCTCGATCTTTTTGGAGATCTTTCGTCGCGCCGATGTCTCTGAGCGTCATTCCTCGAATCGTTTCTCTCGTCATCTCGGTTGCTTCTCGACTCGAAGCGAGTATTTTTCGGAGCTCTCGGTGGGGTCAAATCAGAATCGGAGCCTTTTGATTTCCTCTTTCGATTTTTCGTCGAGACTTCATTTTTCGATCGTCTCGGTGGACTCAAGTCCGAATCGAAATTTCCACGAGTTTTTCCTTTTCCGCTGTATTCCTCTTTATCAACGGCTCGGTCAAGGTTTTTTCTTCTTCTGGGCGGACTCTGATCTGAATCGGAGTTTCCACGATTTTTTCCTTTTCCCTTATATTCTTCCTTATCAACGTTTCGGTCGTGGTTTTTCCTTCTTCTGGGCGGACTCTGGTCCGAATCGGAGTTTCCACGATTTTTTTCTTTTCCCCTATATTCTTCCTTGTCAACGGTGCGGTCGTGGTTTTTCCTTCTTCTGGGTGGACTCTGATCCGAATCGGATTTTCCACGATGTTTTTCTTTCTCGCTGTATTCCTCTTTGTCAAGGGTTCGCTTATTTTTCCTTCTTCTCGGTGGGCTCTGATCCGATTCGGAGCTTTTGCGAGCTGGACTCGAATCGTGCCTTCGCCTGGAAGATGCTTTCTTCGATTTCGATTTTTTCCGATCGCTCGATTCGGACGAATTCGAACTGCTCGAATCGCTGCTCGATTCTCTTCTCTGTTTTTTCTTCGTCGAACCGCGATGCTGACCTGAACGTTTGACGTCACGCTTGCTCTTCTCGTTTTCGCTATCCGAAGAAGTGTTCTTCGCGGGACTCGGATCTTTACGTTTGCTACGTTTGACATTTTCTTTAGTATTTTTCCGAGCTTCAAGATCTATCCTCGACGCCCCATCCAATGATCCATAATTCTCGTTCGAATCGCAAGCCACATTCCCCTCCCCGTCATCCGCTATGATTCTCCATCTTCTCGTGTCCGCAAAATCCACCGGTCCTCTTTCGTCTATGACTCCGACAATCTGTGGCGCATCTTCCGTAGTGTTGAAAATCTTGAATTCCCCTTCTTCCATAGGCCTCATATTTCTAATGTCTATGTCATCGTCGATGATTTTCACTCTGTAAACAAATCCAAACGAACCTTCTCATTTAGTTTCTTTTTGTCGACAATCAATTTGCTTGCAGAGCTTCGGTAAAGTATCCTTGTGCATGGCACTGATTTGTTTCAATCAATGTTACAATTCGCAGGACTAATTCCAATAGAAGATATTTTAGTTTACGATCTATAGACCACAATGCTCTAAAACAGTTTCTTAAATGTGAAAATTCCACTATCTTCAAAGAAAGTTTTTCAACAATTAAGAATTATAATTTCAACAACAAAATTTAGCTAACTGGCATTTTGAGGCTACTTTTTCCAGTCCATTTTCAGTCTTTCCTCCGGTCTGCGAACCACATTAATGAATCTACAAAATCTTATAGCAAACTGTAAATAGTCTAAATGTATTCACAATCTTTGCCAAAAGGTTTTAGCAAAATTTCTTGGTACAAATTGTGATTGGAGTCAATGGTACGATCGTGGCATCATAGAAATTGAAATTACGTGTATGCAAGCTAGAAAAAATTGTTTTATTACGTGGCACAGATTCTAACAACTGGCAAATCACTGCAAAGTTGGACTTTAATGCTTTTTTTGAGATTTTCACTAACCTACATTATTTATAATCAGAATAAGATAAGAAATAAAAAAATCTGCAAGGATATTCTTGTTTTTAAAAAGAAATTAAAAAAAAACGTGACGTGTAATTTTTTGTTTGCACATATCGAAAATGTATGACAGACGAAAATTCCGTACAATTTTGTACATTGTACCGAAATACGTAAACAATACGTTTGTTTAAAAATTTTTTAACTGACGTTATTTTATATAATTTAGACTCTTACGACAAATTCTATGGATATATAATCGTCCCGCCATCCGAACAGTTTGTAGACGATAATCGACATGTCCTAAAACACAAAGTCTCGAATGTATGACTCGCGCGCTACACGCACTCGAGACGCGAATGAAAAATGTACTCACGTCTTAGGACCAACTTTTGTTTTCTTTTTCTTTTTTCTTTTCGCTACGCCATCGTCTTTGTCACTAAGATATTTACGCAAATATTCTTTCTGGCTCATTTTCATGCTTTCCATTTTATCCATTTTGCCGCTGGTTGATTGTTTGCTGTGGTTATTCACGTCATTCACGTAGAGAATCGAGATTGCTTCGCCATTTGCAAGCTATGCAAACATCAGCAATCAGTTGTTCTGTGACCGCTTATTATTTTTTAGGCTACGAAAAGTAGTAGATCGCGACATCTACGAGAATTGAATAGAAGCTTCAAACTCAAAAACCCTGTTTTATCGATCTCCTACGTCTATGCGACATTTCGAAAAAAATGGCAGTGAAAAAAAAAAGTAAAACACTCGTGTCTCGTTAAAATAGTGTGAGTGAGGGTTCTCGGGATTGGTGTGAGGCACGTACAGTCTCGAGTGACGAGTGCCGTCGCGTTGGAACTTTATGTTGTCTGACGTTTAAAGTTCCCTTGTGGTTTTATCGAACCGTTCATTGCCTTGAAAAAAAACAACATACGGTATTTGTTTAAAGGGTGATTTCGTACAGTTTCGTCAGTACTTTTCGGCCCATTATAACGGCGAAAAAGAGAGATTCATGACAATGCGTCAAATACTTGCGAGCATGTAGTCGCTTGACGGTAGTAGTTTTTATTTTAAAAAATATTTTTTACCCGGAAGAAAAGGCACACGAGCACGATGACCAGAACAACGTGTCCACTCGGTGGACTCTTCGTCGTCGAGGGCGAAGTTGGACTTCTTATGACCGCTATGCGACGAGGTGTACGATGGTCCTCACATTCTCATCAGGTTCAACGTTTTTCCGTCTTTTATACTGCTTTTAATTCTTATCTGAACATACTGTTTTCTCATATCGATAAAAACCCGTCGTTTTATCACCCACATATACATATATATAAATGTCTGTATACATACACGTAAAATCTCATTTTATTCGCGAAATTTCGAATTTTTTCCATCTCAGGATGAGGATCAAGATGTGCTAATGAAAGGACTGTCAACATTGAAGGAGGCTCTCCATGACGCAAGAAACTTGTCTGCTCTTGAGCCAGGTGTCTTTCTCGCCCCATTTCTTGAAATCGTCAGATCCGAAGAAACCACCGGACCCGTCACTAGTTTAGCTCTTTCTGCCGTCAACAAAATGATATCCTATGGTCTTATCGGTGAGTGATGACTCATCATTTTTTACATTTGGCAAGTACTTTGCTTACAAATGTTGACGAGGAATGTTTTTCAACAACCGATGAGTAGATTTTTTTCAAAATTTGAATGGTGATTGTCATCGGTCGATGGTTCGTAGTTTTCAAATTGTATGTGAAAAATTTTTTTTTTTTTTTTTTTTTAATGACACTGTTTTCTTCAAAGTTGACCAGTAAGCAAATCATTTTTCTTCTTATTGGACAGTTTTTTGGAAAGGTGACGAAAAAAAAGAAAATTTTTCTATTAAATTAACTATTTTTTGGATAACGAAAACTCAATTAGATCTTTCTTGCCAATTGGCTTGTGGTCAGTGTTTCCATTTTCTGTTTTTTTTCGATTCGGCAGATATTATTTTTCTAGCAACTTGTAAAAATATTTATAGATTTATGAAAAATTTTATAAGTTCTTTCTGAATGTTTACAGTCAACACAAGTTATTAAAATGTGCAACCCTGACCTACGGCTAAGAAAAAAATTCTATGAAAATTCTTTTTTTTCCTTTCCTTTTATTTTTCATTTTTTTCGTTTAATCTCTGAAAATCACGTATTCTAAATGCCATGTGTAAAGCTACAATAATAATAATAATAATTAAATTTTGGTAGAAGTTCAATGAATTTGATCAGAAAATGTTTGCAAAGTTACTGATTATGGAACTGAAACTTACATCGTTGCGATACAATGATTATTTTATTCTTTTTCGTTTAATTTTAAGTGTTTTATATCGTGAAATTTTCTTCGTATATTTAGACAAGATTCCTGGGGAATTCCGTCTAAATTCCATCTAAATTCGTCATTTCAACGATGCAGAATTCAACGTCACTGATTATTATCATTATTTCATTTTTATTAACTTCATATTACAGATCACGAGCATCCGGCGATTGGTGCTTGTGTCGAGGCGATTGCAGACGCGGTGACCCACGCAAGATTCGTCGGGACTGACGCGTCTGGCGATGGTGTCGTTCTTATGAGGATATTGCAAGTTCTGAGAGCACTTGTGCTCTCTCCTGCAGGCGATCACTTGTCGGATGAGAGTATTTGCGAAATTATGCTGAGTTGCTTCAGAATATGCTTTGAAACTCGTCTTAGTGGTGAGAACAGAAGAAAAATAATTTTTATGGTTTTTACATACTATGCAGAGAAAAATCTACATTTTTCATCAAATAAATTAAAAATAATTGTGTAATTAGACAATCAGATTATCAATAATTGGAAATATTTAAGGTTTATTCCAAAAACTTCATTAAAATCTTAAATAAATTTGATTGATTATCAAAATATTAAAAAAACAAGTAAAAAAAATCAATCGACTTATCCATAATCACAAATCGATAAAATTTTGTCACAAATTTTTCCACGTTTGTCTTTATGTAGTATCAATGAGTAAATCAAGCTATTATAAATGTTTTTAACAAATTTTATTGAAAAATCAGTGGTAAAGGACTTTTTACAGCAACAAAATCTGCTGAAAAATGTTTGTCTAATTCTTTGAAAATAAATTGGCGATAAAGGAAGCAAGAAAAATTAACCTTGCAAATAATGTTTCCTGGTCATGATAAATTGTCAAGGATATTCGAATGCGAAGTTTAAATTTCTGAATTATGCGTTTCCCAGAATTACTACGTCGAACAGCGGAGCACTGTCTGCGTGACATGGTCCACCATTTGTTCGCGCGTCTATCTCAGTTCGCGGACGATACGCGTGTGATTCCAAATATGAAGAAGATGCGAACGAACGGGATGGAGAATTCGAGAGGAAAGTCGAGGAAGGGAAAAAATGTTGGGAAACAAAAATCAACGAGTGGGACGAATAAGCAGACAGTGGAGCAGGGAGAAGGAGAGGAGAGTGAGACGCGGTTGTTGAGTCCGGTGGAAAGTGCGCGTGCGGATCATTTGGCGACTACGCCGGTGACACCAGCCGGCAACATTGTCGACATGCAAGGACCTTTGGACCACGGAACCCCTGACAAGCCGAACGAAGAAGATCCGTCAAAAATTTCATCGAACAACGATTTGGAAAAAAAAGAAACGAGCGAGAATAACGTCGATAAGAAAATCGATGAAAACGGGTCGCAGGGAGCTGCGAAAACGGAGGAAACTAGTGTCGAAGAATCTCCAACAGCGAGAGAAAATGTGGTCGATGAGCTGGAGACGAGTAAACTCGACGACTCAAAAACCCCGGACACTGTCGAGAAGTGCAAAGAGAGTACTGACAAAGAAGCCGAATGTTCGAACAAGGGAGACGATCCTAAAGAGTCGTTAGACAAAAAGAAAGACGCAATATCCGAGAAAGAGTCTGAAGCTACCAGTGACAACGAAAAAGTTAGTGAAAACGTCCAGTCGCCGGCCGGAAGCGTAGAGGACTTGTCGATCGATGACAACGCGAGTATAGGAAGTGGTAACAACAACTTAAAATCATCGAAAATACTCATCGAGTCAGAATCCCAATTGGAGGAATACGTGAACACTCAAGGCGTCAGATTTACTCCGCTCCAGCAATTGTCCCCTTACGGTGCTCTGTGTGTCCGTGAATTATTTCGTTTTCTTGTTTCGCTCTGCAGTCCCTTTGACAAGCAAAATACAGAAATAATGATGCATCTGGGACTGAGTCTTTTACAAGTTGCTCTCGAGATAGCTGGCGATTCGTTGGCTAATTTTCCTTCTCTATTGTCTCTCGCTAAAGACGAATTGTGTCGAAATCTGATATTACAATTAGGCACCGACCGACTCTCCATTCTCGCGGCCGATCTTCAAGTCTCGTTTTTACTTTTCGAATCGCAACGTGAACACTTGAAATTCCAATTGGAACATTATATTCTCAAGCTGATGGAAATCGTCGATTCCGATTCAAACAGAATAACGTACGAACAACGCGAACTCGCGCTCGAGGCTATCGTTCGAATTTGGCGAATTCCCGGATTACCTGCTGAATTATATCTCAATTACGACTGTGGCCTGTACTCGACAAACCTTTACGAGGATCTTATGAAATTACTATCGAAAAACGCATCCGCCCTCATGGGCAATATGTACAGCATACAATTTATATCACTCGAGGCGATAATAAGTCTCGTTGTTGGGATCGAAGCTCGATGCAAAGGTTATCGCGACTTGTGCAAGCCATCGAGGCACCAAAGTACCGAATCATTACCAACGAGAAGCGAATTATTATCAACAAAAGCGAGCAAACGATGGCTCGCTCTTGGCACTGAGAAATTCAACGAGAATCCACGCGAGGGTATAGCGAAACTCACGGAACATGGGCTCCTCGGTACTGCACCAGGAGGGCCACCGGATCCGGAGAAAATAGCTAAATTGTTACGAGAAAATCCGATGCTGGACAAGAAAGCAATTGGCGAGTACATCAGCAGGAAAGAGAACAAAACGATATTGAATTGTTTCGTGCAAAATTTTGATTTTCACAATACACGAATAGATCAAGCATTACGACAATATCTCGAATCGTTTAGGCTTCCAGGCGAAGCACCGGTGATCTCATTGCTGCTGGAAAAATTCGCCGATCACTGGCACGACAGCAATGGTCGCCCATTCGCCTCGGCGGACGCTGCGTTCACTCTCGCTTATGCAGTTATAATGCTCAACGTCGATCAGCATAATTACAATGCTAAACGCCAAAGTATTCCAATGACGGCCGAAGAGTTTAAGAGAAATTTGAAAAAAGTTGATGGCGGAGCGGATTTCGATCAGGATATGCTCGACGAGATTTACACGTCGATAAAGGGCGAGGAGATTGTGATGCCGGCTGAGCAAACGGGTCTGGTGAAAGAGAATTATTTGTGGAAAGTTTTGCTTCGTCGTGGTGCTGGCCGCGAGAGTATTTATTTGAAAGTTGGAAATGCCGGAGAGTTCGTTGACAAAGAACTTGCCGAACGTGCGTGGGCCCCGATAATAAGTGCTCTGTGTCGTGCCTACGACAAAGCGCCCGACAGATCGTTGCAGCGACGCGTTGCACAGACTTTCTTGAGCTGCGCATCGATAAGCTCGCATTATGCTATGAGCAGCGATCTCGACACCCTCGTAGTGAGTCTTTGCAAATTTACGGGCTTAGCAACCGGCGGAGAGCCCGAACAAATAGTGCTGCATCTTGGTGGCAGCGGAAGATGTCAATTGGCAGCACGAACCCTGTTCAAAATAACCCACTTGTACGGCAACGGCTTAAGATCATCTTGGAAAAACATCATCGATTCCTTGCAAACTCTCTACAAAGCGCGACTCCTACCAAAGACTATGACCGACGGTGAAGACTTTTTGGAAACTGGTGGCAGAGTTTCTCTCATAAGAGAACCAACGATTCCCAAAGCGCCGCCAGTTGAACAGGGAATACTTTCCAGTTTGTATTCTTATATAGCTCTCGAAACAACGCGACCACCACATCCCGCTGAAGCAATGACGCGCAAGAGAGCCACCGATTGCATAGCTAATTGTTATCTCAAGCAGATTATCGAAGAAAGCAAATTTTTGGAGGTTGACTCACTGAGATCTCTGATTGGTGCCCTAGTCTCGGTGAATCCTCACGACGAGGATATATCCGTGTTTATTCTTGAACTTTTGCTCGACGTGACGATACAGAATCGAGATCGAGTGATGTGTGTCTGGCCGATTGTTCAAGCTCATCTGGACGGTTTACTGACGACTGCAGCTCGCGAAAATCATCCTTATTTGCTGGAGAGAGTCGCAGTTGGTATGCTCCGGCTGGCTATAAGATTGTTGCGAGGAGAGGAATTCGCTTGGACGGTTTTGCCGCCACTGACACCGATCACGCTTTTACCATCGGCTACGATGCCGCCTCTCTCGCGTCAGATCGCGTACGGTCTATTTGAGCTGCTGAAAACGGGAGCTGCTAATATTCACAGTTCCGAAGATTGGAAAGTTGTGTTTGCTCTTCTCGAGTGCGCGGGAGCTGGTGCGCTGCAACCAAAACAACAACAACAACAGAACGCTACCGGATCTAATAATAATCTTAGTAACAATTCACCCGAAGAAAGCTCGACTTCGAGTACCAGAACTTCCGTTTTGGATCAAAGACCGGTATCGCCGATCCCCGAATGGGTTTTGGTCTCCCCAACCGGCACGGAAGCGCCTTTACCAGTAGCAGCGGACACTATAATACTCGATCGCGATTTACAGCCTCACGATCCAGTTGCACTTGCCAAATGTTGCGAGAGTTTGGTGTTCCTCGTTCGAGATGTTGCTCACGTGACGCCCTTCAACTTTGAGCTTTGCATCCGTTGCGTGAGAACATTTGGCGAGTCTGTATTGCAGAACAACAGTTCTACCAAGCGAGGAAGAGTCAACTCTTCAATTGGCGATACAACGACTAATCCAGCTTATCAACAAGCACCACTGCAATTGCTGGATCTCATGCACACTTTACACACGAGAACCGCTCAGATATTTCACTGGTGGGCCGAGGAAAACGGACAAAAAAGCGAGGAAATTGCCTCGTTGTGGCCACAAGCTTGGAAACCTTTGCTCCAGGGAATCGCTCGTTTGTGCTGCGACTCCAGACGTCCCGTCCGAGCAGCTGCCATCACTTTTCTCCAAAGCACACTTTTGGCTCACGATTTAGCACAATTAACAGCCGTCGAGTGGTCCCAGTGCCTCGAGCAAGTCCTGTTCCCCCTACTCGCCCAACTTCTCGACCCTGTCGCGCCTAACGATCCATCCGGTGTCGAAGAAACTCGGGTCCGGGCAGCCATGCTTTTGTCCAAAGTATTTCTACATCATTTAACGCCGTTACTCACTCTCCCAGGTTTTCTGCCACTATGGTTGACCGTTCTCGATCTATTGAGGGCTTACATGCACGCTGACAATAGCGAACTACTATTCGAAGCTATTCCCGAATCTTTGAAAAACATGCTTTTAGTCATGTCCTCGACTGGCGTACTAACGCCAACTTCGAATCTTTGGGAACCCACCTGGCGTACGATCAATGCTTTTTTGCCTAACTTACGAACCGAACTCTTTCCCGAGCCTTCAAACGTCAACAACATGATCAATACACAGGACAACCGACCTAAATCCCCCCAGGGTCCTGTCATTAGTCTCGTCGAACAGGAACAACCGTCTTTCCAAAATTCCATCGCTCCTCAACCGGAAATAACGAGGCAGAACTTGACCGATAGAGGGGATAGCCCCAATTACATTCCTATTCAAATTGCTACTGGTGCACCTGAGATCGGAGCTTCGACTGGGTCCACAGGACTCCCAGGGATTCCTGTTCTTATCACATCCGTTGGAACTCAAGAGGAAACCAATCCGGAAATTAATAGTCAAACTATGGATATTCCAACATCGGAAGTTACCCAGGAACAAACCGAACCTCGTATTATAAGCCTTTTGGGCCAACAACAACCGTCCTTCACCGGTCAAATTGCTCTTCAACCGGAAACGTTCCAAGAATCGACACGAGTTTTAGAAAATTTAGTTAATTTTTCTTCTGAACATGGAGCAGATCCAAATTATCCTATGAATATTTCTAACCTTCCAAGTGATGGACTCGAAACGAAAGAACACCAGCAAGTTATTAATCTCTTGAATCAACCACCACCAAGTGTTTCCAGCCCCGTTGCCGTACAACCAACCGCCCAATCCTTCGATTTTTATCGCACCGCAGAACACTCCCCCGATTCTTCTATATTAATGGAAACTCCTGATCGAAAAGCCTGGGAAGTCCCTGTCGTTGAAACACTTCCGGATAATCAAAAGTTTCGGGATTTGGAGATTTCGTCCGAACATGTCAACGTCCCTAATTCTTCCGAACGTTTGGCCAAGTCGACGTTTGAGGTAAGAAAATCACGTATTAATCATTTCATCCTTCCACCAAATATTTATGATAAACCAATTTTACAACTAAACACGAATCCCGATGTTACGACTGTCTAAGAAAAATATTTCACAAATTCGCTCATCGTTTTTACAAAGACAACTTCATAACACTTTAAAGTTCCAAAATCATTGAATAAATATATTTCTTTAAACATCTTCAAGAGTTTACATGTAGAAAAATTATCATTTTATCCAAACTGTAATGAAAAATATGGAATTTTCTAATTCGTCACTGTACAAAAACTGTATTTGTATAGTTTGGATCCGTAAAAAAACTTAGAAGTATAAACTTTTTTTAAATTCTTATAAAAAACTTAAAAGGTTTGAAAGAATATACAACTCGGAAAATATTGTTTAGATATATTCCCCTTTGCGTCCGTTTGTTTTTCAAATGATAATAGATATCAAAATATTCAATATTCAATGTTTATTCAATATAATTATATAATATTATAATATTAATATAATTATTTAAAAATATTCAACGTTTTTGAAATTTTGGATGTTGACATTGATCGATTTCAATATTCTGAAATTCAAATTTAATTTATTATGTGTCTCCAAAAAAAATCCCATGGCAACATTATAGTACAATTTTTAAATGAAACCATTGAAATTAAAATAGACGTTATAAATGTTCTCTCAAAACAAACTATCTAAAAAATTTCAACTTTTTTCGTCGTCACGAAATTTAAATATTAATGGTTT
The DNA here is from genome assembly GCA_963989365.1 of Rhimphoctona megacephalus. Taxonomy (NCBI): domain Eukaryota; kingdom Metazoa; phylum Arthropoda; class Insecta; order Hymenoptera; family Ichneumonidae; genus Rhimphoctona; species Rhimphoctona megacephalus. The sequence goes on along the minus strand of OZ022419.1, from coordinate 24,134,723 downwards.
TTGAATACTCTTAAATATTCGATATGTTATTAAATACCCGAACTTTTCACCGAGCAAAAAGATTCGAAAAATTGATCCGATCTTTTTTGCAAATTTCGTATGTTGTGTTTTTTTTAACTGATTTCAAACTTTGACAGATTCAAACGGAAGATTCTAAAGTGTCAACAATGACAGCACCATCCGCGTCATCAGTGACGACAACGATGTTTAATTCAGCGGCGTATTTCAGCGAGGATCCAGCCGCTGATCGTTTGTTCGTTGTGACAAATCCTTGACGATTGTACATTGTCTACCGTGTATATTGTATCATATAAAGCATAAAAAAGAAACGAGAAACCAATAATTGTTCATTCAATTTATATATGTGTGTGTACCACACGTCGTATTATACCGATTATCAAATCTGCTATGTATAGATCACGCATACGTTATAATAATTAGTCAATTTGATGGTTGTGTTGTTATTGTTACGGTCATTTGTTTATTATCATGTTTTTTTTCTTGAGTAAAAACAGAACAATATGTACGTTAAACCCTACAAATGAATTATTTTACAGTACGACAACGAAAATGGAAATTACAATGAAATGCATGAAAATAGGAGAAAAGGGGGAAGAAAAAAAACCTAAATTTCAAAATATCCTTCTGTATATTTTACAAAGCAGCGTATTTATCCTACAACAATAGATGATCACATATTTATCCATTGAGTATAAGAAATGAGATATAAACTTTTAAAACTTTCATTATCTTGTTGATAAAATAACAAACATTTTGTATCCTTAAAATTAGAGGCACTCGTATTTGGCTTTTTTTCTTTCCTTATTTTAGGCTCTCCGAGAAGTTTGTATTTAATACGAAATCGATGAAATATATTTATTCTTAAATTTATCTCTTGCAAATATATTTTATTTTGTTTATAAGCGCCACATGTTTCCTCATTTTTCAGCAATGGAGACAGTAGTTTTTTCGAATGTACATTTTTTGCAATTACTTTGTGTAATATTGAGAATGTTTTTAGAATGATCCCGCAATGCTTGCGGGATAATAAAAAAAAAAACTAATAAGTAAACTCGCTCCATAATCACGAGTTCATTTTAGCTTTTTTGAGAAATCAAAAAAATGAATCGAGGTACGTTTGAGTATTTGCTTACCGGTAAAATAAATCGTGAATAAATTTAACGTTAAGTTTCGCAAAATTTTGAATTATGTTCTATTTTCAAATTTGAATTTGCGTAAAAATGTTACATGAACTTTCGTTACCTTAAAATTCATCATGGCATGCTCAAAAATGTTTATAACGAATAAGAAAAATATGTAATGAATTTGTTGCGCACGTTTAGTTCAACGATCTCGTATTAAATACAAAACCTCCGGTAATTATTTAAATATATTATTTGATGATATAGCTCTTGAATACAATGAATCACAACATTCTGTCACATGTCTGAAAGACCAGTACGAAGGTATATAAAAATATTAAAATACCTCAGTTCGAATAATTAACGAAACTTTAAGTTGATTTCGTAATTATTTCAATACGCATTCAAGTATTTGTTGGATATTGATAAAAACAAGCTTATATTATACGGTTAAGAAAACGAAAACATGAAAAATGAAAAAAAAAAAAACGAAGCGATAAATAATTCGCTTAGGACAAACAGTATTAAGAAAAAAAAGGAAAGTCGAATCCGGTTTTCGCTACAGCACAGTCATACAAATCTTGTCACATTTTGCTCAATTATCTCTTCGATCAGGCCATTTGCCAAATCTTATGTTTTTTAAACTTGCGCTGAAATTGAAATACCAAGTACCGGAACTGTTGACAAACATCACTGAATATTAACAGATATTATATCGTCATTCGATGCTTATCGATTACATTAACAAAACTCCCCTCAGTCTGCATATAAAAAAACAAAGATACTTCTTTTTCAGAAGTAAATTTTAAATGAAAATTAAAAAATAATCAATGGATTAAGTAAAATGTGCGAACCGCATAAGCCACTATTTTTTAGTGGCGTTGTTCTGTTCGCCGTTTATTTTTGCTGCTTTCTTTTTCTTTGATCTCTTTGATCGTTTTTTCTTGCCAGAATTTTCACTATCACTCTCTGGCATGACACGGAAAACGCAGCTATATCGAAGTAGCTTGCATTTTTCGCACAACTTCTGGAGGTGTGCCTTCTTTGAGTCTTTTCCATCTGATCCATGATGCTTCTTTAGTGGTCTCTGTATAACCATCATCAGGTATTTAAGTTGAGATAAGGTTTTGGTACCAAAAAAAAGGGCTTAACCCCAAAAAAATATTTATATTTCCTGAATCACTGAATATTAGAAACAACGAAAAATTGGAACAAATTATATTTCAGGGTGTTTCTCAAAAAATTGATGCATTTATTTTATTTTGGGATCTAGCCTGACTTCTAAATTTTAAGTTTAAGGCCCAAAAGTCTTTCAAGTTTTTTTTTAAACTTCTGAACGTGATATTCACCTGGTTTTTTGCGTATACTTTAGTACCACAGGTGCGGCAACCTTGAGTTATATTTGCCCAACTGTTTCCGGACGACCATTGTCGGTCACATTTTGGACATTGGTATAGCCCGAAGCATCTTTTCTTGCCTTGATATGGCGTTAATTTTTTGGATTCTTCTTCAATGGGTACCTCCGCCTCTTTCGGAGTCTATAACATAATGAAAAAATTAACAATGAGCTGGAATGCCATCCAACCAGAAGCCATAAACTTATTTGTATTGAAAAATTTTTGTTTTCAAAACAAAAAAAACAACAAAGGAATTGCTATAATTTACAATGCTCAAAATTCAAGTGAAACATATGTTACATCGTGGAATATTTCCGATTACACGTAGTTTCGAGACAAAGGAACATACGTTTTCCTTATGGAGAGGCACATCCCCCGATAGCCAAACGTGGCGTTTAATGAAGCCTACGCCGCTACAAACGCAATTTTTGCGTCATTCTAGCGTTATTTGACTATCTGGGATCGAGTTATACGATATCGCATTACCAAATAAAACTTTATTTTCATTCGCCCGTTTGGAGACGTAATTTAAAACGTCATATATAGCTATTGAACAGTGTGTAAATCAAGAAAAATATAGAAAATGTGTGGCTTGTTCATTTTTTTACTCAAATAATAACATTTCTAAGAATGTACTTAAGAATAACTCACAAATACGATATTATCAGTAAAAATACGTTACCATTTTTTTGATGGATCGCACTACTGGTCTCTAGTACCGGAACAGATGAAATACACTGAACTGACTGAATTTCAAGCAATAAAAAAAAAGTTGAAAGTCGCAGTTATCAGAAAATGCTGCACCAATACGATAAGATTAAAAATGTTTGATACAACTATTATGACAAGAATAGGCAGCAAATTGGTGACAAACGTGACTACGAATTAACAATATGAAAAAAGTAACACCCGTCGAATTGCCAAGTGGTAAACGCTAATGCATCAATGGATAACTAAATTGTTTAGATAAGCAGACTTATATTCAAAGACATACCGATACGGTTATGAGCATGATGATAAAAAGGGATTCCCCGAGTAATAGAAACCTAAGGCGAAACTCCCCAACTTTTTTACCTACAGATAATGGAACATTATTGTGGAAGTTTGTTAAGGCAATGTGAAAGAGTGGTGTGAACTTGGCCCCCCCGACTTTGACTTTTTAAACTTTTTCTGATTCTAATCGTTTGTGTTTCGTTAGTGGGTTATTGTTAGAACAAATTAAACGTTTGTGGGATGAGTTTATCGCTTAAAAATCAAAAATCAAAATTAACATGACTGACCCATCCCCTTAAGAGGATGGGTCAGTCATCTAACCTCACTTCGAATTTTCGAAATTGAAATTCTTCGATACGGTTTGATCGATTACAAAAAAGCTCTGTCGACCCACGCAGGACGATGACAAAAATGGGCTGACAGGGCCTTTTTGTAATCGGTCAAATCGTGTCGAAGAATTTCACTTTCGAAATTTGCACCTATCTCTCTCGCACTCATAGCGGCTCAGTCGGTATGACTCCTAGCCTTATAAGGTTAAAACTATTTTTCTGATAAAAAATCTATAAAGTTTGTTCGTGTATACGTATTTACCTGCATGTTATTACTATTAGAATATATAGATATACTATTTATTCAATTTATACGATTTACGGAAGTAGATAAACTTGGCCCTTCGACTTCTTCTTTGATTCGTTTGAAGGTGATTGTTTGAATAATTGAAATATTTGTAATATAAGCCTTACATTAAAAAATCAAAATAAAATAACGCCATTTATTTGGTAGAGTGTAGTAGATTGAGCGAAAAACTATAAGAAAATAACTGCAGTTGACTCCCTCACTTGTCACGTTCCCATCGGTCCACTATTCTCATATGTCCACTCACAAGGAAGATTACCTTACTGTACCCCCATAACCTGGGTCGAAAAAATTACGTTTTGTAGTCCACATCAAAGTATAAATCCTCACAAAAAATGATCTGCCCACTTGCATATTTAAGGGGTGAAATTAATTCCTTAAAATCGGTGGTTTGTTCGATTTTCGCTGATATCTTCGAAACCAAAATAGATACGGCAAAAGTTTAAATACTAAAGTTATTCATTTTTCAGTGCTCTGCAATAATATGTAGTTAAAAATTATATAGAAATTTTTTATTTATTTTATTTTCATACAAAACTTGTTTTTTATACATTTTTCTTCATCTGATCATCGAAAAAGTTCTTATTTTACCTGAAAATTAAACAAGATTGATAAATTTGTCAAACGGAAAATGTTTACATACATATATAGGTTTAGTATATCCAGGTATACTGTTCTACCCTTGTCTTAAAATACTCATAAATCATTTACTTCTAGTTCAGTTTTGTGCATCCATTTTAGTACAAAGCGAATAATTTAAGTATCAGATGATTTTTTCCATTCTATATAAAACTTTATTTAATATGCATGTCTTTATTTTATTTACTAGAAGCCTTTAATTCATGTATTATAGGTATTAAGATGTCTAGTACTCATGAAAAGCAGGAGGAAAAAGCACGCTATGCACTTATCAGTTTCTTCACTTTCGTATTATGGAATGTATTCATTACAACAATGATACTCCTCACAGAAGTGTTTGAGACACAAAGGTTTTTTGCACCACGAACATGTTATAGCAGCTAAATCACCACAAATGTGACATCGTGATTCCTAATTATCTCCAAAACCAAACGTCACCGGATTAATGAACTCAGGGGATGCTTTTTCTATGTAGCCACTTTTGTACCATGCATATTTTAACATATTAATATAACGTGAAGAAGACAGTTGATTGTGAACAAGTGACTGCAGCTTGACAATTTTATTTCTTGAATGCAGATTTATATATCACTACCGGAAAGTATTACTACATCTGAAAAATGTCTAACAAAATTTTTCCATATTCGAAAACCAAACACATCTAATGGTTGTATTTGTCCTGTTGTTCCTTTCGCAATAATTTCTAACACAATTTTTTTGTTAGGAGGAGTTACTACATTAACTACTTCTGGACAGAGTCCACTCCAGGAGTCGATTAAGGGCGCACTGTTGTCGCTAACATTCGGAAAATAGATTTCAGTTAACCACTTTGACCGATTAACCATTCGGTTAACCAATTTGACCAATTTGATTTGGTCTGCAATATTTAATTTGCCGCAAGAATTTATAATTTGAATAGTTCTTACCTGATGTTAACTTTCCGGATTTCGATGCCGAAAGAAAAACGTTTGTGGGTTTAAATAACGTTTTTTCTACGCGTGGGCTAGTCACCACCGATTTCTTTTAAGGCGTCTTCTCACTTTGGAAATTTAAAAAAATCGATTTTTTTTTTTTTTTAATTTTGAAAGTACATATCTTCAAAAATGTCATCTCGAAATTTCATAAAGATCGGACGAGTCTAACTACATTTTTTGGCGACCGTTAGGTGACTACCTGAGAGTACCCGGCGATCCCTTTCACGCCGCTCGGACGGTCCCTGTATATCTGACTCTATACAATTGAATAGCCGTGTTCTTTTGTTAATGTAGTACCCCTTGCTTAGGTATATTCTGTTTTCGGGTCTATACTCATGTAATAAGACCTTAACACGTGCATTTTTCAAAAGAAAATCACTCGGCAACGATGCTAAACTGTTATTTCATCAGTCTAATTTGAAACTTCGTAACGGCAACATCTCTGCGCTCAGGATTGTTATAATGGATAAAAAGACTTCGCAACAAAGTGCCACGTGGCGACGTCCAAGTTCGAAATCTAAAAAAAGAAAATTTCGTGGAGTGCTTCCACACCAGTCTGAAGCAGATACGAGTCATGCTAGTGCGAGTGCAGCAAAATTAAAAAAATCGGACGATACAAGTTTCGATGTACACATCGATCCAACGGCTGGATATAGTATTATTCAGTTTTTTCTTGTTTTTTCTACATTACAACAATATGTGAAGTGTAAAGTTTGTAACAAAGATGTTTCAAGAAACATCATCAAGAAAAACCGTGGAAATTGCTTGCCAAACAGCGGCATGCATTTATAACGAAGGGCTACAACCTGTTTTAAAAATTTTGGAGGTGATGGGTGTCAAACTAGGCCCTATCGCCGTTCAATACGCCGAGAAACGCGACAGTGATCGCGTACGCGTAGGGAACCGCCGCAGCTCTAACGCTTCAAAAGAGACTAGGTCGAGACGAAGGGAAGCTACTTTGGACGAACACACCTTCTACGAAGAATCGGAAGGTCCATTGTATGGAGCAGGCATCGCTGATTAACCCGAGGTAAGGTTTTTTCATGATTTTTCTGCAACCAAAACTTTAAACGCAGTTATCTCAAAACAAGGTTTTTCGGTGCTTTGTTGATGAAATTTCGGAAACTATCCGGCCGATTGTCATGAAATTTGAATGACATATGCTTCATAGTTATGGCTATAGCGCATATCATCAGATTTTTTAAATTTTGATTTTAAGAATTTTTTTTTTACAAAAAACTGCAAAAAAATCGTGGTTTTTTTTTACTTTTTCGAAAAACGTGCGCCATTTTGTTATTTTCGCGAATATCAAAAATCTGATGATATGCGCTATAGCCACTGACATACTGAATCTAAAACAGTTTTATTTTTTTGTTTCAGACGACCCGTCTCGGAGATACCATCAACAAGCCACGACCATAACATTTTTACACGGGTTTTTCAATGCTACTGATGTATTATAATAATTGTTTAAAAAAATAAAATAAAAATTTTTTCATGTACTTGAAAGATGTGTTTATTACATAGGATCCGTTTTATCCCATAATTTTAAGCAAAAATCCTCGAAAAAAAATCGCAAAAACAGCCTATTTTTGAGGCGTTTAAAGTGAGAAGATGCCTTAATACAAGATATAACGGCGAAAGTAATTTCCCATCGGCGGATATCGTTGGTTGACTCGTATAAGAATGAGTTTTGTTGAACATATGGATTGAACAACGCATTCAATTTCTTTTGATCCTTGATTTGCAAGAGTGCGACCGGAATGCATTTCAAATTGAAATCCACTTTGATCCGAATTGTAAACGTTTTCTAGACCAATGCCGTGGATAACAGATTTAACGTTATTTATAAACTCTTCAGCCATTTTTATAAGATCTTTTGAGTCTTCTAAAGTTTTCCGGGTAATACATTTTGTAATTTTTCGAGACGTAATGTGATGTGCTCTTTTGAACTCATTCACCCATTTTTTTTGTCGCTTTGAATCGTGCATCGGAATTCATAAAATTTTTATGTGCAGTCAATGCCCATCGTCGCAAATCAATATCGTGTACGATCTTTCCACATTCAGTTCCTTCAATGAAGCGATTTAAAGTATATTGAGATATTTCATTCAATTTTTCTTTATAAGTCCCACCTTTATTTATTTGATGAGACCAACGCTTCAATTGTGTTTTAGAAATTACTTTTCTAAAACGGTGTGTAACCGTACGAATATTTAATTTTTTTTGTTTTTCCACTTCTCCAATACTCCACAGCTTTCTTCTTGTAATCGAATGAGAGTTTATATTCATTTTTTGTACAGTGAGAGTCATCTGCCTCATCAGATGAAATTGAATCCCATTCCAATTCACTGTCTTCTATACTTTCAGGCTCATGGTGCTTGAATTGTTCTTGAAAATCTAAGGTTTCGTCTTCTTCAATTTCGATTCCCGTGTAGTTGTTTATGCTTTCAATAAAAATTTCTTTAATTGTATCTACTAATTTCATTTCACTCTCATTCACTGGTGTTTCGGACAAATTCATCATCATAAAATAAGTCGACAAAATATTTATGACATTCACTGGATTAATATGCATTTTTGAAAAAGTTCACAGTATTCAATACGTACTTATCACTGCACTCCTATAACCAGAGAACTTTAATGGACGGGAACCGTCAATACTAACTTAAATGTGGCAACAGTCATTTTATATAGAGCCTTATCTTTTACTTATATGTCGATATTAAACTTCACAGATAGGATATCATGGAAAAATAAAACATATTTTAACAAGTTCCCCTCATAGTTTGATAATGATAAGAACATGTCATCAGTTTAAATCTATAAAATTTTTTGTGTTTGAAAAAAATAACTCTCCGGTTTAATGAGCTCTTGAGAGGGGAAAATCCAATGTAGATTGATATCATTAAATTTTGAGTCGAAACAATTACGTTTATTATGAAAAAATAGAGAAAAATGTATAAAAAACAAGTTTTTTATAAAAATAAAATAAATAAAAAATTTCTATATAATTTTCAACTACATATTATTGCAGAGCACTGAAAAATGAATAACTTTGCTATTTAAGTTTTTGCCGTATCTATTTTGGTTTCGAAGATATCAGCGAAAAACGAAAAAAACCACCGATTTTGAGGAATTAATTTCACCCCTTAAATATGCAAGTGGGCAGCTCACTTTTTGTGAGGGTTTATACTTTGATGTGAACTACAAAACGTAATTTTTTCGACCCAGGTTGTGGGGGTACAGTAAGGTAATCTTCCTTGTCAGTCTGTTCCCATGTGTCAACTTCCCCACCCCTCACTTGACACATTTTTCGAAACATTCCAGACGCCTTGCGCGTTGCGCATGCGCTGTGGTGTTAGCAGTCTTAAAAGTGGGGATGGAGGAGAACTTGACACAAGGGAACTTATTTGGTCCCAACGGGTTGACAAGTAGAAGAGTCGACTCTGGGAACAAAGCGCAGCCGAGACGTGAGCGAAGGCTTACAGATGCTGAATTCAGATGTCGCAACGAGTATTTTCGTCAATAATTCGACGATTTTCGGCTAGATGGGATAAATATTCCCAAGGCCGCTCTCCTTTTTGTATATTTTTTCAAAATAAAAAAAAAAATCGACGATTACAGATTTGGCGACAGAGATTGTCAACTAAATTGAGATTCCCGGATACAAGACTTGTTTTTAATATTGTAAGCGAGGTTATTCCTTCGAAAATGATTATTTTTGAGGGCCTTTTCTTAAAAGGATTAAATAAGCTTAGCAATAAATTGAAGCGATTAGCTTACATTGATAATAATTAATAAATATTAATAATTGTACAAATTTAAAAAAAATGAAGCATTAATTAAGAATAATAACCAATATTATTGTTATTATTTCTATTATTATCATTCATTATCAATAATTAATAATTGTTTGTTATAAATGTTTTATTTCTTTATTTATTATGTTTGTTCCTGCGTATAAGGGAACAAATGAGGAGAGGGGGAAGAACGCACGGAATACTCTTGTATAATGTACATTTAAAATTTGTGCGGTTGTTAGATCGATTTTTCAATGAGTAAATAATAACAAATTATAATAACATTTGGCTTTTTTACTTTTTTGACATACTTTATCACAACGATAATTTGGTTTCTGCTCTCAATATCTATGATAAAAATTATTTATGTAAAATAAAGCTGAAAAGTTGAAAGATATATATTAATTTATATTAGATACGCAAAGTTTTATATCCTAAGCGGAACGTTATAGAAACTTCGTGGATGATTATTTTAGTTTTAATAGCAACGAGGCCATTGTTGTTAAATATTGAGAAAAGATTTGAACCACAGTTTTTTACTCCATAAAATTTTATGTCAAGCGGCCCTTACAAGCGAGTACCATTTTCTACCGATGATTTATCGAATACATCCTGCCGCAGCCACAGCATGAAGTGACAACAAAATCCGCCACATCATTATTTTTCGAAGCGCTGCGTTACGGAATGCAGTTCGAAGAAGTGCTGACAGCGTTGGCAGCAAGTTTTGGAATACGGCCCATGTGCCACATCAATTTAGGAATTACTATATTTATGTTTTTTTGTTTAAGGATGTATGCCCAAAATATACAATTTAAGTTTGACCTTCAAATTTAAAATATGTTGTACAGTGAACGATGCTGCGTCGATTAGAAAAAAAAATAATTAGACTTCACCGTATAGTTATTACGTAAATTAATTTTTTCAGTCCCATTAAGGATGTATGCCCAAAATATACAATTTAATTTTGACCTTCAAATTTAAAATATGTTGTAGAGTGAACGATGCTGCGTCGATTAGAAAAAAAAGAATTAGACTTCACCGTATAGTTATTACGTAAATTAATTTTTTCAGTCCCATTAAAACGCATGTTAATCGTAGCGGAAGTAGCCTATTTTGAAAGAATATAAGAAAATAAAACCCGTGATATATAAGCGTACAGATTAAAAAAAATATTATTAGAAACTTTATTTTTTTACTATTTAAAGAAAAAAAACCCCCGATGTCACCGTCGTATTTGTTAAAAAATCTCAAAAAAAAGTAGAGTCGTTTGGGTCATGTGCGAAAACTGCTACTACAGCCGCCATGTTAAATGTGCGAAACATGAAAATATGGCAACGTTGCACGCGCGGGCAGTACGAACCGAGTGTACAGTAGTAGTGAGAGAAAATAAATACAAGCGTGATCTAATCATGAAATGTCAATGCAAATATATAATGCAAGATAAACATCAGCTATATAAATAAATTAACCAAAATATGTTTTTTCGGTGTCGTTCAAACGTCTTCGTTTCTCGTTACTCTTCGCAGCACTCTCAAACCACTGTTTTCTTTTTTGTGTGGTAAATTTGCCTTTTTTGTCTTTGAGCATAACACGAGAATTGTCACTCATTTTCCTCACTCACATTATACACGAAAAAAAAGAAATTAAACAATGTATCAGGTTAGGAAACTAGCTGTCAAACGACACACTTTCCGCCACTGTTGCCAAATTTTCTCGATATATAAACGGAATTTTTTGATTGGTTGATAGAACGGACATTAGCTCCAGTAAAAAATACTCAAATGAAGAACTAATTTTTCTTAAAGTTAATAACTGTAAATTTCATCGGGTTGATTTGTTATGTATAATTAGTATTAATTAATAAAAAACATATTTACGATTGATATCTTATATAATGATCTGTTTGAAAAAACAAATAAATGTACTGCGGATTTGACTGGGCATACATCCTTAAAGCTAGGAATCATACCGACTAAGCCGCCATGAGTGCGAGAAAGATAGCTGCAAATTTCGAAAGTGAAATTCTTCGACACGGTTTGATCGATTACAAAAAGGCCCTGTCAACCCATTTTTGCCATCGTCCTGCGTGGGCTGACAGAGCTTTTTTGTAATCGGTCAAACCGTATCGAAGAATTTCAACTTCGAAAATTTGAGGTGAGGTTAGGTAACTGACCCATCCCCAGATCAGTATATGTGAACGGTTGGTATGCGAATGGGGTTTTGGAGGAGCGATTTGAAAGGAAATCATATAATTGCAATTCTGACCCTAAATTAAGAAACGATTATACTTGCTCATTACTTTTTGTAATAAGTAGATTAAATTTTGGATATTATGAATTCAGAAATCTCCTCCTGAAATAGCATAGTTAATGACTGAAAAAATGCAACAATTAAGCTGATGAATTTAAAGCGTAATCGCTCGGGATAAAGGGCGAGACATCTCTCTTGACATACCAAATCGAGACTCATTAGGAAGCTGAAGACCTTCAAAGTAAATTTTAACTAAGTTAGTTGGGATACGGTCAGTCGGTTCGTTTTTGTCATCGCTTGTGCATAACCTTGATATCTGACGGAAAAATTCGCAAGTCTTTCATAATTTCATTGTTTGACAGTTCAGGATCAACTCCTCGGAGTAGAGCCACAGTGACTTTACTCAGAAATTTCTGAGGCAACTATCCTGTTCGCCACTTCCGCATTTTTAAAAGTTACATTAATTCGATATCTATTGGAAGGTTTGATTCCAAGACTTTATCATCGTCTTTATAGCGAGACAGAACTTTTCCAATTTTCATAGGGTGCAATAAAATTCCAAGATCATTTCTTTCTGAATAATCCATTATGTGGACCGAGTAAGGAAGGGCACTTTGTTGTCCATAGCGATTTGGCATTTGGCGTGAAACCATTGGTGGGATAGAGACATTTGTACACCTTTTAGTTAACTTTTGGATAACTTCTTGAAAATTACTACCTGGGCAACTGATACCGTTTAGATATCTTTTTGTTAATTGTTTTTGATTGCCTATAAGACATCTTTTGGATTTTATATCCTTTACAATTTTATATCTCAAAAAAAAAACACCTTTTGGATATATCTATTTGGTAACTTTAGGACGACATATTGACAACCAAAAAGGGTCAACCGTCAGTTATTAATTCATTAACGGTACATGTTGTCTTCAAGTTAACATTTTAATGCCGATATATTGTAAAACAATTCGTGTAATACAATTATACGATTTTTGTATCTCATGTGATCAATTAGTGAATCAAAAAGGCATCTTTTTGGACATCCAGATTTTTTTCGGTTATCTTTTTGATGCCATTTGGATAACTTATTGCTACCTTGTTAGTTCTTTTGTTTTTCAAATTTTCACCATTCGAAACGTTCCCAGGTTGCAATTTCCAAAATATTATCCAAAAGTTATGTAAGGGATGTACAAATGTCCGCTCGGTCATCATCCGAAAGTTAACAACCTATCCGAAAAATAACTTTCGAATGTTTGCCAGGCGGACATTTGTACACCCTTTAGCTAACTTTTGGATAATTTCTTGGAAATTGTTACCTGGGTTATTCCGATTAAAGTGTTCGATATCGAACATTCAAGCTGTATTTTTATTCAAAAAAAAGTCAAGAATTGTAAAAAAAATTGTAAACATCGACCAATAATGTTATCGTCGACCGAAACAAAAATAAATCCTATTGAATGTAGACGTTGAGCGAGCAAATGTTTGAAAAGAGGCATTTGCCATTGTGTATTATTGAAATTTCCTAATCGTTATTCCAAGAAAATAGAACAAAAACATGGAGCAAATGAGTAAAAAATTCGAAAAAACGACATATTATCATTTATACTCGCGCATGCTAAGTGCCAAAAGAAAAACAACAAAAAAAGTTTTTACTGCAGAGAGCACAAAAGTTACGAAACAAACTTGTAATTCAAGACACGTTTTGTGATAATTAATTATTACTTATTCTAATGAAACATTTTCTTTTTTCATTTCATCGTTTCGTTTGAAAAAAAATATATATAAAAAAGCGTTTGAACGTAGTTGAATAATAATTTGATCGAATTCATTTGATCGATGAACTATCAAATGAATCGCTCTGCGGAACTCGTTTTTCGACTAACAAAGAGAATCGTCACGACTGAGTACTGAACAACCCGTCAACAATATGCAGTCTTAGGGTACGGTCCGAATTGCGCTTAAATCACCCATAATGTACAGCTCAACGTGACGGATGAGGGGATCAACGTTTTTGTTTTGAAACGTTCTTTTATTTATGAATATGTCAAAAATGATTGAAAAATTACTTCAATGACTTTTTTCAATTTAACTTTCTTTTGATACGTCATCAGAGAAAAATATGAACAAAATAAAAAATGCAAAATAAAATCAGTGGCTGATTTGGCGTGGAATGCCCCATATATGTTGTAGGCGTTTGAGCAGTTTTCGTATAATTTGGACCGTGACCTTACAGTCACACAAATAAATTCACGCGAGTACTTCGCATTCATCCAAAGCGTTCATAATAACGCTTGTAACAATACTGTAAAGTATTACCTACTGTTTTATGCATCTCCACATCCTATAAATCATAAAAATACATAAATGTTTTGTTCCCCTAGCGGATTTATCGACCGGAATTTTACGGTCGTTAAGTTTTCGGTCGATTTTGGGGTCGATTAGACCGAACATTTTCGGTCGTAAGAACATTTTACCCCTAGTCGTAACGACTGAAAATCCTTAGTCGAAACGACTAAAAAATTTCCGTGATTTATAATTTTATTTTGGCCCACGATCATCGCTTGGTCGTTTCGACCAAAGCTCTCGGGTATATAGGACCACAGAAAGAATCGAAGAAAAAACCAGACCATCTGAGTGAGGCTTGATCCCGGGACTCTCGGAGTTTGAGTCTGATGCGCTATCCACTACGCTGCCAGACATTCTATATCCAAGTAACAACGAAACTTATATATAAAGTGTGTATAAAGTGTGCATACGGTTTATATACGAGTTCCATTGTTTCTTAGGCATAAGATGTCTGGTAGCGTAGTGGATAGCGCATCAGACTCAAACTCGGAGAGTCCCGGGATCAAGCCTCACTCAGATGGTCTGGTTTTTTCTTCGATTCTTTCTGTGGTCCTATATACCCGAGAGCTTTGGTCGAAACGACCAAGCGATGATCGTGGGCCAAAATAAAATTATAAATTACGGAAATTTTTTAGTCGTTTCGACTAAGGATTTTCAGTCGTTATGATCGAAAATGTTCGGTCGTTTCGACTAAGGATTTTCAGTCGTTACGACTAGGGGTAAGTTGTTCTCACGACCGAAAATGTTCGGTCTAATCGACCCCAAAATCGACCGAATTTCCGGTCGGTCAATCCGCTAGGGTCTTTTCACGTATTTTAACGTTTCGAACGGAAGGAAAATCGAAAATTATTCTCCGCTTGCATAAAAGGACAAAATAAGCAATTGTGTTTATTATAAAACTCGATTATTCACCTATTTTTAGGTTGCAAGCGAAATAACAAAAGAGCGAAAAATTGATTATTCCTTCAGTGACTGTGTAAATCGTTTTAAAGATATTGAACATGCTTAAATATTTCATTATTTTGACGTGAATCTAAACCAAAAATCACCAAGGGTTGAATCGATTTATCGAACGAACAAGCATTCTTTATTGAGATTACAGAAGAATCACCCGTACTCTTCCACATTTCACACATTTTCGTGCAAAAATCACTTAAATACAATTGTGAAACGCATCAATTTTTTCTACCATTATTATTATAAGTATCGTATAAAAAATCATGGAAAATCAGTTTTGGTATTATCAACGCCAACATGAGAAACAAGTCGAACATATTCCTCACCCTATTTTCAATTAGTATTTTCAAAACAGCAATTATATTGTCACGAGTTCATTTATAATCATGTAAACTCGTAAGAATTTTTTAAAAAATAATTCTTCACGAATTTTTCAATTACCCTAGATGCAAGCTTCTATAAAATATTTCAGATGCTCTCGGTATAATTGTAGAAATTAATCAAAGCGTTACGCGATCAATCGGTAGCTTTGGCGATCTCCCAAATCAAGCAGCTTCGAGCGAAGGCTTCCAATTAGATTAGTGACTACGTAGACATACACCGGTCTCGCGCATCAATTGCTAAGCAGGAGGCAGTATTTTTGAATCTCCAATGGTGTTCAGAAAGTTCTGCTCGAATCTATAAAAAGTGAAACCTCTTTGAAATTTTTACAGCACCTTCGAAAGCATATTTCGTGTGTACCGTTTGCTAAATTTTAACAAGATTAACTTTCTGAGACTACAAAATCGAAAAAATACCTCTAAATTGCACAGAGTCCTATGGTACGACTGTTATGACGTGAGAAATAATTTAATATCAAGTAGTTAAAAAAGGGGTGGATAAATTGGATGAAGTATAGACTTATCTGTTACAGTGATATATAAATTATTTGTTTTACGCTTCAAATTACGTACTGCAAATGAATTATTTTCTTAGTATAACAGCTTCTGGGATAAACCATCAGGTAAAACATGTAATTTTATAAACTACGTAGGAATAGTATCTAATTATCAACACATTTTATGCTATAAGAATTATTTTTGGCAGGGATACAACTCTATTCTTTATATCTCTATTCTTAAATAACTCTATGCTGCACATCTCTATTCCTCTACATCTCTATTCTTAAATATCTCTATTCTGAATAACTCTGTGGTTAATTAAACTGTATTCATAAATAACTCTATTCTTAAATATGTCTATGCGTAATTATCTCTATTCCTGAATATCTCTATGCTTAAATATCTCTATTCGTAAATATCTCTTATCTCCTACATCTCTATTCTTATATATCTCTATTCTTAAATATGGTTAAAGACAACTCTATTCTGATACATCTCTATTCCAACTCATCTCCATTCCAAGACATCTCTATGCTTGATAAAAATAATTGACAATCAAGCTGTATATTATGATAAATTATCGGCGGTCGAAATAGTAGAGCGAATAAAATTTTATAGGCTGATCGACTAAGAAATTGAACTCTCAGATCTTGGCATAACTATTACATGTTTTTGTAAAATTTAAATTATTTAATTGAATATTATTATGTATTTTAATGATCATAGCAATTGCATTTGAAGAGACAGAATCAATGTTTCGGCGGTATTTTGACCTGTTCATAGAATCATAGAATCATAGCGTGGTGAGTTAACGGGACAGACCTAGTTAGAATTTTCGAAAAATCGATTTTTTTTTTATTTCATTTTCAAAAAGTAGAATCTCTTACGAACATTTTCCGCCCAGGTAAATGTAAATCGGACCATTATTCGCCGAAATACAAGACTTTGTAGCACGTCGTGTCTGAGCCATAGGTAAGCAGGTAGCGGACTTGAAGTGCGTTTTTCTCGAAACCATGTTTTTGAAGTCGGTGATCACTGTAGCTCGAGAACGGCTTTACCGATCGGGTTGAAATTTATATCACTTCTTCTATACATGGTAGTCCTCCATATGAACGAAGGATTTTTTTTTTGGATAATTATTTTTATTTTTAATAGCAAAAAATGGAACTGATATTTTGGTCAAAAAAACACTTTTGACTTTTAACGGCCGCCATTTTGTGAAAAATGGAAATTTTTCAAAACCCTTCGTTCAACTGGAGCATTATATCATTAACTAAAAATCCCCTCCGTTTTTTTTGTTTCAGATGAGCCGTTGCAGCGTGAGCTTGATCACCGCAAACCGTGTTTTTTTTTGCAGCGTCCTCGGCAATTGACGGTCACCAGCTTATTTCGATATGTATTGCGTTGAAAAAATTGCAACATATACATTACATATGTATCTTTTAAACGGAAGAACTTTTGTTGTGAATTATTTTATCGTTTGACCAAAAAAAAATCGGAAAAAAGGCCTTTTTTTTGACGTTCCAACTAGGTCTGTCCCGTTAATACAAAATCTCGAATATCGATACTCACCACGCTATGATTCTATGATTGTATGAACAGGTCGAAATACTGCTGAAACATTTATTCTGTCTCTTCAAATGCAATTGTTATGATCATTAAAATACATAATAATATTCAATTAAATAATTTAAATTTTACAAAAACATGTAATAGTTATGCCAAGATCTGAGAGTTCAATTTCTCCGTCGATCAGTCCATAAAATTTTATTCGCTCTACTATTTCGACCGCCGATAATTTATCATAATATACAGCTTGATTGTCAATTATTTTTATCAAGCATAGAGATGTCTTGGAATGGAGATGAGTTGGAATAGAGATGTATCAGAATAGAGTTGTCTTTAACCATATTTAAGAATAGAGATATATAAGAATAGAGATGTAGGAGATAAGAGACATTTACGAATAGAGATATTTAAGCATAGAGATGTTCAGGAATAGAGATAATTACGCATAGAGATATTTACGAATACAGTTTAATTAACCACAAAGTTATTCAGAATAGAGATATTTAAGAATAGAGATGTAGAGGAATAGAGATGTGCAGCATAGAGTTATTTAAGAATAGAGATATAAAGAATAGAGTTGTATCCCTGCCATTATTTTTTCGCAAAATCAGGCTGGTAGCAGTGCGTTTAGCCTGTGTATAGGCATAGGGTTCCCCGTAGACACCCACGCGTCCCTCAAAGCAGGAGCAGAACTTGTTTGCCCAATTAAAAACTGAGTAGAAATACAGTCGAGTATATTCCACAGGTTTTTCACAGTTTCCTTAGGCCTTCATGCAAATATGATACAGTAGTCTATTAGGAAAAAGTATCTGTGGGCAAGACTCTTGAGGGGTCTCACAGAAACATAGAAATTAGTGAAGTGGGGTTAAAGTGATGGCATAAGCTCATAAAAGCCCGAAAAGGGCACAAGCAGGAGCATTGGAAAAAGAAAAAAAAAGAATATATCAGCAACACGCAGTAGAGTATACGTGAAACTATATTTTAATGATAGAAAATTTTCACCCTGACCGTGCATCTCATCTACAGTGAGTGGAATGATACAGTTGTGTAGTGACTCTAGATCTCGGTTAAGGGGAGCAACCACTTTAGGAGACCGAAAATTAGATGATTTTTTGGATTTTTTTTATTGTGAAAAAAAACGGAAATTTCCGCAACTTTGACAATAATTTATTCATATTTTTATACATCTCTGGTAATTTTTTCAAGTTATTTCATGCATTAATTAAGGTGTAATCCGCTGTGTCCCTTGGCGTGTCCTCATCGTCGTTGTCGATTTGCGGGAATTGTGCAGTTCGCGATTCGCATCTGAAATAGTCCAACAAATTTTTATACATTCTTGAGATGTTTTTTTAAGAACATGAACCTAAATTTTGAAAAAAAAATCGAGAATTGAATGTTGGAACGTGTTTGAAAAAAAATGATCAATTTTTAACATTCTTTTCCCGGCATTTTACAATAATAAATATGTTTTAAACAATCTAATCTCTCCAACTTTAGGTTCACGTTTTAATAAATTATATTATGTAAACGTGTTCCAAATTTGAAGATGATCCATCAATTAGTTTTTGTTATGATTCCCGCAAATTGAAAAAATGTCGTTTCGAGAAAAACACGTTTAAAGTTTGAGCGCGCTTGGGAGTCGAGCGGAGAGTCTTTATCATTTATATACATACCGTTAGAAGGAATCCGAATATCGTTTTGAAATTTTCAAAGTGTATTCGTAAGATATTTTGCTAACGATTTATGCAATAAAAAAAAAATTGATTTTTTGAAGCATCTAAAGTGGTTGCTCCCCTTAATAGTTGATCATGGCAATGCTCTATACTTTGTCCCATGATGTAGCCTACTGTTGATGTAATTGATACAGGAAAGTGTGATAGCTGTGAAAAACAATAGATCAAACGTGTAGTTGAATTACTTATATGAAAATATATTCAAGGCCGTATTGTCGTTTAGAATTCTGTATTCAAATGCAGAAAAGTTAAATTTTCCACTGAAAAAAAAATATTCGTGAGGAAGATTAGTAATAAAAAAAAAAAACTCGGGTTGTTTTCGATCTACAGTGTATGTTCCACAAAGGGAGAAGGTGTTACCATTCAAAAAAGACTTTTTACTTTGAAGTGTTCGCTTTTTACTCGTTACTATATTGAGTTTTCACGGGCTAGTTGCATCAATCTTGAGTATCAAGCACATTTGTCAGATCATTTACAAGACACCGAGTTACCCGTCGGTTGTTACGTAGTGACGATAAATCGCTATATCCGTTCAAACCGTGTCTTGCAACATCTTCCATAATTATTTATCATTATTTACTGTGAGCGAGATCACAGTCTTTTATTCATCTTAAACTGAGAACCAGTTTACTCGTGATACTAAACGAAATTAATCTTGACTTGCAGATTGAACAGAATTTTTACTCATACTTTTCATCATCTGCATTGGATGCTGTATCTCGATCGTACAAATTCCGAGAATACGAGTGATTAGCAAAGCTCCTGCCTATTGTTATGTAAGTACATTATAACTATGTTTCGAAATTTACATATTCACCGCTAGTACTGCGAGTACGTGATCCACGCGGACCCAGACGAACCGAGAAGCACGTAGAGTACAGACAGAAACGATCACTCAGTCGATCGAACGGATCGGTTTATCTTCAAACGAAATATCACATCCCCATTGACATCGAAATCATATTACATCTATCAGTGACTCATCCAAGGAAGTTGAATCCCGTTAACTTTGTAGAAATTCTATACAAGGAATCAAGAAATAAAGGAAAAACAGCATCCCGACGAAAAAAAATCGGTCAAAATTGTTATCGTTCAGATACGTACACGAAGGCCGTGCTAAGTAATTATGCACTTGAATAAATGAATAATAATCAACCTACAAATATATAACTGAACTTAATAAATATCCAAATTGTAATCTATCATTCACTGCAAGAGCTGATATCTGAGATGCCTTTGACTGTTGCTAATTGCAAAGTACTGTACTTATGCCTAATAAAATTCCCTGTCGACTTCTATGAAGACCGTATCTTACAAATCGCAGCAAAACTTGAAGATAGAAAATTTTCTGTTTGGATCAAGCCTTCAAATGTACGTCCCCGGCGGAGTGAAATAGTACGGAAAGAAATAGAATATTGAGATGACGAATTGTTTCTTCGTGGTCAAAAACTGTCGTCTGTACATCTAAAAATTGCTTTGGAGAGATTTCTCGCATTTATCACGCCACTAAGAAAATCAGTTCTACTTGTTACGCATTCTTCAAACTACGAAGTCAAGCTCCTTTTGAAAGCCGTTCAAGAAAATGACATGGTGGATGAGTTTGATGGTGTTATAGAGGGTATTGTAGATACTCAACCGATTTTCGGAAAACAGTTCCCAATTCTAAACGCACAAAATAAACTCGCATTACCCGTTCTAGCACCATATGTGCTCGAAAGAAGATATGCAGGAGAATTTTTGGATACATCATATCAATTGGAAGTTCTGGAAGAGCTGGTAACCAGGTCTATACCAATGGCTGAGTTAATTGAAAAAAGTGACTCTTATAAGAAAGTTGTTTCAATACTAATGGGAGCCTCAACATTCTCCGAAACTATCGAAAGTTTACAACCCTTAAAATATGTATTATCTGAAAGGCTTTTGAAAAAACTAGGACATTTAGGAATTTCATATTCCACTTTAAAGGATCTATCTCGGCAGATGGATTTTCCAATATTCCACGATTACCTTAATAAAAAGAGCATTGAGAAATTAGGTACAATCTTCAGTTTTGATGAGACATTGAAAGTATTCGATTTTTTTATACAAGCAGAATCCGCGTTACAACAAAGATAATTCATTTACCGCACAACAGGAAGAATTTGGCGATTAAATCGGTTCATTTATCGGAAAACAGGAAGCACAATACAACAACGATTATTCATTCACCAGAGAACAGAAAGAATTTATCGATGAACTGGGTTCATTTATGGAAACACAGAAAGCACAATACAACAACGATTATTCATTTACCAGCCAATGGGAAGAACATACTGATGAAATCGGTTCATTTATGGAATAACAGGATCGAGTTGAGTCGCTTTCAATTAATCAGATTCCAGATTACCAGTTTTCAGATTGGCAGAATTTAGTTGACTAGCTTCCAGTTAACCGGGATCAACGTGACCCGGAATCGATCCAGAAATAGAACCAGGAATTTGATTAATTTTACTAAGGAAATTATCCATTTTTTTTTCTAAAATGCGTTACATCCCTGTCTCGGGGATTAAATTTTTTTCGAATAGAGAGAGATATGACGAGCTCACGCTCTCCATTTCTTTTTCTCTACCGCGATTGTCACGCGTAGCCACATCTCGCCTCGCGAGTACACGTACACCTACAGAATTTCCATGCACTCACCAGGAACAACTTGATACGTACGTGTAATTGTTTCACTGTTATTTGCACTGTCTCTCACCAAAAGCGTGAGACCGTCCTCAAGACAGGATGTGGATCATCGCATTCCGCTGATCGTACATCGTACGATCCGCAGAACGAATCCACAAAACATCATGAGAACAGTTGCTGTCGAACCGGAGTTTTGCCGACTTGTCTGAAAATCGTAGAACGGAGATTCAGCTCCTCAAGCCGTCACCATCCATGTGGTGGTCAAGATGATCAGTCCCAACTAGACTGCGGTTGATTCCTGGGATTGGATAAGCCCCCGTACGAAGCCATCCTCGCAGTGGTGTAATAAGTTCCAGTTAGCTACCAGGCGGATCCCATACAGACATGCCTTCGATTCGTTAGATGTGCCGTTCGACTAACAAACTTTCCTCGGGAGTTGCCGGGAGTGCGACTACGTGCCCGGTCGAATTGGATATCGACAATCGACAACACGCAAGTTAAATAGTGTCGACATCGAATTCGATCGTACGTAATTCAATCCCAGAGCTTGGTCAAATATTCGGATCGTGAGCAACCCGAGGTTGCCATAATTCCACCTTCGCGAGTGTGTAGAATCGTTTCGCCCTGATTCGTCGGTAGCGGTAGCAGTCACGTTCAAAAGTTAACTTCCCGTCAATGTTCGAAAACTTGGATATAATGCGAAATAATCTAATAATGGTAGTTCTTCCATCTTCCAGGAATCTAAAAACATAAACTTTCGGGGAAAATGTTTAATATAAAGTTTAGAAGTTTCTCTAATACACATGACATATACTTTATATCGCTATACCTCCGAAACTAAGCGGTTAACATTCTTGTAATTTCTTGACAAACTTCGTCATATATACCTCTGTAAATGACAATTAAAAAAAATCTGTACAAAGGTTTTGAGGTTATTGCATAAAATGTGAAATTTTCTACCGCTCCCCATAAGAACACACGTAAAACTGTGCAATATTTTATTCCCGATATCTCGAATATGGAACGGTGAATCCTTTTGAAATTTTGCACGTTATTACATAATAGTGTCTTGAACGAGTCCTTGAAATTTTATAAAATTCTATAGAAAAACGCTTTCTTTAGAATTCGAAGGAACATAGAAACGAAGTCAGTCTCGGACTAGGACACATTCTAATACGTTAATTATAATCAACGTTCTCAAATCGGATATCTCCCTTCTAGTATACTTTAGAAGTATTGTATTCGAGTTTTGTATCACTTTTGGTTTCAATGAGTTCTTACAATAAACTAACGAACGGTTTATTCAATTTAATTTTTGTGTTTTTTTAATTTCTGAATAAGTTTTTTCCAATTCACATTCGGAGTTATTTACGCGAGGTGCACTCTAGTCCCTCACTATTCGATCCCACTTCCCTAAGGCGCGTTCGGGGAGTCGCTATTTGCGCTATAAACGCTAACGTTACCATTAAATAGTATTACTATAGGTTGCTTTTTTAGCGCAAATAGTGACTCCCCGAACGCAGCCCTAGAAGACAACGACATCGCTGGGGCGAATTCAATCTCGATTTGAAAGTTGGCGCGTTATTTCTTTACTAGTCTCTATTCTGGATTGTAGCGTGAAAAACAGTTTAAGGGGAATGGAAAAAAATCGAGGTGGGAAAATATCGAGGTCACACTGTACCATTATAAGTCAATTTTAATTTTTAACCGTTTATTGTTAATATATAAATAAATAAAGTACATCGGACGTAAATGCACGTGTACCATAAATAAATGAATTAATAGTACACAACGTTTGGTTTAGAGAAATATTTTTAAAAATAATACTTATAAGACAAAAATCTGAAGGAATTTTTTTTACGTAGTCAAAACCCAAAATTAGCTGAAAAAAAATAAGAAAACTTGATATCTCTATTTTAATAACTTTTTAGCGATTCTTTCTGATGACCCAGTTGATCTATAAGTCGTGAAATAACGTAGCCATGGATACTAAAATAACTACTCGTATTGATCAACGACCCTTCGTCATAATTTACGATTTACTGGTTGATTAAAGTGTCTCGAAAAAAAATAGGGCATAACATTACTGCAAAATGGACCAAGAAATCAGTGAGAATTGTTCAACTCAAAATGACAATTTGATGGATCGTATATCGCCTGACCAGAAATTAACGGAAGAAGAGTTTCAGAACTTTATGCAACGAGTGACGCAAGTCGGTGAGTGCGAAAGAATAATGTAATAATTTTTTTAAAAAACACGAAAACAAAAAATTACTTAAAAGTCACTGAATTGATTTATTGTCATTTTCTTTCATTAATTCAAGAAAAAATCGTGAAGAAGTTAGCCTCAGACGACGTGAATGAACAAGAAAAAGGAAAACGTCTGGCCGATGAAATATTGGAGGGAAATTCGAAACGAGAATTTTCGGAAATCGGTGAAATTCGAATAAAAAATGAACGGACGTTAATAAACAAAGTTTCGAAAACGCAGGACGATCCGAATAAAATGTCCCAAGGTAAAATAACAATGCGTTCCGTTCAAAATTAAAATTAGTTCTTAAATTTCGATAGAACTAACCAAATTTGGCACAAATCGATGGAAATATTACTCGAAGACGATTTTGTCCTATAAATCAGAGGCCTTTATGCGGACTGTTGAAAAAGACGCGAGGGAACGAGCTGAAGATCGTAAAAGAAGAAACGAGCGAGCTGAAACTTACAAGAGAATCGCAAATGGCGCTTTTGGTCTCGGGGATTACGAAAAAGCAATAACTTATTACAGCAAAGCTGTGGAACAGCGCAAAGATTCGGCTTTACTCTGGAACAATCGAGCATTGTCGTACATGCGTTTGGGTCTCTATGAAACCGCCCTCAGCGACCTTGAATGGGCTTTAAAGGTCAATGACTCCAATATCAAAGCACTATTGAACAGCGCCAAATGCCATTCCAAATTGTCCAACGAATCCAAATGCGACGAGTTTCTTCAACTTGCTGGTCAACGAAATCCACGATTCACGAAATACATTAACGGTGAGATAAAAAATTCAATGATAATTAAAAAAAATAACATAACTAACAATTATGACAGGATATTATTTTTTTTAAATTTTCATTAATGAATTAATTAAATTCAATTTATCCCATTATTCATAGTTATTAATTAATCATTACAATTGTCAATATAATTTTGATATCTTGATGTTTCAATTATTTTTTACAGATTTCGAGAAAAAGTTGAAAAACGATTGCGATTTTGAAAGCACACAAAATGTTTATACTTTGATAGATTAAATAATTGGATTTGTCAACGAACGACGATAAGAAAATTAATGAATTTCGTTGATGACAATTTTTTACTGAAAAATGAGGAGAACCGTATAAATATGCGTATTTCGAAGAAGAAACGATTCTCCATATTTTGAACAACTCTACAATTTTTTTGGTACTTTGTGGCAGATTCGTCAAGAAATTTCGAGGGACGTTGCATGCTTTTCTTTTATTTCGGAGAGGGATCTCGGCTCGTGAAGAACTACTGTGCATTCTATTCCCTAAAATAAGAAAAAGAGAAATTAGACCTAAAAATATTGAAAAAACTGTATTTTTTTATTACTTTTCAAAATTGACCTGCATTCTCGCGGCTCTGACAAATCCCTCATTGGCCGAGACTGTAATACTTTTCGTGCTTTCTCCCGTTGCGAAAACTAATCGAGAACGATTTTTTATTTTTCCACCGAGGCCCAATCTCTCGATGATTCTTCCGTGTTTCGCATCATCGACGATTTTTATTTTTTTCTCGAGTTCATTGGCTCTTGCAGTTTCGCACGGACCTCCGATTATATCGATGATGTCAACGAAGTTTTTGTACGCGGTTTCGCACACCAAAAGCTCTTTACCTTGAAACAATTTGTCGAGAAGAGGTTTTACTGGTCTGCTCCTTTCCCACTCAGCTTGGCCGGTCAACAAAGGCTCGCGATAGACGAAATTCGCGTGACCGTTTGTCATATTGCTGACATAAGCTAAGAGCGTCGAAACGTCCAGATTCAGGGTTTTTATGTCTTTTGAATCAACTTCTGAACTTAAAGTCTGAAAATCCAACGGCACATTTTTTTCAGCCTGGCTCACAGCATTCTCCTCCCGTTGCGAATCTTCCCTCTCTTCTCGCTCCTTCATGGACGTCCCTAACTCCAGAACGAAGAAAAAACTATTAGAATTTCCACATATATATGTTTCTGCATAATTGAAATTCACCACAATCTTAAAAGTGAAAATTTTATAGTCCATTTCATAAATGAGATTGAAAAAAAGAACTTTAATTAAAATTTGTAAATTAATATGTGGATTAAAAAAAATATATTATTAATTGTAAATTAAATTCACAATTTTTATTACAAAATGAATATTTTGAAATTAAAATTCCAGGATTTTTGTGTAATCACAATTTACCGATTAGGCTTTGATCATTTTCGTCGCTCATTACAATTTTTCCCTGGACAGTGATACCCGAATTTTCGAGTTTACTGGCCAGGAGCATTTCAACCCCACAGGCAAAGTAAAATACAATTTCTGGAGTTTGGTAACGATAAGGATGAATCTCGGCACATTTTTTGTATGCTTCAGCCTGGTCGAGAACCGATTTTTGTCCATATTCCCCATTTCCTAACGATATAAGCGTCAATGCTCTGGCATTTCTCGCTATTACTTTGATCCATGTTGCACCCGACTTGCAAACGATGTCAACTTCCAAACGCTCGTTCTTCTTATCTTTGAAAGGTTGCATAACACATGTTGGCTCTTTGGACTCAAATAAACAATCCACCATCGCCGTTAGATGAATCAAATTTGTACTTTGCAGATATTCCTTTTTTACTGCACCCGACGATCGAACCTTTACAAATATTAAATAAATGTATAAGTATCATTGATAGTTGTTCTATTTATTAATAGTGAATGCTAGTTATTACTTCAATTAAGTTATCTCAAGAAAAGTAAAGCAAATAATTTCAAAAAAATTTAATTCTTAATATTTTGCCACAAATTTCATGGATTTTCATAAACAAAGTCATATTTTATGATCAGAAAAAATTGTTACAAAGTTTTGGTTAAATCAACGTATTAGCAAAAAATTATACATTTTCTTTTTTTTTTTGTAGAATTGCATTTTTATTTAATTTCAGACGATAGAAAAATTATTAGTTCAAAAAACTCTTTTAAAAATATATACAAGTTTTTGTATTTAATATTCTTTCCGAAAAATATAAAAATCTTGAACGATTAGACATAAAAATTAAACTTTTTTTGAACATTTAATGAATAACGGTTTTTAAATATGGTGAATAACGATAAACCTCCGTATATATTGAGGCTTTTCAAAAATGGGTCAGGTTTCAAGCTAAAAAAATTGCATATACATATACATATACATGTGTATAACGACGAACCTTAACCAAAAATCGAATTTCTTGATTAATTTTTCTCACAAGTTTGTCAACGCCTTCCACTTTGCCCTGCATGATTTTCAGTTGTTCAACAAGTTTTTTCCCATCACGAATTTTTTCATCTAAGCATTCAATCAAATCTTCATCCCTAACCTCCATTGCAAAACGTTTAATTAGTTATGAACTTAACAAAAAATGTCACCGCAATTTATACAGTTTGCACTTTTTTTCACAAAAATTCGAAACAGGCTGCGAGGTGAAAAAAAACTGTGAGACACATTGTACGAGAATTGAAGTAACGGGAGGGTAGAATACTCCAATCGAAACTGTTCTCAATTGCTTGTAAAATAATCTCATATTTTTGGTGACGTTGCAATTGACCTCTATAAAAATAGAATCCAGACAAAATTAGTTTTATAACGGTTAACATTTTTTTAAAATTATATACTGTTTCATTTTAAGAAAAATATATTTAATAAAAAGTTGGCGAAATTTTTGGTAATATTACCATGCAGTTATATTCGTTTAAATTGCAACTACAATTAATTTTATCCCTCAGTCACATATGCGATGAGCGAAACGCCGCATTTTTTGCTTTATCATTAATCAATAAAAATTGGTGAATGACACACTTGTGACAATTTAGCTATTCCTGTATTATTCTTGGTAGAACGCAATAAAACAGAAAGTTATACGATATATAATTTTCAATTTATATTTTATAAGTAATATTTAACCCTCAACCCGTGAAGCGGGGTCGTTTTCGTGGCACCCGTACAACTCACTCGAAAAAAAACTTCATCAGGAACATCTCTACCAGACCAATCCCAACCAAGGAAAATCTCCACCAATGACAATCTCCACCGGGAACATCTCAACCAACCCAATCTCCATCATTCCCAACTCCACCAGACAAAACTCACCCAGGAAAATCTCTATCGTGGTTAAACTCCACCAGAGGAAAATCTCCATCAGGAACATCTCCACCAGTCATGAAGATCAATCTTTACTGTCGGTATGGAAAACTGCAAAAGTTATCTAGAAATCCCATAGATGGTGCACCAGTAAGTGTAAAACAGTGGACACATAACACATAACCAAATTTTGTTACACAACGAGAGAGAAAGGACCGTTTGGAGCTGAAGATTTTTGTCGCTCGCGGATCACAGTGTTTGATTGATCGATGAGTTTGACGACAAAACTCTTCAGCTCCAAACGGTCCTTTCTTTCTCGTTGTGTAACAAAATTTGGTTATGTGTTATGCGTCCACTGTTTTACACTTACTGGTGCACCATCTATGGGATTTTTAGATAACTTTTGCAGTTTTCCATACCGACAGTAAAGATTGATCTTCATGACTGGTGGAGATGTTCCTGATGGAGATTTTCCTCTGGTGGAGTTTAACCACGATAGAGATTTTCCTGGGTGAGTTTTGTCTGGTGGAGTTGGGAATGATGGAGATTGGGTTGGTTGAGATGTTCCCGGTGGAGATTGTCATTGGTGGAGATTTTCCTTGGTTGGGATTGGTCTGGTAGAGATGTTCCTGATGGAGTTTTTTTTCGAGTGAGTTGTACGGGTGCCGTTTTCGTCCAGCCCAAATAAAAAAAAAACGTTTTCTTCGCACATTGCTTGATATTTGATGAAAAAGAAATTATTAAAAATAAGAAAAAAAATCTATTCTCGCTTCAAAAGTACAGTCTGAAGATTGACCATGAATTTTTTCAGATTTTTTTTTGATAGCGCGAAGACGAAACCGACCCCGGTTCACGGAATTAGGGTGCCTAAAAAACGGGTAGGGTGGAGATTGTCAGAATAATCAACTTCAGACCGTACGAAAGTGACTAGGGCTCAAAGAGTGTTGCGAAGAGTGTCGAGAAACGAAGACGTTTGAACGACACCGAAAAAAATCATATTTTGGTTAATTTATTTATATAGCTCATGTTTATCTTGCATTATATATTTGCATTGACATTTCATGATTAGATTACGCTTGTATTTATTTTCTCTCACTACTACTGTACACTCGGTTCGTACTGCCCGCGCGTGCAACGTTGCCATATTTCCATGTTTCGCACATTTAACATGACGGTGTAGTAGCAGTTTTCTCACATGACTCAAATGACTACTTTTTTTTGAGATTTTTGAACAAATACGACGGTGACATCGGGGTTTTTTTTCTTTAAATAGTAAAAAAATAAAGTTTCTAATAATATTTTTTTTAATCTGTACGCTTATATATCACGGGCTTTATTTTCTTATTTTCTTTCAAATTAGGCTACTTCCGCCACGATTAACATGCGTTTTAATGGGACTGAAATAATTAATTTACGTAATAACTATACGGTGAAGTCTAATTATTTTTTTCTAGTCGACGCAGCATCGTTCACTCTACAACATATTTTTAATTTGAAGGTCCAACTTAAATTGTATATTTTGGGCATACATCCTTAATATGAATAAGTGCAAGAAATGCGGCGTTTCCCCGCTAGCTCATGTAGAGTCGTATATATGATTTTACATTCGACGTTGCCATATCTCTTACCGAGCACTTAAGCACCAACGGCGCGCGCATGCGCGTAAGAACGATATGACAACACTGTAAGGGTCTCAAAAGCATTGCGGCGATTCCCCGCAACGCGTGTAGCGACGTTTGGAATTTTAGCGTGTGTGGCGGAGGATTATATGAGCATTCTTTTCCATTGCAAAAATTGAATACAACTTCACCATACAATCGCACTAGCAACAGTTTTGCTGAAGTGCACGAAAATAATGACGAATTTATGTGCTCCAAAATAATGAAAATTCGATCAAACGATCTACCCTTCAATTCTCACCCCTAAAAATCAATCATTTGCCTGATCTATCAAGTATTTACAGTGACTTCGAAACAATTGCTAAAAATTATAGATGCCCCATTAATAGAGAACTTATGTTCTCTATTAATAGAGAACTTATGTTCTCTATTAATGTAATTTTTAATATAATTTTATTAAGAAACTCGCAAATTTTTTGCTCAAAAATTCCTACACCTTAATACGAACCATTTCTGTTAATATTTTGAAACAATATATTTTTTATTTTTCAATATGATTTCAACTTTTTTCGTGTACTTTTATGTTCAATTATAGTGATTTAGGTGGAAGATTTTTGCATATTCAGGTTGGCGGCGCACACGCATGCAGCTACATTGATGCATTCGAAAATTTACAAATAAAAACCACTTAAATTATTTGCGCGGACGATTTAAAATTTTAGTGCAACCAGACATGTTCGTAAAAAAAAACTCGTGCTTTTCAGGATTCATTATATACAGCGATAATTCGGAAATGTGTTTCCCAAAATGATTTCTAGTTGATTTTGAAACAAAATAATTTCATCAAATTGCGTTCTACTTGCTATATACGCCCGATACATTTTAAGTTATTACCAATAAACTATCATTTCGAAAACTATAATAATAACATCAATAAATGGCATAAACAATTCCCAAGATATAGCAGATATAGAAACAATAAAAAATAAGAATTGTTAGATGTATCTGCTTAATACCGTCAATAAATGGTATAAACAACTCCCAAGATATAGCAACAATAAAAAATAAGAATTATTAAATTTATCTGCTAAGTATACAGAACTAGTGAATTGGATGCAGGAGATGACAGAAGAAAATGAAGGGTTCGAGTAGGGGGCGCGCAGAATAGGACGAAACACACACACATTCATGGCTGTATTCCAAAACCTGCCGCCAGCGCTGTGAGCACGTGTGAGTCCTATACGAAAGCACGTATTCGCAGTACTGGCAGCAGGTTTTGGAATACGGCCCATATACACAGATTGTTGAAGAGCATCACCGTCGTCGTATTAGGTGGGAAACAACATGCGAATCGATCGATAATACACCAACTAGACGGCATGACCTGGAAGGGGATTCTTTTTTTTTGTACATGGGACAAGGGCGCGTAGTGGGTGCGATGGTGGTGGAGATATAAAACGTTGAATTTAATGTGTGAGAGTAACACATCGTAAAAAAGGATGCTAGAATATATGAGTTTTATCATCGGGTGTGCGCGTCTCTATGATCACACGGTTATCAAAAACATCCCTTCGAATAAAACACTTTGACAATTAAAAACTTTGATAAAGTGCTATCGTTATAAAAACACCAGTGTTTTCGATTTTTATTTTTTGTTTTTCTTTTTTTTTTTTTTTCCATTGAAACTCGTATAATGTAGTTATGCCGAAAAAAAGTGGGAGAAATTTGAGAGAATCGCGAATTGGGAAGAGGCTCGAAGCTTGCAAAATCCCGAGTTCGGAAGTGATCGTTAAACAATTTCGTAACATTCATGTGAATGTCAAAAACGCGAAACGATGGTTCGTGCTCAAAAAACGTTTGGCTCTCGTTACAGATGATGAACTCGTTGCTTATCTTCTCGATCTTGCCGAACCTATCATCAGGTATGCTAGTTTTATACATTTTTGCTTTTTTTTCGTCTTCTTTCTTCACACAAACCTTTTTGTGAATTTGTGTTCATATCTGTGAATGCGGTGTCAACTTCGAGGATTTTTGGACGACAGAATTATTGTTATTATGACCGCATGGCGAAACTGTCAACGTTTTTCTAGGGCAAGGTGGGGGTAATCGATAAATCCATAGCCCGCGAAAATTAGATCGATTGTGGGTTATTAATTATTTTTCTCTCTTTATATCAATGTTTTTTTTTTACAATTTTTAGTATAATATTACTCGTACTTATCATATGTATTTGTTTTTCAACTTGTATTCTTTATTCAAGGAATTTTTTTTTCTAATTGCAATTTCAAATCCTCCTAACGTTTGTACGTGTATTTTCAATTCGAACAAAACCATCTATTTTTAAAATCAAATAATTAGCAGATATTTTTTTCACAAAGAATTCTCAATTGTTGGAACTCGTTGTATTTATTAATGTTTATATTTTTATGACACAATTAATTTGAGCAGTTCAATTGGTTATCGCACTTGAATGATCAAATCAATCAATATTTATAATTAAAAACAGGGTTTTGATTATCCAAACTCATTTGTATTCAATGTTGAAAAGTTTTATTCAAAGTTCAATGAACCAAAAAAGTATAATGCATTTACTTATTCCGATCCCGAATAAAAAAAGGAAATTAACACGCAAAATGGAAATCTTAGACCGGATAATCGGTAATTGAATTATTGGAATTCACAGAGCGATTTAAAAAAACTAGAAGGAGGATATCAATGTTGGTTAAAATTACAATAGTTTATGGCTTCCGGATTTAAAATTTGGATTTAAAATATGGATTCTGGGTTGGTTAAAATTAATCAAAAGAAAATGGGAACAAAAAGCAAATTTGTGCTGGTTTAATTGAGCGGTTGGTGAAAAGAACGGGACTAAAAGAATATTTGTATCAACAGGCGAGATGGAAAATGTTCAAGGCCAGGAGATTGGAAAACAGATCAGGACAAAGAGAATGATTTGGAGGTCATTAAAATCGAGGAGAAAGATCTCAACACGGAGGAGCCTCTGCGTCGAAGTCCACGAAAACAAAGTATCGTTCCAGTGGTACCAAGCGAATCGGTTATTATCGAAACTCCAGAATATCCAAAAGCGCAGCAAACGATAATACCAGAAACGGTTGAGCCTGAAAAACGAGAGGCTCATGTGGAAAAACGACGTTCGAGAATAAAGCACCATCACAAAACGAAAGAGAAACATCACAGAGAAAAGCGTACAAAGAGAAAACATTCCAAGAACAATAATAACAAGGAGGAGAGAAACTCGTCGAGTAACAACGAGGAAAGAGGAATTTTGTCGCGAGTAAACGTCGAGGTTCACGGGTCCGATGTCTTGTTGAATAATCACGATTTATGTTTATCGCCAGTACCGAAAATAATTGTCGAGCGATTATCGTTGGAAGAAAAACACCCGATAATCGTGAGCCCCACGAACAAGGATAAGAAGAATCCTGTATTGGCGGAAAATTTGAATAAAAGGAAAAGAACCGTGTTCGATTCCGAAGACGAGAAAATAGCGATTAATGGTAAAATTGAGAGGGATATTGAATCTGAAAAAACGGCAAATTTACAATCCAACGAGTGTGAAAATTCGATCGAAGTACAAAACGATTTTGGAGTCTCGGAAACACCGAGGAGCGATGATTATGGGATTGATCTCAAAGACGAGGGATTCGAGACGAGAGTTGAAAATCGCGATGTCGTTGAAGAAGACCAAGTTGTTACGAGCAAAACATCGATGAACGAAAAGAGAGGCAAGAAAAAACGCAAGCACAATAAGCACGAAACGTCGTCGAAAAAACCAGAAGAAATGGTGAGAACGGACGAAACGATTTCGGCAAATAACAACGAGATTGTACACAGGCGTCGTAAGAAAAAGCACAAACGTGACTCTTCGTCGATCGCTCACAGGACGAAAAAATTTCATGATGTACGTAAAGCACCGCAGGACGGTTTGGTGAAGAATCAAACGATCGAAAATACGCAAATAGTTGATGAAACGATACCCGACGACATAATTGACGATCCTTTTATCGTGGAAACGAATGTCACTAAAGCTCCTTTGGAAACTGAAGCCACTGGAGAAATTCCCGAACCACAGAGACTCGCGATAAAAATAAAATTATGCCAGGATTGTAACGACCGTCACATCAAAGATTCTTGTCCTTTGATTTCCACGGATATTCACTTCAAGGATCGTATCAGTTATGAATCGTGGTTGAAAAAACACAGCGCCAATCACGAAGTGACGAAAGCACTCAACACCCAAGATCCTATTTCTGAAGGTTACCCCGTAAACAGCGACGATAACTACGAATCCGATGAAGAAAGCAGCCCCAACATCGAACAAGGCAAGAACAAAACGAAAGTCGAAAGCGAGGACAAACAACTGCACGTTAATGACGATCGACCTCTGTACTCGAGAGAATCCTTGCCCGATTGTTTCGAACTCAAATTAACCATCCCCGAACATGGGGTTGGAATTTTTGCGTCAAATTCATTACCCATTTACGCTAAATTTGGTCCTCTTGTTGGCCATCCCATCAAAGAAATGGATATTCCTGATGATTTTTCCATGCGACATCTTTGGGAGGTAAGCAATGTCCATCTTTATTTTATATTTTCTGTACTTTCAAAATTCTCATCTTTTTAATTATTAGAATTAGAATGTGCAGGCGGAACAAATATGAAAAAATTTTCAATTTTCAAAGCCCACCCAATCGCACCAAATTCAATAATTTTGGACTAGAAAAAGTTTTTTTTTTTTTTTTTTGAGAAAAACAGGTTTTATTACATTCTTTCGATGGTTCATCTCTTGATTTTGCAGGTGGAGAACGACGGTAAAACTTTGTATATGAGCACGACAAATCCATTAAAAAGTAATTGGATACGTTACATGCGACCAGCTGAAACCAAAGAGGATAGAAACGTGACGGTTATAACGAAAAATGGCGAATTGTATCTCGTGACAACGCAGAATATTTCAAAGGGAACGGAGTTGACGTATTGGGCGGATTCGCAATCTTCAGCTTGGACGAGAAAAAATAAAATCGACAAAACCAGTGAGCTTTTTATTAATCTACTATTTTTTTTCAATAATTCCCCAACGAGAAGAAATCCAAAACGAATATTGATAGATCCGATGAGTTTTATAATTCACCTAAACGGTTATTTAAGAGAGACCTGAATAGAATTTTAAGTCGCCCGGGCTTTTTTCGACTATGATAATATATTTTGGGTGACTGTTTCTATTGCCTAAAAACTGAGAAATAACAGCAGCAACTGCAAAGCCTAACGGTATTCCGGGTCTAAAATCAGAAAATTTAAAAAAATGTTTCAGTTGCCTAAGATTTATAACAATTATTTATTTACAGCAGAATTTCTGTAAGTATTATTAAAAAAATTAAGCATCGATTATATATCCTCTAATAATTTTCCGCAAAAACACCATTTTTTTCGCCGATTCATTAATGCAATGGAAAATTTGAGGATTCAATGAAAGTAAAACTTTTGAAGTGCTTCGAAATTTAGAACAAATATCTGAAAACAACGTTCAGAATTAATCAGACTCATAAACAATCAGTTTTTCGTGCAATATTAGACTGAAAATAAAATGAATCAATACATCGACAAAAAAAATAGTATTTCTGCGAAATATGATCGGATGATGAAACCGATGCTTATTTTTGTTGTTAATAATACTTACAGAAATGTGTGAAAAAATTTGCAATTAACGATGATGAAAACTTAGGCATTTGGATAATTTTTTTCGGGGTGTCGCGTTCTGGACAGGAAATACAGTTCGGTGGTGCGGTGCTTGCAATTATTTCTCAGTTTTTAGATAACAGAAACACTCGCTCAAAGTATTTATTATCGTACTTGGAAACAGCCCCGACGATTTGAAAATTTCGCCAAGGTCTTCTATACATGTAAAAAAAATATTTTTATTATATCAATTTGCAGATTGCGGAGGATGTAATTTGAATTTTACGCATTCGATATATTATCGTCTTCACTGTTGCATCTTCCATGATACGAGATACAGTCTGACCATAAGAAAATATCATTGCAAGGTATATTGACGATTCACCATTAAAAAACCCTTTTACAAAAATTTCCATATTCAGAAAACACGAAAAACAATTGAAATAATGATAAAATTGTATTAAAAGGTTTGCGGAGCTGCGGTACTGGGAAAAGATAATATAATGAAACACGCAGCAGATTTGCACGGTGGCCGGGGTGCGTATCAGTGCCAATATTGCCGAAAATTTTTTCTTCGTTTGAATTATCTCGAAATGCACCGAACTTACGGATGCTCGCAAAATCCTCAACGTTCGAGACCTTTGTGCGATTTTTGCGGGCGCAAATTTTGTCAGCCTCAGAAATTAAAAGTGCATATTAAAAGAATGCACAGTGGTGAGTTACCGATGATTTATTTCCGATTTTCTTCATTTTTTTCGATAAAGAATTGATAAAATTTTATAGTACGAACAAGATAAAATAAAAACAAATTGTTTCAGATATGTCGGAGGTATTACGAGAATTTCAGTGTAAAATGTGCCTGAAACTTCTCGGCTCGAGAGCGGCTCTTCAACGTCACATGAAGGAAGTGCATCACAAGGATGTTGTCGGTGCCGCAACGTGCGATCGTTGCGGCAAAATGTTTCAAAACAAAAGCAACCTGAAAATTCATATGCTCACACACAGTGGCGTCAAACCCTTCAAGTAACAATATAATCAAAAATCCAAATTATAGAAAAAAAACATATTCATTGAGTTAAATTCGTCAAAAAAAATTCAATACCGAAATTCATTAAGGCAGAAATATTTCACTTTAACACCGAGACACCTATTTATTTTACCTTGCCAGATCCTACTTCAAGCCATACGAGTTCAGGATAAACTAGTTTATGCTTCTTGCACGAAGAGAATATATAAAAATGAAAAAAATGAAGGAATGAGACAAATTAAAAAATTAACTTTAAAAATGACTATGGCTGCATAATAATTGGGAACCGTATCGTCCATCCGAAGATTTTTAGCAAAAAAAAATCAATTTTCCATTTGTAATCGGTCGAATGTAGCGAAAACAGTAATTTTTTATTTGGAATTAGGGCAAAAATTACTATATTTCCACTAATTTCGATGAAACATAAATGAAAAATTATCATGTTTCTGCTAGAAATTCTCAGACGGACAACACGGTACCCAGATTCTAAAAAATTACAGTAATTTTTTATGTAATTCTCTCCTCCAGCATGAACTAGTTCAGTCTAGGAAAAACCAGTTTGTCCTTCAATTGGCTTTGGTTTATAACATAATAATAATAACTGAGCTCCATATCAAAACGTTACAACTATCGATTTCCAAATAAAATTAATATTTATAACACAATTTATTGCAGTAGTCAATTTAGTACGGACTTACATAGACACGATAAGTTTGATATGAAAATTTGAAAATAATTATTTTGTCCATTTGAATTATAAATAAGAATGAAAAGTGAATAACATTTAATATGGAATTTTGTATTAAAAATTTAATAGAGGTAATTGGTTCGGCCGTGTTACACGTAATTCTAATCCAAAATTTAATTAATAATATTAACAATTAACGAATTTAATTACAGATGTAAAGAAACCGATTGCAAAGCAGCGTTCACCACGAAGCAATGTTTGCAATTTCATTACAAAAAAGTGCATGGCTTGAGCGAGGATATGATGCCAAAAATCGAGAGATCGGTGGCTTATACGTTTGACGCGTACAGCGGTGGTTTGGTGGAGGGTGTTGATCGGCAAAAGCCGCAAAGATCCGAAAGAAGAACGTCGCAGGTTTGAAAATATTGAATAATGGATTTTGAAGGCTTTTGAAAGAGAATTTTGGTGCGATGAGTGATCGTTTTTCGTTTTTTTTTATCATAACAGGAAAACAGCAACAGCGTAATGTCATTGGAGGATTGCAGTTCGGAACACAGTTCAAGGGCGGACGTATCGATGAATTCATTTCCCCCGACGATCAGTGAATTCGAGGGCAGTGTGGTCAGTACACCGCGATATAATTTGGACCGTTACATTTTGGATCGTGAAGAGCAGGAGAGCGATTTGCAAGAACGAGAGTTACAAGATGCGGGTTTGCAGAATTGTGAGATGATGGAACACGGTCAATTGCAGGAGCGAGAGATGCAGCAACAGCGTGAGATACCAGAACATGGTGTAGACGAACGGGATATGCAAGAGGATGAGATCGAAGAACGAGAAATGGAAGATCGGGAATTGGAAGAGCGCGAAATAGAAGAACGAGGAGAAGTTCACGAATCATCCCCGTCTCCGATTCCACCGCATTCCCATCAAGA
Organism: Rhimphoctona megacephalus; assembly: GCA_963989365.1. Lineage (NCBI taxonomy): Eukaryota > Metazoa > Arthropoda > Insecta > Hymenoptera > Ichneumonidae > Rhimphoctona > Rhimphoctona megacephalus. Next base: position 24,096,424 of record OZ022419.1, on the reverse strand, counting down.
TCTCCAAATATCCGGAACCGAGTCGCCTCTGGAGAACGAGAGACCAACCGGCGAAGTTGATTATTACGGGACACGATTGCAGAGCAAAGGCAGTAAAAAGTGGATGGGTCAATTCAGTAATTTGAACGAAGCCGAAATCGTAACACAGCATCACAATGAAGGAACAAGATCTTCGGACCTTTACGAGTTCAACGAGACGAGCATAAAGAAGAACGAGGATAGAAATGACGTCGTTACGACGAGCGACAATTTGATGAACAGCGCTAAATTAGGCTTAAACATTTATCGTAGACCGGAAAGTACAAACGCGAGTTTGCTCGTAGAAGCGGCTTTGGATGCGGCCGAGCGAGATATCGGAGCGGTTACGAGTCCGATAATCGATGAGAACGATCGGGACACTGGTATTTATGGGCTTTCGAGCCAATTGGGGAGACAGAGCGAGGGTCATATGGATCCGTATATCCAGCAACAGGAGGAATTGATGTCGCCTGCCTCGATGAACCAGGATAATCGTAAAACACCTAATTCTCATGTGCACATTGATTATCATATTCATCGAACGGTCGAGTACATTAATTCTTCAAGGACCCACAGTATAGAGCAGTATTTACCGCAGGAGGATTTGCCACGCGTGGGATCGCCGAGTGGTGCCTATAACATTCACATGCAACAAGACGATCTCGTATCGCCCTCAGCGACCCCGAATCAAAATCGCTATCAAGATATTAACCATCATCATCATCATCATCAGCAACAACAACACCATCAACATCATCATCACCATCATCATCAAGTACCCAGTGATAATTTGTCGAGCGACGAGGGTGACTCCGTTGCACAAAATTTGAGTATATCCGTCAAAGAAAAATCTTTACAATTGGATCTCTCGACCTCATACAAATACGAACAATTGGACACCGAATTCTCGAGAGAACGAAATAATTTCGAACCTCTAGTCCTTAGCAACGGTGAACTCCAAGGATTGGATATGTCCGCTCGAGGCTTTCATCATTCTCTCGGCTCCCAAATAACCAATACTCGTTATCATCATCATTTGTACGAAATATCGGAACGACAGAGCGTCGATCTTAGTCGCAACACCGGATATTCCATCTCTCCACCTCCCACAGCTCCACCGCCACCGCCACCTTATCCTCACAGCGAAGTTTTGAGGATCGTAAGCTTGGATCTTACTCCCGGACACAGCGTTGACCTCAGTCTCTCAAGATCTCATCACTTACACTCAAACGCAAGCAGAATTATCACCAGTAGTCCTCAACCCTCGGGCTCTTCACACATCGTGCCTGATACCGTCGAAGGAAGAATTTTGTCCTCCCCGCCTCCACCACCCCCGCCGCCTTCGATCACTGGATACAACGCTAATTATCCAGTCAGTCCAGCCGTTTATCATCCACCACGGCCTGGCTATCATCATTATTCCGGATATTACTGAATACCTCGATCAACACATTCTGCAGACGTTTTCCTACGTCTTTGAGTTTGCGAAACTCAAATGGAGAATAATCTATTAAATATTTTTATTCCCGATTGATAAACTCGTAAGATTCTTCGAAAACTTTGACCGTATTGAAAACTCAAATACCTTCGGAAACAGTCGGTCACAAATTTGATTACTGCGACGGAAAGACTCGTGAGTCAGACGGTAATAAAAAGTGAGAATACGATTTAGATTGGAGAAAATGCCAATCGTATTTTCGTCGAAACGGTCGACCGCACCAAAACATTTAACCACATTTTTCTAAGATTCCCTTCGAGTTTAGCTAAATTCCATTCCGATCGGTCGAACCGTTTAGAAAAATATACCTTTCGAAAATTTCAAGCGGGCTCATTGCGAAACGAACGCTTGAACCAATCAAATGATTCATTATACATTGATTTTAATTCAAAGTGCACAAATCGAACGATATATTAATCAAACGCAATAACGAAACGATACAATTTATAAATGCATCAAATAATTTAGTTGTAATATTCTGTCGTCTTGAAATAGGTCCACTTTTTCTACTTCATTTTCGCGGTAATATACGCTAGATTAAGAGTCTCTCGTATGTCACTAGTACACTGAATACGAATACTCGTGATAATTGCGTTGGAGAAAATTGTTGTTCAGAATTCAGGGTATATATTCTTGTATAAGAAACAAAACTCACAGTTTCTTCGTAGAGCATAGAAATATTATTTTAACGAAGAGATAAACAAAAACAACACATTCACAGGCATAGGCGTGGATCGCGTCTCAATCGATTGATCAGTTTTAATGAACAGTGAATCGATCGTCAATGCCTAAAAGTCACTCCAAGTGAGTCGTCTAGTCATTAAAATTCATAGAACTTTTTTTCTCCTAATTTTAAGTCCCCCGGATATTGAAAATACACGTTTTATGGATGAATTACACATAAATTCATGCCAGTCATTTTATTCTATGAAAATTTCGGTACTCAGTGGTTCGCAAATTATAAAAACATTCAGCGAACTTTAAAACGTTGGAAACTTTGGTAAGCAATAATAAAATCATTAAACAAATTATCAACGAATTGTTAAAAAGAAAAAACTTGTTCGACTAAAAATCAGATAATTTTTGTTTGAATTTTTGTATGATATGAATTTCTTCATTTTCTAGAATAGTTAAGAATTTTTTCTCTATTTTGAAATTTTTCTTTTCGACTTTTTCTGGAGGTGATATTTGCGAAGCTGTTCGTTCAACGCCTTAGAAATTTCGTGTACACGATGTTGAATCTTTCTATAAAAACATGCCCGAAATTCGTAATTTTTTATTAGTTTTTTAACAGCATTTGAAAAAATCTAAAAACGAAGGGAATGTTCTAAGGACGTTCATATGCATTTAGAAAAATCACTCAACTCGTACACAACTAAAAAAAAATTGTTCGAATTATTGTCGAAAAATATTGTGTTTTGAACGTTTTGAAAGACGTTCAAAAAAATATGAAAAACGCACGGTCGGCAAAAATCCTGTAACCAACTTTTCTCTTACGCAAAGGATATTTTGAGCAAATAACGAGAACCACCTCCCGTTCAGTTGAAAAACGAACAGGGTGATTCTCGTTATTTGCTCGTAATATAATCCGTGTAGAAGAAAAGTTGGTTACAGGATTTTTACCGACCGAACGTATTTCACATTGCTTTGAATGTCCTTCAATATTCTAATATAATTACTTATATTAAATATATATATATAATTAATAATATAGTAATGTGAACGTCCTTCACATGGCCTTAAGCAATATGTTGATAACTTTTTAGAATTATTATTATTATTGAAAATCAATGTTTGTAGAGTTTCAAAGATGGCTGAATTTTTTTAGACTTTTGTCCAATTACGAAGTTTCGAAATTCTGATCCAATAAAATTTTAGCTGGGAATCATGTGTAATTTATTCTAAATCAGAAGAAAGGCAGGAAAAATGAGAATGTTATTTAAAATGATAAAGTTGAAAGTCTCTCGTAGTGTAAAACTGCGAGTACATCCAATGTTTTCCTCGAGTAGCATTAATTATGAATTTTTGGTAAGCCTGAAAATGTCGTTAGTGCCATACAATAATTGTCCGAGTCACAATTTTGGGATACATTTGTTTTTTGCAGCTTCGTGAAAAAGGTAAAAACAAGTAAAAAAAAAAGTAACATGCAAAAAGAATCGTTTACCCACGAGATCGATAATGAAAACAGGAAAATATTTAGTGCTTAGTATTGTTTAAAAATATATATTTATATAGATACACGAAATGTAATTTATTTTTAATTCTCGAATTTAGCCTGTGTATCCTTCGTAAATTTTAAATTAGATTAAAAGTATTGTACATTAGACACGCTAAAGCGCGATTCCGTTAAAAACTGAAAAAGCTTCCGACATTGAACGCTGGAAAAATCTTATTTGCCACAAAAAATATCACGTACAACGTAAGGTTTCGTAATGCAAAATTATAAATAATTTATTGATAACCAAAGATCTAGATTGAAAATAGGAAAAAAAGCGAAGAAAAAATGATTAAACGTGAGAAATTGTAAATCCCGTGCCAAAATGTACGAGAGTCAGAGTTTCAACCCCTGTATCGACACCCAATATTCGAAATGTCTTTTGAAACATCGTATTGATATATATTTGTCAATTGTTGTGAAATCAAGGGGATAATTTTTATTTTTCAATACGAAGTAGTATTACGAGTGTACATATATATATTATATATCTCGAGTCATCTGAATTAATAATAATAATAATAATAATAACAAAAGTTGTATTCCATTAATCGATTATTGCGATAATAAAAGTGTAGAATTTAGAATATTATATCCAAGATAAAAAAGAATTCGTCGTTGTATGTTTTACGTGTTTCGTAATATTTTTGACTTTTTTTCTAATTGAATACATTACGGCCCGGTTCTACCTTCCGGTAAATTTTATCTGATGGTGAAAAAATCCCTAAGCCCATAAAAGCTCTTGTAATATAAAAAAACATCGTGTATCACCATATTTATTACGCCACCTTAAATGTAAAAATATTAGCTAAAACGTGTGGTTAAAAACATTTTTTTTCTACAAAACGCTCATCTTTTTAGTGTTTTTCCAAATTTCAAGCTCACTGGTATTGACTTGTAATTCAAATGTAATTTTTTAGACATTAAATTTGTGAATTCAAAATACGCGCCAAAATCTGTACTTCGCTGACTTTCCTTAGAATTATCGTGAAACGCACCCTCACGGCCGTATTGATAAGGAAAACAGGCGCTCGCTCCTTCTCATAGGAGAATATCGTGAACCAATAACAGCCTGATAATTTCATTGATAGTTATGAGACGAGGTGTTTCATTGGAGCGGTTTTTGGCGTCGTTTTAAAAACCGCGTCGTCACGTCCAATCGAAGCTCTCAATAAGATGGCCGAAGCGTTGTTTGCTGTCGTGTCCGCCATATTGTAACGAGTAGAGCGCGGGTCATCAGCGCGTGTATGGGCTTTTCGTAAAGCAAAATATATTAACAGTGAAAATATATACAGAGCATTTTAGTGAAAGTTTATTTATATATAGATATTAATTTGGCAAATGATGGATCCAGCGAAGTTGAAAGTCGTCGAGCTTAGGGCCGAACTTTCGAAGCGTGGCTTGGACACGAAGGGCAACAAACCCGTTCTTGTCGAACGTCTCAGAAAGGCGTTGGAAGAAGGCACGGATGACAGTAAGTTTGGCTTCTATATCATCAACAAACACTACATTTTCTCAATTGTTATTGATCTTTCTGATTGTGTCTTGATTGAAAATCAGATAAATATTGATCAATTATCTCGTACAAACTTTCGAACTTTGCCCTCATTTTCGTTGCGACCGTTTTACGTCGATGTTTACGAACGAAAAGTTACGAAAAAAAAGATCTTTTCGGTAACGTCGGTTCTCTCCTATAATTTGAGACTATCATACTTGGATTCACTATGGTTTTTTATTCTTTCACTTGTTTTACGTCGTGTTATCCCCTCATTATGTTCCTCTGACACGGCTAACCTTCGAAATATTCCGAATACCTGAAACACTAGAAGCTTGTTTGTTTATACATGCAGGTATATGCATATATATTTATCTGTAAATCGATGTATGCACTTTCATTAATTGTGTCTCATCCTTAAACTTTGTATATCTTAATCAGAGATAATACCCTTTTCATGAAAAAATGACTGATAGTGCTATCAAAATAAAACTTGTCTTACATCCAAAGCAATAATGAAAAAGCTTTTCGTCAAGCATATTTTTTGTTTTGCGATTTCGCGTATTGGCAAGGAGCAGAGTATAGAGTGGGGGCAACTGAATCGATCGCAGCGATTGCTGCGGTCAAAATTTCGTTAAATCATGCTCGCGTTTATGGTGAACAAGTAAGAACTAATATAAAAAATGGTGCATAATAGTTGCTGTGTAGTGAACTGTAAAAATACAGGCAGAAATAGTGACTGCAAATTTTTTACATTCCCAACTGCTAGTTGGAAATTGGACAAAAGAAAAAGATGGATACAAGCAGTGAAGAGAAAAAAGTAAGTAGCGTATAACCTAACTTTTGTGACATGCATACTCCAGCTTGTGTTTTTTTCTGTATGGCTGAAAATTGTTTTATAATCATGAAACGATTTTTAATTACAATTATTGATTACTATTCGTGCAGATTTTTAATTAAAAAAACTTTTTTCTAGTGTTAACGGATCACCGTGGACTCCAAAACCGACAGATACAATTTGTAGCAATCATTTTGTTGGAGGTCAAAAATCAGAAGAAGAGACAAGTCCAAGCTACATACCAACGATATTCCCTTCAATCTACAAAAAACCAAAAATTAATGAAAAAACCGCTCTAAGGAGGTATTACTTTAACGTTAATAAATCGATTTGAGAATTGTAATAATTAATAACCATGACGTATTAATTAAATTTTTTAACATTTGAACAGGCATAAACGTTTCATGGAAAGGCGATTAGCCAAGAAAGATGTGAAAGTTTCGACAATGCCTTCTAACACTGAAGAGATTCCAGAAAATAATCAAGTTTCAATGAATTTCACGACGGATTCTGTTACTGCTCAAACTGAAAAAGAAGACAAGGGTTGTCAAGTTGATTTCCTTTCCAACGCAAACGAAGCGGGAAAAACATTTATTTGTAATAGGTATATGTATTGGAATGCTGAAAAATGTGACCTAGAGATTCAAACAGAAATAAGCGAAGTGAAAAGCACTACAATTATCAGCCAAAAAAAATACAAAGACAAAGAATGTAATACTCCGATCAAAAATTTTGTTGATCAATCATCTGAAACATCCGAAAAAATTTTTCTTGGTTTTGAATCACTTACGAAAGATGAGCAATTAATCGATTTAGCTGGTGTCTCCTTCAATAATTTTAAATTTTTGTTGAAAAGAACTGATATCTCCCAGAAATGTATGGTTTCGAAAGAAGACAGACTTTTGATTTTCTTAATGAAAATTAAAACTGGATTAACATTTTCAGCTTTAAGTGTTCTGTTCAATGTTCATAGAACAACCATTTCCAGAATCTTTCACACAACTTTGCAGACTTTAGCTGCAGCAACAGCCAATTTAGTTTTTTGGCCAAGAAAAGATGTTGTTCAAGCAACGATGCCAAAATGTTTTTATCCGAAGTATTCAAATACTCGAGTAATTATCGATTGCACGGAATTTAAAATACAAGTTCCATCCTCGGTTGATAATCGGATTTACTGTTATTCCCACTATAAAAAAACTTTCACTGCGAAAGTTTTAATCGGAATTACTCCTGGAGGTTTCATCTGCCTTAAATCAAGGGTAGCTGGCGGAAGAAAGACTGATTCGCAAATAACTATTGAAACCGGATTAATAGATAATTTAGAAGAAGGAGATGTTGTTTTAGCCGATAAAGGATTTCCGGAAATAAGAGCAAAACTTGATCAGAGCGGAAAAAAAGTCGTGATAGTAATGCCGCCATTTTTAGAAAAAAAAAATGAGTTTTCTGCTCAAGAAACTGAAGAAACCTATCACGTAGCCAGAGTAAGAATCCATGTTGAGAGAATAATGCAGCGGTTACGAATCCATTCGATTTTGGATAAAATAACTGAAAATTTGTTTCATTGTATCGATGATATTTTACACATTTGCTGCGTCTTAGTAAATCTACAGCCACCAATAATTGCAAATCAAAGTGATACGGATGAATAAATTTTATGATAATTTCAGACTTTTGACATGGTTTGTTAATAAAAAAAATCATATTTTGTAATTATATAGCGTCTTTTTATTGAGAATCAATGTTTTTTTTTATATAATGTTGTTCCCATAGCTTTTCGTTTTATTAAAATCTCTCCGCTGTAACAACTTTTAAAGCCATAAATATTAAAATACTTATTTTTATAATTATTATTAATAAATACAAACATGAAAAATGAAATACTAATTGAAATTTCTCTCGTGCAACAACCTTTGAAGTAATAAATAAGTATAAAAATAGTTTTTGTTACTTTTTCGTCTTATCCTTATCCTTCATTTTTTTATCAATTAGATATTTTATTAATCACATTTACTCCAGTGAAACTTCGTTTTCCGTAAAATTCAACAGATTCTTTGGTAGTCTCATTTTTTTCTTTTATAAATCTCAAGAACGCGGCAGGCAGATAATGGTTAAAATAAAAATTTTCGGCACTTAATATCGCTTCTTTTAAAAAATTTTCATCTCTTTGAATTGGTACAGTGCAACAGCCGTCAGTTACTTGAGAATATATAAACAGGTCACATGTAAACATTCCTGTCACATACAGCTGAACTTGTACTTGAGTAAAGTATAAAGCATTTTTTTTCAATTCGGCATCACCCTTTACAAAATTCAAGTATTTGACATTGCAAGATTGATTTATGCGATCTATTACTGGTTGATCTTTACACTTCAATGGACACTTGAATTCAACAAGCTTCGTTACACACCCATTTTCAATTACCACACCGTCAATACTTGCACATAGCCATGGCTGTTTTTTACTAACGATTACACCAACTTTTTTAACCTCACAATCGTTTAATTCTTCGTATTTCTTTTTGGCTTTTTTCTCGTGACTTAAACCATATTTTGTTGATTCCGTATCAACATTTGGAGGATATAAAAAATCGTTGACTAGTTTATCAATTGACTTCCGGGTTCGTGTTTTAATGCTGTGAATATTGCTACTTGCTGATAATCTGAAACGCCTTGCCGCATACCACTCTGGACATTGCGACTGATTTAAAGTTAGAGAACATAATTTCACAATGTCTTCATCGCTTATCATAATATTATCACAGTAAAAGCCTTTAATATTTTTTTCCAATTTATATTCATTACTATAGAGCGTAAACTCTTCAATAAAAATCAGAAAATTTCTTAGACATTCTTGACATTCTTCTCTCTCCAAATTTAGATCAGCTGCACTTGCTTGTAATGCTAACAATATTTTGGTAGCATAAGAATAATCAGACATCTGATCTGCAACTAACACTGATTTCAACGCGGATTCATCAATCAGTTCTTGGAGATCTACCGATGACTGCTTATCTTCTTTAGCATCGATCACTGTCTTGCCAGGAAACATTTCAGCAAAATAACGGCCTTTTGCATATTTTTCCTTCACGAACTGACGAGCACTGGGTTTTCCCCATGTTTGTTCGTGGCTGGTTTTGGACGAACTTTCTTCATGATTTATGTAATAAATCAAAGCTGCAATATGTTTACATTTTTTGCTTTGATTATAAACACAGGTACAGCTGACTTCTTCAACGAATCGTTCTTCATTAATCTGAAAGTTAAAATTGGTTTCAAATTTTAACGTAGTCATGAAATTAAAACTCGTAATACTATATATATCAATATTTTCATTTTTTGGACTCACATGCAGAGTCGTATCATAAGGAGGTAATGTAACCGACGTTTGCCTAATTACTTTTGATTTTATCAGATAACTTTTCCCTTCTTGTCTAAATTCTTTGACATCTCTGACATGACCAGCCGTGACCAACAATTTACCTTTATTCATAGTCTGAGGTTGAAACAGTATCGTGTGCAATATTGCTTCAAATCCTGTCTGAATTATGATATTCATCGTCGCCTGAAAACGATTAAAAATCATAATTATAATTGGAAAATGTTATTCTGAAGGTTAATAAAAAAATAACAATAAAATGAAGAAAGTTATTATTCTAAAAAAGTAGTTGAATATGCTAATTTTTGTAAATTTCAATAATTACAGCTCTCATGTCATAACAGCTCTCATTCACATTAGTTTCGCCGGCTAACCTCATTCTTAACCTCATTGACAGTACTATCTATTAATATTTTTTATACTTACTTTCTGCCCTTTGAAAATCTTTTAATCACCTCTGGTATTGCACTTTTTCGTTCTTACGTCTTTGGTTTGTTTATTTATTCATAATAACTTTTTTTTATTAATATTTATCACCTCTGCCACAGCATGATCATGGAGACTGAGCATGATTTAATGCCGTTGTCAGATGTCGCCTTCGTCGCGCACCCTGCCAATAACAAAATGTTAACTATCCATTAGCAGACTGAATGAGTTAGAGGCAAAAGTCAAAATTTGTGGTCAGGAATTTCTGCCAGATTTTGTTTTCTACAAGGAATTTTATTAGACGAGAATGCCCTTTGAACGATTCCAATATATTTTAGAGACCCTAAAAACTAATGCAGAACTTTTGCAAAGTTTTTCAACAAAGAGAAATAAGTGAGCAAAAATAAATGTACTGATGAAAAGTTAATCGTAGGAACCTTCAGCCTGTCGCTAGTTATTTCCTTCATATGTGTTTTATTACAATTTGATGTTATATTTTTTTCATGATGAATCCATGGTAAATAAAATTGAAACAATTTTGTTATATTTCAAAGAGCTGGAACAATGGGTAATTAATTTTTCAAGGATTTCCATTGGCAGCTTTTTCTATAAAATGTCAACTTAGCAGTATAAAATAATCAATTCTACTATAAACACTGTATATTTTGTTAAATTTTCAAACTCTTTTCTCACAAATGGTGTGTTCGACACACTGTTTTTTGGAAAAGAGAGTGACTGAAATTATTATGGGAAAAGAATATTTTCTTCCTGTCTCTATACTTATGCACAAATTTTTTGTCATAGATGTTGAAGAAGAAATTTCTGAGGTCATCTCTGGCGACGACAACTCTGTGGAACTTGCGCACAAAAATGCGAGAGAAAAGACACCTGAACCTGTTATTCCGAACAAAACTCCAGGAAGATCGTCGAGAAGTGGGTCAGGGACGACGCCGACCAAAGCTACTCCTGCCAGAACAAATCCAAAAATCGTATTGACTCCGATTCCTGAAAAACAATCATCGCCTGCAAAATCACCAATTCCTGAAAAACAAATAACACCAATGAAATCTCCGATTGTCGAGAAACAAATAACACCAACGAAATCTCCGATTGTCGAGATGCAAGTTACACCGACGAAATCTCCTATCGTCGAGACACAAACGACGCCGACAAAATCACCGACAATCGATAAACAAATGACCCCAACAAAGTCACTGACAGTCGAGAAACAAATGACCCCAACAAAATCACCGACAGTTGAGAAACAAATGACCCTGACAAAGTCACCGACAGTCGAGAAACAAATGACCCCGATAAAGTCACCGATTGTTGAGAAACAAACGACACCTATAAAATCGCTGATAGGAGAGAAACAAGTAACCCCATCAAAATCACCGGTTGTCGAGAAACAAACAACGCTGTCAAAATCACCAGTTGTCGAGAAACAAACAACGCCGTCAAAATCACCAGTTGTCGAGAAACAAACAACGCCGTCAAAATCACCTGTTGTCGAGAAACAAACAATGCCGTCAAAATCACCGGTTGTCGAGAAACAGAAAACGCCGTCAAATTCACCTGTTGTTGATAAACAAACAACGTCGTCAAAATCACCGGTTGTCGAGAAACAAACAACGCCATCAAAATCACCGGTTGTTGAAAAACAAACAACGCTGTCAAAATCACTGATGGTTGAAAAACCTGAAATTCCCAGTGAGTCGATGATCGAGGAAAAAGAAAAACAGGAAGAAGTGATTGAGGCTACAGGTGAATCGATTGTGGAATCTGCGAACAATGAAGTGGGTGAACCAATTGTTCCACAAGTTACTGATGAAGTAACAAAAACAGTTGAACATGAGGTCAATCCGCTGAGCCGACAGGTCGAAGAGAAAATTCCTGAGGAACAACAAAACAAGGCTGAAATTTCATATGACGAAGAGGAAGAAAGTTCACACACTGAATCGCACGTGCAAGAAAATGTGACTCGGACAAATGAAAAAATGGTAAAGGACAATGAAAAAGTGGTTGCCGAAGAGCAGTCTATCCCAAAAGAAAAACCTTCCATGAGCCAGGAAATTACAGAGGAAAATGCAATGGACGATCAACCTATGGAAACTGATAATGCTAATGATGATTCTTTTCTACCAATGGAGACTAAACCCGAAGTCGAAGATCACGAGAATGTCGTGAAAACAGAGGAAAACGAAACGAGCGAGAATTCTTCGAACCGTCCTGACGAAAGCGAGACTAATGTGGATGTTTCAGTGAAAGGAGAAGTTGATGTTAAGCCTAACATTGACAATTCTTTACAGCCTAATGAGCAGGTAAAGTTTTATTTGTCCTTAATTACGGACGATTTATAAGTGATTCTCGGTCATAAATTTTATTGCATCAAAATTTCACAATTGAACAAAACTCTGAAAAAATTCAGTCATTCTTGATACTCTACAAACATTGATTTATCAATAATAATGACTCTAAAAAGCTATTAACATATTGTTTAAACAAAATATTCTCCGACAGATAATCAGACGATTTCTTTTTTCTCTTTTCGTGAAGTGAGCTTGTTGTTTTTTCTCAAAGCATCAGAATTTTTTTAAAATAATCCCTTTTAAATTTTTCAAAAAACGTGAAGAAAATCAATCAAAAAACACGAATTTTGCACATGTTTTTGTAAAGAGATTAAATATCGTAATTACGAAGTTTCTGAGGCATTGAATAAACAGTTTGTCTAATACCGTCCCCACAAAAAATCGAAAGAAGGGATTTTAAAGGAGAGAAAAAAATCCGAAAAAACTCATAAGTATTCTAGAAAATCAATAAATCCATTCCATAGAACGAAAAAAAATCTTTTATTCGTTGAAAAATGATTTTGTTAAATTTTGAATAATTCAATGATAATTTTATTACTGCATATCAATATCCATAACGTCTTAAATATGGCTGAATTATTTCGGATTTTTTGCGAACCGCTAAGTACAAAATAATGTTATGGAATAAAATCATTGGCCTAAATTTACGTATGATTATTCTTCAACGAGCTTCCCGATTTCTATGTCATTTTCATTATATTTATTATAGCTTATACATATGTTTAGCTATGATTATTTAAAGTTATTTACTCATTCTCGTTTGTATCTTCTTTCAGCCGCAGGACATCGAAATGAAGAATGTAAAAGTTGAGGAGTTAGACGACTCAAAAGATCACGACAGAAGAGATCGCAAAGATCGTAAGAGGAAAAGATCGCTGAGTCCGCAAGAAGAAAAGGCCAAATCGCCACCGCCGAGTCGTCACATCGATGAACCCGAGCTTAACGAGTCAGACGTGGTTTTATCGTGGTGTAAGTTTTTTTCAAATTTTCGTAGATTTTTCATAACGTTAAATGTGCGACTCGAAAATTTTCAACGGAATTGATATTAATGCACTAACAATTTGTCAAAAAAAAATCGAATCTAAGCTTTGAAACAAAATTCAAAATGGTGTTTTTTGGACCATCATTTCTGTTGACTTTTGATTTTATAATTTAGAAATCAATCTTGGTTGAATTTCGATCCGATTAATTTTTTATTATCGTTACAAATCTAATGAGAAATACGATGAAAAATATTAATTTACAGACGACTCGGATTTGAATCTGGTGATCGACAAGGAAAGCTTTTTATCCGCAACGGCGATGCATAACGGAGGATTTGGTTACATATGGGCGGGCGCAAGAGCGTCTTATGGTTTCACCGAAGGAAAGGTTTATTACGAGACGAAAATAACCAAGTACTGCGATGTGGATTTGGAGGATGAACAAGCACCGCACGTGCTTAGACTTGGTTGGTCGGTGCAAGGAACGTCGATGCAACTGGGCGAAGAACGGCTGACATACGGCTTTGGTGGAACGGGTAAAATCTCAACGGGTAACAGATTTTCCGACTACGGTACACCTTTCGGCAAAGATGACGTGATCGGTTGTTATCTCAATTTCACCGAAGGCGAAAACGTCGTAATATCGTACACGATAAACGGCAAGGACATGGGACCGGCATTCACAGTGTCGAAAAACGTTCTTGCAGGAAAACCCCTTTTTCCTCATATACTGACGAAAAATTGTACTTTCGTTTGTAACTTTGGCCAGGAGCAACCCTGGTGCGAAGAAATTCTCGAAGGTTACGTGCCCGTTGGTTCTGTAGAGTTAAAAAATCGCGTTCACGGACCTCGTCGACCTGAAAAAACCGAAGAATGTGAAATTATCATGATGTGTGGTTTACCAGCCGCTGGAAAGACTGTATGGGCGACCAAATACGCCGACAATCACCCTGAGAAAATGTTTAATGTTTTGGGAACAAACAATCTCATTGAAAAAATGAAAGTAAGTCCCGTCCTTGAATGCAGAATCGTTCATTTTCTCGTAAAAAGTAAATTTTGTAACCAACACGATTTCAACAGGTTATGGGTTTGCCACGAAGACGAAATTACCATGGGCGATGGGATGTGCTTATAGAAAAGTGCACTAAATGTCTCAACAAACTTTTGGAAATAGCATCGACACGGAGAAGAAATTACATTTTGGATCAGGTGAGCGAAGTCATGGAAAATGATCATTAAACGTAAAATTTTAAATATCAATTTTGAAAAAAACGTGTGATTCTTATTTATAACAAAATATTTGAACTTTTAGACGAACGTGTATCCTTCAGCTCAACGACGTAAAATGCGTGGTTTTTGGGGTTATCAACGTCGTGCTATAGTTATTGTACCAACGGAAGAAGAATTCAAAGTTCGCACAGCAAAGCGAACAGCGAGCGAGGGTGAAGTTATCCCCGAAAGCGGCCTTTTAGAAATGAAAGGTTAAAAATTGAAGATTTACTCAAAAATAACCAATTTCGTTTTATCAGAAAAATAAGTAACGCATTTTCGTTTAACAGCGAATTTCGGTGCACCTGTGATCGGTGAAACGTTTGACGTCGTCGAATGGGTCGAATTGCCAGCGGAAGAGGGAAAAAAATTGATCGAAAAGTACAACAAAGAGGGCAAAGATGCGGGATATGGTCAACAACAACAAGCGAGTAAACGACCCCGGTTCGAAAGAAACGACAATCACAGAGACAGTCGTGAAAGTCGACAGAACAGTCGAGACAACAGGGATAACAGAGATAATAGAGACAATAGGGACAATAGAGACAACAGGGACAACAGGGATCATCGGGATCGAAGGAACAATTGTAATTATTGTTCAAAATCATTTTTCTGACGTACTTCAAATTTAATTATAAGCATCGTCGCAATCATAATTTTTTCGTTAAAAATGTGACCCAAACTTTATGCAAAGGTGGTTGGCATGAGATCTTTCCTTTGGGTGATCTGAACTGAAAAAAAATGGATATTGCTTCAAATCTTTTCTTTAGATACAAAAAAGAATTCAAAATTTTAGTCTACTGAATGAAATACTCTTTCGTAATCATTCTACCGGCTACGAAATAGCTGTATTGAGTAAAATTTGTCTAAAGTTCAACGTGCAGTTACTCAATCGATGTAACATACCTGAAGTTTGGAAACGTTAGCAAATTTCATCTGGATATTTGTAGTAGTTTTCCTAAAAAATTTACCACGAGATTTATCGAACTCTCTGACGAAGCTTAGTTTTCCCATGAAAAATCTTTATAAACACTACCAGTAAAAATGACAGAAAAGTAATACAATAGAAAAACCTGGAACAAACGTATTCACGTACAAAATCTGCTACTAAAATAGTCAAACATATCTTGAACGTGTAAATTTGCAAAAAAAAAAAAAAGTTTTTTTGGGTCTAAACCGAGGGAAGGGCGATGAAACGAGGCTGTAAAAAATAGATCATTTCTTACGGACTTGTTTATGAAAGGTTTGTTAAAATAGACGAATAACAGTGAATTTTGTGTCTTTTGTCTGAAGATCAAGACAGAAACCGTAATTCGACGTGGCGCTCTGGGAGCAACAGCGGTGGATGGAGAGACCGACAACCAAGACCGGCAGTTGGTCATGCGAGACACGGAGGTAGTAGTAGCGGAGGAGGCAGCGGGAGCGGAAGTGGTTACGGTGGTCCATCTGGAGGCGGTTGGCGCGGACGCGGTGGAAGCTCTGGAGGTCCGCCCTCGTCTTACAGGCCGAGTAACGACAGACGAGTCGCCAGCAGCCACGACAGAAGAACTTCCGGCATGGATCGTAATCGTTCGACGCCTTCGCGACAAGGAGGCTGGTCTTCGATGAGGTAAAAACGATAGATATGATTAAATCTCTGAATTCCAGGAGAAATTCACGATTCGACAACAATGATTTTTTAATACGGGAATATCGGATCAAGAACGTTTCCAAAGAAAGAGTGTTGTTGATCTGAAAAAAAAAATTTCGGTAATTGACGATGAGACAAATATCTGAAAAAAATTTGACCATTTTTGAGTTGTTAATATTGCTTCTTATAATAACAAGGCCAGGAGTTATTAACAAATTTTGTGAACAAACGTATTTTTCAGAATATTTTGTTTTCCTTCGTCTGTAATAAATTTGTACTTTATTCCAAATGAACGAGAATTATGTCAAAATTTTCTCTTGTTTTGTTGTTATTATTATTGAGAATTGATATTTCGAACGGCTTGAAAATGATATGATTTTTCAGATTTTTGTTCAAGTATAAAAATACTGGTCGAATGAAGTTTATCCCTAGATACGTACGTGTATCTTCAATATGAGTTTTGAAATATTTCAGCAGTTACCAGAGTTCACAACAACAACCTAGCGGTAGCTGGGGAGGGAGCAGTCAAAGTGGCACTTGGCAAGGAAGCCAACAACAACAGGCCAGCTGGTCCGCTCCATCCGGAGGCTGGGGTCAACAACAACAACAATGGGGCAATTGGAAAGGTTATGGACAGGGAAGCAATTACGGTCAAGGAAATTACAGCCAACAGGGTTATGGAAATGGCAATTGGGCCGGTTGGAATCAACAGTATTACAATCAGTATTGGGGTCAACAACAGCCTTCCGGTCAAACATCCACAGCTGGTAGCCAAGCTGTAAGCAAACAATAATCAGCCCTCCCCCAGTTTATGTCACGAGAGTGGAACAGAAAGTAAGGTATAAAATGCCAAATAATTATTCCTTTGTTATCATGTTCATTCTGTTTTTTTTTTCTTTTTTTAATTCGAGTCATCAAATCCGTAGGTTCGAATCAACTTAACTCTGCTAAGTCTCATTCTGCAAACTATCCTCGAATAAAGTAATTCTGAGTTCTCACGTAGTTATTCATCGTAGATTAAAATAGTTAAATCCATTTTTCAACATCTTACCCTCATCAATTCGTACATAAGTTAAGACCATTATTTTTGAACGAAAACAGCGAGAATATACTTAATGATATTCTGTAAATAATTTACTGGGAAGAAGATAATAAAGTTTTATCGATGTTTTTTTTTTCTTTTTTTAAATTTATTTATGACTCAATGTATTTAGTGACATTTCGAACTGAATTTTTGTAGTCTACTGACAGAAGTGTAGATTGGACAAATCTGATATTACAAATTTGAGTGATGCAAAAAAATTCTGATGGTATATGAATCATTTTTTCGAGCTAGGCCAAAAATCGTCCTCTCGTACCTCACTTTCTGACTCTCTTTTTGTTTGTATGTTTTTTGTTGTCGAGATAAACACATCTAGATTTTTGTTTCGTATGTTCGTTGAAGCACACAAGTACGGAACAAAATGTTCTCACGATCTGCTGATACGGTACTTCGATATGAAGATTCTTATTGGTCGATGAACAAAAGTTTATCTGTGCAATCGAAATCACAAAGGAAAATATGCGACAAAAGTAAAAAAAAAAGGAAAGAAAGGTATCGCAGAATTTGACGGAATTTTTTTGTCTTTTATTCTTTTCTTTAGGTAAATACGAGTAGCAGTACACCAACGGGAAATTCAACGAGCAGCACAGGCTCTACGTACAGCAATTATTCATCGGCCTGGCAAGGTTACACACAACCTTATGGCTATTCCGCTGAAAGTTCTAACACAAATACCCAGCAACAAAAGTAGGGATAATATTTTTACTTGATAACAAAACGAAAAAAGCGACAAGGAAAACACAAGCATAAGAAAAGATAAGAAAACGACAAAAATAAATATTACAACACCGTGAAATTAATTACTTATCACAATCACAAGCCATACGAAAACCGTTCGATGTTCGGTCGCGCGCTGCTCTCTGCTTCGTTTGTCTTCGTTCCATAGGGAATGTTTTATGAATAAAAATAAATTGACAAAATGTTTGATCAAACTACGAATTTCCAAGATGTCGAAGAGTTGCGAACATAAACGACAAAAAAAACGCAGCAAAAGAAAACAAAAATCCAGCATCGAGTCTCTATTTTTATCGGGAACTTTAACCCTATGATCCAACGATGGATTGCAAGAATCCAAACGCGGAAATGATAAAAAGACATGGGAAATACGGGGACTGAAGATAATCGCGTTTTATAATTAAACTTCTTTAGTGATCAAACATGAATTAATAATGGGTATCTGTTTATTCAATTAAAATTAATCCAATAAAAAAAAACGATTTACAACAAAACAAGAAAAAAAACATACTGTAGATTGAGAGTTCGAAAAACGTTTATGCCTTTGTGTTGGAGTCAACGCTATTCCTAACATCTAAAAAGAAATAAAAGAAAATAAAAATGTCACGACAAGTTGTGTAAATATGTACAGATTTCCCAGGTTGAAATGATTGCGAAAAAACAAAGTATCCCGCATGTTGATCCGTTCCGTTGCTTGAAATTGTATCCTCTTTCATTATCGGGATACACATTTTCTTTTTGTTTCGACATTGTTCGCTCAATGTCAAATTATTCCTTCGTTCTTCATTTACATCGATATATATATATACACACGCATATATAAAAACAAATTTTGACTGGGCAAATTTCTTTATGGTACAAATTCATATGCATGGATATTCCGGAAATTCCGAGTACCTACAAGGTGGGAAAATAAACGAACAAAAACGGACAAAATATTTTTCATCGTATTCGTGAAAATTCACCGACTTCGAAAGTAGGTAACCGTGAGAATTATTTCAGCCTGTAATCGTCAGTGTGCATGGCAATGATCATGTGAATACGAGCAATGGAAAAAAAAAAACAAAATAATAATCCTCGTGCTTGTCCCGGAGCATTTTTCACTCTATTGATTGCTCCTCCATTTATAATTTTCACCGATGTACCAAAACATGCGTATATGTAAGGGGATAAAAAGAGAAAAACAAAAATGGATAATTAACATTGGCATTTTTAGTTTTTACCATTGCGATTATATTATATTCGGTACACTTGGAACTATAAACAAAACAAAAAAACATGACTGTAATTTGCAACGTATTCGAACGATTCACATTCCTTTTTTTTGTTTGCGAACAACCAATTATCCGCAACGTGTGTACGTAAATAATAATAGAACGAAATTGAAGGAAAAAAACAACAACAAAATGTTAAATGCGTTATGTTTAAAGTTAATATGTATCGCGACCTTTCGTGATTTTAAAAGGAAATATGTAATTACGCAATAAACACTTTGAAGATTGAACAACGTCCAATGTACCATTTTCACTCGCAATTTTCTTTTTTTATGTTTTATTTTGCAACACAAACACTATTATTGGATTATTTACCGCGAAAAATGGTATGTGTAAAAAACAAACTGTCTCTCGGGCTCTGTGATTGCGCCGCCGACCAAGTTTTAACTCCGTTAAAAAGAGAGAGTAATAGATTTGAGAGTGAGAACGATTCCTCGATCGTAGAATCTACGTTGAGAGGACCTCGTGTAAGTTTCTTTTAGTTTAATTTTTACTACGTTAAGAACTTGACGCTCCGCGTTATTCTACACACATAAACATACTCCCATAAATATAAATAAATATTGAAGCGCCAGAGAGTCTGCCTAATGTTCGGTAGAAAAGTATGTAGTTTTGATCTCGGGAAGGAGGAGAGAAAATAAAATTTTCCAACGTATTCGTGAAATCCAAAAATTCGTACATTCGCAAAGTACGAAGGAGGAAGGAAAAGAGAAAATGAATCCATTGCGTGTCCCATAGCCGCAATTTTAATGTTGTTAAGTGTGTGGAAATCGTGTTAAAACCGAAATTAAATAAAGTATGCGGATATGAGAGACTGGCGTGAGATAAAAAGATGCGAAAGGAGTCTTATATCTGCGTTATAAATGCACACCTTGTACAACTGTACGAGTTTCGAAAAATCGTTACTCCATGGTTACGAACAATTATATCGAAGTAAGAAGAAAAGGAAGGAAAAACATTTTGAAAAATAATAATTTAAGCTCTACATATTAAATCTAAAGCAAAAATAGATGCGTTAAGTGATGATAAATACGACATATTTTTTAAGAAAGAGTATCTTACGATGTATTCAATCTAAAATTATCATAAGCACACCCCACACTTTTATTATAGCGTTTTTAGGTTTAAAGCGTTTTAGTCCAGTTTCAACGTCTTCGGGAGTTTATCAATCGCAGAAAGTCAATGGTCTGCATTCCTCTTGTGGTCGATCTTCTTACATCCTCAAGAAATAAGTGCATTCGAACATGTTCAATTAATTAATTTGTTGTTAACGAACAAACAAAATGTACAGACCTATTCATAAAAATAAAAATGTCTTGTATGATAAATGATTTTTCTCGTTTTCTTCAATATTTAATTGATTCAATCGCTTATGCCTAATTAAGTAATTGAGAGGTTACTTATGCACAGCGCTCAAAAATATTACGATTTTTTAACAATTCTTTTAAAGTTATTTGAAACAAATACCACAAAATATCGATTACGTTATAGATTGATTCTTTATGTGTAAAAAAAATTATTACAGATGTCTACAGCAAATGCAGCACGATTTTCTTTGTTGTTTTTATTATGAGCAAAAAAATATTCTCGCGGTCAGCATGAGGAATCATTCGGAGATAAACGAATCCGAAAAAAAAAAAAGTTCTTATAATACGTTGTCATCATAGTCTGACATGCCAAATTTTTCAATTTCGAAAAAATGAGCAATTCGTGGCATTTTGAAATTAAGTATGCGTCATTTGTGAAAAATCTGATTGGTTTATAAAAACATTTCTAAACCAATTATCAAAGAAATGGCTCGCCAGTTCTCAAAGGATTGGAGAACAATTCAGGCGATTTAAAAATAAAATCGTTTTTTTTTTAATTTCTGGACATACTGTACGACAATTTATCATAAAAAACATAACTCACCTTTCTGCATAATCTGCGGTACACGATGAACAGGTAAATTCCTAAAAAATGAAGATTTTCATGACTGAATGAAAACAAAGTCGCATTTACAGTGCAAGGACGTAGTCTTTAACGTATATTTTATGTTCATCAGAAATGAATACATTATAATTTGTATATAATCACTTAAATTAGCATCTTTCGTTGAACGTGTAGAGGTTAACAGAAAAAAAAAAGAAATAAAAAAATACAATTTCTGACGTACGCGACAAAAAAATCTTAAATAGCTCGGTCAAATGGCTCAAAGCTCTAGAAAAAAAAACAAAAACATTCTATTTTAATGTGGTACGGTGACAATACAGTTTTATATAAAATTGTGACGATGTGCAACGCCAATAGGGCGAAGAAAAGAGGAAAAATAATAAAAACGACAAAAAAAACAAGGAAATCTACAAGGCGATGTGTGTGTCGTGTGATTTATCCTGTGATATCTTCGCAATCATAAACGTCATTAATACTATACAGAGATTATAATGGCAAAGTGTTACATGTAATAAATTAATCATTTTTCGGAGATACGAACTAAGCATCGAATGACTACTACATAAAACGCGAGAGACTGACAACTATTCCAAGCTTGTTTTCGTTTTTTTCTTTCATTTTTGCTTTTTTTTTTAAATATTATATAAAAGCCGATCAACGGTTCAACCAGGCACGAAAATACTCAAACTTAGTTACGTCGTTTTTTATTTGCGTTTTTTTCTGTTGCCGAATATTATAAATAAAAATAAAATAGCCACAAAAGGAACGTATCGATTAAAATATTACATTCAACAAACAAAAAGACGATGAATAAAAATTTTCTCTCAACGTTGCGTTATATATTAAAATTGATCCTTTTTTGAGGCGACCGCCGAAAAAAGAACTTAAGTATTATTACAAATAATAATCATGAGTACCCACGCGTTTGCGTTTAATATTAATTAATAAATATGCATGCCTGGATTTATTCGTTGGTATTTACAGTCAAGAATAAGGTGTTTTTGTAAAACAATAATAATAATTTAAATATGTCGGCAAAGATTAATTGTAAGTTTAGTATGCTACTTTACAATTACGATCCCAATAACACCGGGGCGGGGGAGGGGGGAGGCTGGGGACTTAGGTTATTAAAAATATAATATTCCCTTTGTGCAACAAAGCTCTATTCGCAACCACATTGCGGGTATTTTTGTTTTTTTTTTTTTTTTTTTTTTTAATAAATTTGTACAATCAACTTTCTGGCTCAATAACGTTTGGTCTGATAAAAATTGAAGAGTACTTTTATACAATTTTTCTGTACACTTTTCAGATTTTTTTTTTTTTTTTTTTTTTTCAAATTTAACTCTTTGTTCTTTAACGAAATAGAGGAGACCACGTTTTGCCAATATACCGAGGAGAAAAGTGACAATAAAAATGTTTGTTGTTTTGTCGGATCTCCGTAAATTTGATTTTCATCTTCGAGCCAAGTTTTCTATGTATATTTCTTCAAGTCCTTACAAAACTCGACATATTCACAGAACTATCTTTCCAACTATCGGTAAGAAACGCGAAATTTTCTCGAGACGATTACTTAAATGCGCGTTTTTTTCGAGTTTCCCTCGAGACGCTGTTTTTTTTTCTTCCATTACTTTTTTTTTACGTTGGAGCATTACAACGAAACAAACTTGTTGCATATCGTTTCGAGATAAATATTAACGGCTATAAACATCTGGTAAAAGCTATAAGCTGAATGGACGGGATGTTTTGAAAAATCTAATTATCATATCGGTTACGTACATGAAATGACGTACTTAAAATTAATATATATATAATTTATGATACAACGTAATGATACTGACCACTCGAAAAAACTTCGCCTTTTTTCCTCTCCTTTTTCTTCTTCCTCTTCTTTCAATTTTATCCTTACGTTATAGCTCCACGTGTACGCGAATTTCCAAATTTTTTTATCTTCGGTTTTCCATTCGCGTGGAATCAGGTCGTGGAGTATTAAGATAAAAATACTTTGCGTGCCTTTTTTTCCAAGCGAATAAGTAATATTTCCTGTGGCTTTTTCTTTTTTTTTGTTTTTTCCTGTCTTTGTTCATTAAGAACGGGGTTTGATTTACAAAATCCGATACCGAACTGTTCGAGTGACAACGAATATCGCAACAGTCACGGGTCATTTCCAGTTGCTCTCTTTGCTTCTATCAGGAAAAATGAAGGATTTTCAGTTTTTCGCACTCTCGATTCTCGAAATATTTCTTCGTGCGCTTCTCTCTTTTTTGTTCAATGTTTCCCAGACTTTCTGTTAAGTTATTCTAGTATTACGTGCAATGTCACCAACGTCACGTCATCCACTGTCACGGATTCAAATTTCCCGTCCTCTTCCGGTTTCGCCTGTTACGATCCAACAGAAACGAAAGATCCAGAGGATCTTTCTTGTTTGGCATTCTTTGAAGGAGATTCAACAGAATTTTGTTCAATCTTTTTTGCTGCGCGTCCTTCTGTAAAATTCAGTCAAAGTTAAAAAATAAGTTGAACAATGTCGGCGAAAATAATAAAAAAAACAAAAAATATGCGAATAAGGAAAAAATGAACAATTTTTTCTGCAAGTTATTTTACATGAACGGAAAGAAAATAATAAACGAGTGATACAGTGAAATAAGCGATGGAAACATCGAAATTTGACAAAGAAATATAGGAACAAGAAATAATGGACGATATTTTTTTTATATTCATTTTACCTGAGCGGAAGACATTGCAAAAGTAGTGGCAACGCTTGTGTCACAGGATCTCCGTCGTGTTCGGCTAGTGAATGATTTAGTTTGTTCCTTGCCATTGAACTTTGTCATTTCTGCCACATCACTCTGAGTATTATTCTCCGTTTCTGGATGCGTTGTTTTTTTCTTATCTTTTAACACTTTGTTGGCGCCAGCGGATTCTATGCCTTCTAAACTGTGAGGCTGCGAATCAAAATCACGAACATAAATATGTTTATATCACAAATAATAATATTAAAAATTGGAAAATAAATAATTTTATTATCGTTTTTTTACCAAATATGTTCTGTAGTGCTTGATGCGTTCCGGGAAGACTTCAAAAGCATACGGTTTTACGCAAACTTGATGACGAGCCCTGGCTACTTTGGTAAAAAGCCTCGCTGCTCTGTCGACCCTGTACTCACAAACGTACGTGTGTTCCGGCGTCGAACTTACCGGACGTCCTGCATTTGAAAAAGATGTCTATTATTTTTGATCCAATGTCTTGTGCTCTTGAAAATTGAACGAGGAAATCCTCGATGGGGGATTTTTGCTTGTCGGCAATATTGCATCGTTGGAATGCAATGGAATTTGTTTTTTTAGTAGAACCCAACATTGTCTTAGATTACGAAAATTGCCCTTTTACGAAACGAGAAACTAAACATGACAAAAAACTAATAATTCGTTAATTAAATATAAAGATTTTTCGTTTCTTCCAACGATGAAAGTTTCGATTCCATGTTTCAAGTGCATACGAAAAATGAATATTTTTTGCCTTTGCAGTAGGTATTTGGATCGAGAACCCAGCAACGTTCAGCCACGAGATCGCACGGTACGGCCTCGTAGAGAGGAGCGCAAACGACCTCGTTCTCGTAAAATTTTCTGGTTGGCTCGTGATAAGTTTCGTGAGGGCGTAAATAATGATGGCCAAAAACAAAACGTTCGCCCCTGAAATGATTAAAGCGTAATCGGAATGAAATAAATAACGAATAATTTTACCAAAACGAACAAATTTGTGTTAATAAATTCTTAACTCACTGGGCATTTTTCCACAAGCGTTCGATTCGAAAAATATCCATTTCTTCGTAATCGGGCTTCTGTATAGTTTTGTACGTGTGCTTTTCCGGTGTGTCGCGAAGAACGTAAACCGTGTCACCCTGTCTAAGCTGTAAATCACCTCTCAACAAAGTAACGAATTGCTTTTTGCCTTCTTCCTCTTCTTCACCTTCTAGTGGAATTTCCAAATCGACTTCACGTGGCTGACATCTCTCGCAGAGATATGATTCTGCACTTGTGTCCGCTTTTACGCAATCACAGTGTTGCCATACGAGACAACGTTCGCATTGAATCATGAGACCCTCGTCCCTGCAATCGAATTTACAAATATTTTTCCACTAAATGCTAATTAAAAACTAAAATGTTGCTCAAAATTATTACTGCGGAGAAGCTTTTTCGTATTTCACTTGTATTTTGAACTTGTTTTACCTGTGAAGGCCACATATACATCGTATAACGTCTTCCTCCCCGGCGGTCGAGCCCTGAGGCGGTAAAAAGCCTTGAGCAGGTGGTGAGCCAGTGGCTTCCGTGATAGCATCGATAAAATCAGCTTTGCTCCCGAGATACAATTTTCTGAGACGGGCAGCTGCGATACCCAGTTCGGAAGTTCGACCAAAAAATTTAACATTGTTGTCAAAGAGTTTGATCATGTCCTGATCGAATTGTTCGGCCAATTTATATTGACCGGTACTAACAGCTTGTTCGATCATTGTCAGATCGATGGGGTCGACTATTTTCTCATAGTATTCTGGCAATTTTCGTTTTGGTGGCAAAGTTATGAATGGAGTGCATAACAATTGGCAATTCTCATCGTTAGCATTTGCAACTACGTCATACAAACTCTTCAATACCTGTAAAATAATTGAAGATGTCAAAATATTAATTTGTGAAAAAAGCATTGAATAATGCGTATTTTTGTTTTTTTTAATATTTCTATTTACTTTAGCCAATTTTGCAGTCTTATTAACTTCCGGATCGTCCTGCGCCTGCGCAAGTCTGCGGGTTCTAACGGTACGACAAGTGACGTTGTTCAATGCTGTTAATTGTGAATAAAACGCGTCGGATTGAGTCTTCGAATCAACGAGGTTCTTTTCCTTCGCCGCTTGTACCAGCTTCTCTTTTCCTTTGCCAGTTTGAGCTTGAACGTTGTTGCTCATCGGGGCTTTCAAACGACGAACTTTTTCTAAATTTCTCAGCAAGAAGCAATGATGCTGCTGAGCGAAACAGCGTTGTTGATGGGACATCGGCTTCACCGAAGGTACGTGAATAATCGTCGAATCCCCGATCTTTCGAGTTTTACACAATCCTTTGGAATTCGACGACTGTACGATTATAGATTTGCGAATGTTCTTTCGCGGGCGTCCTACCGATCTTCTTTCCGTCGTGTCCACCTGAGCAGGAGTTATTGCTAAACATTTCGCTACTCTCTGGCTCTTTCCACCTAATAAAAATATCATTACTGTTACATCAAGTTTTTTCGGAACTTTATGACACACATTAATATCGAACATAACGATTGTAATAAATAGAGATTTACTGCACATATAATGAAATTCCAAGCAAAGAATTATTCAATTCAAATCACAGGTTTCGAATCAATGTAGAAAAACTTAGGAGAACATTTTTCTTTTTACACAAATACCAAATCACATCGTTCTAGAGGAAGCAGATTTTTTACAAACTGTGCAAATTCAGTAAATGAACTCACGACATACTTAGTTAAAAATATGAAAATTTTGTACATTCATCATTTTATCAATGGACTTTGTGAACGAAATAACGTACCAATGACTCCTCGGCAAACTTCGCTTCCACATCGACACTGTTGTCCTTCGGATGGATTGAAAAGTGCAAAGTTGTAATCGTAGGTCAACTCTTCACCGGGCCTAATGTTTCTCGATGCAAATAGAGCCATTCGTGGTAAACCATGAACACTCCATTTCTGCATCTCACAATTTGGCTCACAGGAATGATTAACGAAACGTCCATCACCACCCATGCGATGACCATCGATCACCAATCCTCCGTCGAGGTGGAGACAATAATGATGCGTGTCATTGGCATACCTTAAAGTTTCCGATAAAGTTAATTAAACCCAATTAAAACTAAATTTAATTAAAATTAATTTAAGTCATTTACTAGTTATATAATTGTTTTTTTTTCTTTTTTGCAACGGCTGCACGGAATTTTATTTAAATATGATGCTCACCTCGTAGCCATTCGAGATTTAAATTCTCGTTCGGAGACAACTTCTCCAACGTATTCCAAAATGAAATCACCCATTTTTATGGAGTCTTGCGTTCTTATGCCCCAGCCTTTACAGTCAGTCATAAACCGTTGCAAACCCGGGGCCCATTCGTGCCTCTGGATTTTTTGATTTCTACATTTTTCACCGCAGGGACAAAATTGTGGCGAACATTCGCTGAAAACCATGCGATTTATACATTCATCGCCACAACCACTTTCTGGCTTGCATTCGCAGGCCTGAGCTTCATAGAGTGTCGTTGGTTTAACGTCGAAGTAAATATTCGTTCGTATTTTTCTGCAAACGAAGGTTAAATATTGTAAGACGATTAGGTCGTAACTGGAGATGAAATAAAATGAATTAAATATCGCAAATAATTGGACCTGCCTTATGACCATTCTATTTTCAAAATTTGTCCAATTTTTTGCTTACTTTCGAGCCTAAAATGATCAAAAGCTTAAAGAAATTTGTAATATTTCCAAGAATTCTTTAACATTTAAAAAAAAAAATGCAGAAAAACTTTTGGAAATTATGGAATATTCTCGAACAAACTATAATTTTATGATGTATTCTTTACTCTTCTCAAAATTTCTTCCATCATTTTCTAGAAAATTCTTTAAAACTACGGAATGTATCTTTGAACAGACTAAAATTTTTAGATAAACATTTCTTCTTTTTTAGCAGATTCTAGCACAATCTAGAAAATTTTCTGATAATCTGCAATATGATTTCAGATGTATTTGTGAATTTTCAACTGCATTTTTTTTTTTTTTTTTTTTTATTCAAAGTGCGGAAATAAATGAAAATTATAGTAAGATGAGACTAAAATTTTACCTATAATTCCAAGATGGTACCAAGTCTCTTCCAGGCAAGCGCGAATGTGTGTGTAGCCACCACAAATCGTAAGGTAGCTGAAAGTGTATTTTCCTCTGTCGAAGAAATTTGCCACAATGATAAGGGGGTGGTAATAATCCATGTGGATGTTCCGAACTGTCGTAAATCATTTTGTTCTTGCCAGCGGACGTTTCGGCATTGGTAACTTTTCGAGGTTCGTCTTCTTTGTAATAATCAGAAAATAGGCCAGCTTGAAGATAGCGTTTTTTCCATCTTGGTTGTTTTCTCTTGATTTGTGAAGAGCCTAATTGTTTGCCGATTTCGGTTTCATCACTGGCAACGTCGCTGCTCGGCAACGCATCGCTTTCCGTGTCGTAGCCCGCGCTTTTCAAGCGTTTTATATTTCTAAGTGTGATATTACAGGGACTAATCGAGCCTCTTCTTCGTTTGTGGTTGTTGTTTAGACACGTGGATATTTCGAGTTTGACGCTCGCGTCGTTGCTCACGCGATCAAGCTTTTTCACATTCTCCACGCTGAGCTCATCCACGCGTTGACTTTGATTGTAACGCTCGAGGGATTCCTCGAGGGTCGCGTTCTCGTCGTACATTCGGGAATCTTGTATTTTTTCGTATTTAACGGGACACAATTTGTCGCAAGGTCTGCTACCGTCGCACTCGACTAAATCTTTGCGAACTCGAAGCTTACCCGAACGCGCGTGTCCGTTATTCTCGCAGTGATTTATCGACGCTTCTTCTTCAACTACCAAATCAGTACATGCGTCAAATTCTTTGTAACCGTCTTTATCATCATTTTTCTCCACCGCGTGTTCCTTCAATGTTTCCTTAACGATTGGAAGTATCTCTTGTATCTCGCTCTCAATCAACAGATTCTTATCTTCGTTAGAAATTTTGATATCCATCACGAGACTTTTTTCTACGACGACGTCCGTTCGACGAATTAATTTTAATTCCCCGGGGTCTTCCCCGTTATTCTCGGGCCTCTCCGTCGGCAATATCTTCTTCTTTTTCTTCTTCAAAGTCGGAAAACCTGTGCGATTTATCGGCTTCCTACGTCGTATTTTTTTCTTCGTCAATATCGTTGCGGCGACAGGATTACGAGGACTCGAAACGCTCGAGGTAACTTCGATTTTTCTATCCTTAACTTCTGACGGAGGAATCTTGACGATCGGTGGTTTTGTGTCACAAGAATCTCCGCTGTTTTTCTCTCGATTATTTTCCACCATTGTGACCTCAGTTTCATCCGATTTTTCCGTCGGTTCTGCGCTCGTTTTGTCCATTTTAAACGATTTTTCTGTCGTACCTTTTTCGGATTTAGCCGCTAACGCTTTGTCCGGTTTAACAGTCACAGATTTATCGGATTTGACACTTTTCTCGGAATGACACTTCGGACTCTTCTCCCTCGAATGACCATCCACCGATTTTTCGTTCTTGTCGTTGCTCCCGTGATTGTCCGAGTTCAATTTCGTAACGGTAACTCGAAGATCTTTGACAATCTTCTTTTTTCTTCTCGGCTGTATTTCAAGGCGATTCGCTGGTTTTTCATCGGCCGATTCGCAGCTCTCGCTCGTGTGCGTCTCGACGGATGTTACTTCCGTATCTCGATGCCTTTTTTTCGGTGTTACAGGAACGTTTTCCCGCTGACTATTGTTACCAAGATTTTCACTGTATCGCGTAATCGTAGCCTCGATCGCTTCCTCGATGTGATTATCCGTGGCGTTCGCTTCATTCGAACAAATTTCGTTTCCACTCGCGCTCGAACTTTGCGAGCTGTGGGGGCTCGAGACGTGATAATGTCGTTTTTTTAACGGCAATCTTTGCTCGTTCGAATTCGAATTAGAGCTATTATTCAGATTACTTTTCGCGTCACTGCTCGCCGGTAATTTTTCTTTCTTCAAGCGCCTTTTTAACTTTTGCTCTTCGCTCGCATTGACGTCGCTACCTTTTCGCTTTTTTATCATTTTTTTAACGCGAAATATTTGTGGCAATTCAGAATGAACGACACTCGCATTGTTTCTACCGAGATTACAAGATCGTGCGAACTCGTCGATCAATTTTTCCAATTCTTCAGTTACGCTGGGATTCACTTTGATCGGTTGTTTTGGAGGCACCACCACGCGTCGTCGATGTTTGTGGTGATGATGATGGTGATGGTGATGATGGTGTTTCTGCCGATTGTTTTGAGCAATTTGCAACGTTTTTTCAGACTTGTAAGCGTCCATCTCGACGTTTTCGGATTTTAGCGGTTTTTCAACCGGAAGTGAAATCACCGTTTGTACCCCGACAACATTAGTCTCCGAATCTCTGCAAAGAGTTTTCTTACTGCTCTTGTTTTCCTTCAAAACTCTCCTCGGCCCCGTCGTCGTCGTTTGCAGACACTTTTTAGACGTTAACACTTTTTTACTGACCGAAGTAGCAGTGGTAGTAGAAGTTTCAACGCGATTCTCTTTCGAGCTTTTGCGACCGCTGCTACTGCCCCTTTCGTCCTGAGGCTGCGTGTGCTCGCGACGACTGATCGTTTTTTGTACAACAGCCGTAGCAGTTTTGTTCGAATTCGTTAATTTATCAGTTTTGCCCTTTTTACTAATTTCCCGCTCGAGCATTTCTTTAATCTCTCTCGTTTGACCAAACTTTTTAGTAGTTTGTTCGCCGCCCGTGCGTGAATCCGTAGTGTCCTCAACTTTGTGAGTATCCGAGCGTGTTTTATCCTCGTTTTTTGTCGTTTCGTCAGTCTCGTTGTTGACAGGCTGAGTGGATTTTTTGTCTTTGAATCTTTTGCTCTTGGGTACATTTGGATTTTTGCTCGTTTGCATGTTCGATACTTTGGCCGCTTCGTTGTTGACTTTCGGGTTTTTGATCTCGTTAGTTTCGGACTTTTTGGGTTTTACGATGTTCGGAGCCTCGCTACGTTCAATCTTTTCGATTTTCTCAACTACCTCGGGACGTAACCTCGGCCTGCCGGGACCACGTGGCTGCGTTGACACCATTTTTGCTGGCCTTCCAGGCTTGCGCTTCGGAGGATAAAGAACTCGGTCAACGTTTACCGCCGGTTTCGGTGGTGCTACCGTTTGTACCGGAGATTGGGACGCTGCCAATTGGCTCGTTGGACTCGTCGCAAGATGGAGCGGACTGTTGTCCACCGATTGGATCCCCGAGTCTGGCGACACGTTTGATACACAAGCGTATTCCGTGTCAGCTGCTTTTTTCACCAGTTTACTACGTCTTTTCCTCGGCTCCGAAAGCAACGCCGTTTTTTCGACAAATTGTTGAAGCAACGTCGAGGAATAAACCGGCACGGGATTCGCGTCCGTTGTTTCGCTAGAGTCTGAATCGGCTCCGAGCGACATACGCTCGATCGCTTTCGAAACCAAACGACCGGACTCCGAATCTTCGAAACCGTCGAACGGTGCATCCTCGTGTTCCTGATCCGGCAATATCGCCGCAAGATCCTCCTGATTAATCTCTTGCAATGGTTGTTGCTGCGATTGAGACGTGGCCGGAACTACCGTCGTCGTCGTCGTTGTCGTCGCCGTCGCCGTCGTCGTCGTTGTCGTCGTCGCCGCCGCCGGAACTTGCTGAGGCACTTGTTCTTGTGAATTCGGGGCACTTGGGCCACCCGATGAATTCGAATCGTCCGTTCCGTATTCACCGCTCTAAAAATCATTCAATTATTCATTTAATTTATACTTGACATTTTTTGCATTTGTCGCGCTAATAATTATTCAAAAACTTGTTTTATTTTGTGGGTGCAATTTTTTTATTTACAAAGTTCATTTTAATCTATTTTATTTTAAGGAATCACTCTCTTTACCTTCGCGCTATTATTTACTCCTTTCGCGTTTCTTGCACCGATCCTTCTCGTTTTATCGCACTTTGATTTGTCAATTTCTTCCTTCTTTTGAGCTTTCATACTAATTTTCAATTTGAGAGCACCCTGATTAAAAAAAAAAGTAGTTAACGTAATTCATGATATTTCTGCTGTAATCTTCCCTCGTTATCTGTGCGTCAAATAAAAAGGTTTAAATACCTGTTCAAAATTTGTTTCTCTTATTGAAAATGTTTGCTCGCTGTTTTCCGATGAACAATCCGTATTCGAGCCCGTATCGGCGCATTCCTCCTCTGCGCTGCTTTCATTTTCGGATTCCGAATCCGAGTAAGAGCAGCTTCCCTCAGTTCCACCCGAACTATCCTCGTCCGAGTCTGAATCTTCTTCCGAATCGACCGAATCTGTGTCTTTAATATTTATTTATTATTTTTCGACGTGAACAGTCAATGTCAATATTATTTAGGATTATAAAAATTATGATCAGCGATTTAGGATTGTAGAACTTTAACGTTTTTTTTTTTTTTTTCATTTTTTTTCAGCAGTATTTTCAGCAGATTGTAAGGTTCAGAATAAATTTTCGAGGACATTAGTTGTGCTATTCCCAAAACAATATAAATTACCCATAAACAAGTTTTTACTTATGATTAAATAATGTTATTTCATTGTCTTATCAACAAAAATATTTTAACAATTTTAATTGAATTATGTGTAAAAATAAAAATTTTGACTTACAACCAAATTACATTGTACGGTGCTATTTTTATTTTTGAAATTGCACAATTTGCTACTGAATATAAACACCAAAGGTCAAATTTCAGTTTTGTTGATCCAAAAAAAATTCAATTCGATAAATAATTCAATTAATGACTGAACGATGTTGCTTCGTGCAATGTTTATCTCTGAAATACGAATGTAAGCATTTTTTTAGTTGTTTTAATATTTTTTTATTTTTTCAACGAAACAGGATTTTTACATCTCTTATTATTCCAGTATATCAATATGGGCATGGAGTTTTATCCATGAATTGAACTTTTGTTTTTCCAAAAACAAAACTTCTAATGTGAGAAATAAAAATAGCTTTGTTTTTATGACAAAATATGATCTTTCTGATGGAACCTGAGCCATTTTTGTTCATTTTCAATTGAAGAAGATTGCTGCATTTTGAACTGTCAATTATTCACAGAGCAATATTGAAAAAATGGATTTTCAAGGAGAATTGAAATGATAATTACCATTTCTTCCAGTTGCAGGATCCCAACTACCTCCGCCTTTTATAGCATCCATATCGACGGTAGAGGGTAATTCTCGCTCGCCTTCTTCATCATTCTCGTCCCAATTCCAATTTTGCAATTCCAATTCTGAGGGATGATGAATGACCGCGTTCCATCCCGAATCACCGGACATTTTTCTGACTGTCAGACATCCACGTTATTCGAGCGCATCCAATCTTTCATTAGAACTTATTTGTTGATTCTATGCGCCGCCATTGACGTCCTTAGTGACAAAAAGTCCTGTGAAAGTAACAGGAAACTGTTAGACTCGAACGTTATTAAGTTTTTAACACTCGAACGCGTATGAGTAAAGAATAAGATCCGATTAAATGATCAAAAGAAAAAAATTGTTAAAACTACTCAACAATCGACAAAACGATGAATCGCGATTGCCAAATGTTTTTTATTCACAGAAATAAGTGTATTTTTGCATAAACACTATGCATACTAAAAAGTTTTTTATCGAACTATCTTCAACAATCGTTTCCTTTAATATTTTTTGTTTTGGTCGTGTTGTAGTGAAAATCGTTGGGGAATTCTCGATATTTCAACCGGTTCGTAACATCCGGTTATAATTCGGCGATGTAAACTGACAATGCCACAATGATTTCGTGCTCGTTAACTGGTAGACGGGACAGCTGTTTATCCGGATAGTTTGCGTGTGTGATAATATATAAGAGAGAGAGAAGGAAGGAAAGAGAGAAAGAGCAGATGTATGAGGGAGAGATTGCCCAGGATTGCATCTAACGAGAGGACGAATTGGCGCGAAAAATCGACAGCACTGATAAGCTCACGAAAGGCAAAAAAACTGCCATTCATTATATTATTGGCATTTTGAAGGATTACCGTTTTTTATTCGACGTTACATCGAGAACGCTCGCCAACCCGTAAACCGGCCGTTCGTTTTTTTTTTTTTTTTTTTTTTCATGCGTTTCTTTTTCTCTTTTTACGTCTTTCTCCCAGGTACCGCAAGAACGAAGCGACGTCGCGGTAAACTTCTCGATTAGAAAGTTTTTTCCGATGTTTACTTCTCCCCGTGCGTGTTGGTCACAAAATGGCGTTCAACGACGAAGACATTCGTCGAACGTTACACCAGTGAAAAAAAGAGACGGAAAAAAAAATACACAGATGCACACTCTCTCCTCACGTACAGAGTCGCACAAGAACACGAAAATTATTATGGGATAAATTTCGCTATAGTCGAACCTCTTACATCCCAAAGCTCGCGTCCCCTTCGGGATATCGATACCAAACGTTGTGATTATCTCATTGACCAATGTATGATGCACGATTATATCCACAGTCGTTGATTATTAACGAAAAAATTTATTCACAAGCATGTTTTTTTTTCTCTCTTTTTAGGGCTTTATACGTCGAACGCACACAACGCGCGCGCGCGTCTCACACGTTTCTCGGTCATTGCTTTACTGCTTTACTGCTTTACTGACTCCGCACATCGGTGACTAATTGAACGCTTTTTAGTAGCTCGCTCTTTTTTTGCATCCGCTCCATCGATAACAAAGCAATACACTTTTTTCCCTCAACTTATTTTTTTTCTAATTATTATTACCTATTAATTTTAACTACAATCGACTATTGACAAAATAAGTATAAATATTTTTCATACATATTTATTCAAGTTGATTTAACATTGGGAACGAAGTTTAAAAAAAAACAGTATAATGTTTGGGTATTTTGAAGAAGGTATATTTCCATAAGAGTCTCCACTGTCCTTCTCTTCCATAAGAGTTTACACTGTCATAAAAATAAAATAATAACGATTTATCGTGAAGTATTTTTTTTGTCTTTTTTATGAATTTGAATTTTCGCGGTAAAATGTTTTGACTGCGAATATGTGTAAAGGCCGTAAGATGGCGGAAGCTGCAAGTTCCTCGGGGTACAGTAGAGTATATAAAAGAAGGATTGGGTTTTGCCCTCTCAGTAATATTTGTAAGCATCAGGGTTTTTTCGAACATACAATATACAACATTCGTAGCGAGAGTCGAGATATTTCGTGCTCCGGCAATATGGCCGGCCAGATGTACAGAAGTAGGGTGGTGTCACAGTGGTGTTAGTGACGTTATTATTTATGTCGTATTATCGAAAATCCTGTCCGAATCTCGCGTGTTTTCATGGACTGGGCGAGATATTACTGTGCAGGAGCAGAAATTCGGTTTGCATGAGGTCATAGCACTCGAATCAAAGCCCAGCGAACATGAAGTGAGTACATACGTTATTCGAAGTACTGATGAGTGAGTGCGAGAGAGAAAGAGAGAGAGAATGGAAGAAAGAAAGGAATAAACTTCCTCCCTCGGACCAGTAACACGGCTTCGTTCCTTTTTTATTATTCCTTGCAATTGTTTTCTCGTTCTTTACGTGCATCATCCATTGTTTATAAAAATTAACTATGGTGTCGGAGATCTTTTGTCATCCTGGACATTTTGGTATAGAAAGGATCCTTTCTTATTTTTGTTTCCTTGAATTCGAATTTTTCGTTGCCAATTGCATGTATTTCATTGATATATTTCTGTCGTTCGTAACATGCGAGTGGGGTCGCAGAAAGTAAACGCACGGGGTCGGTTGGAAAGGGGCGTCGTGGAGGGGTAAGGCGTTTTTCTCGGGGAATTGACTCAGTATGAGGGAGAGAAGGAGAAAGAGAGAGAGCGAAAGAGAAAGATAGTACGTAGGTATATGTGTGTATAGTAGATCGCGGAGAGCGGCATGGCTAGGTAACGATTTTTGACAGAATATTACTGTTATTATTATATTACAAGTGATTAAGTTTTGTTTACAATTGCAATTGACTCGTTATTTCCGGATGTACGAATTATTCCCGAGTCATTGTATCCTGCACGTTAAAAATGAGTGGGCTCATAATAAGAACACAAAAAAAAATACGTTCGCTAATAAAAATTGTAGGAAAAGAAAACAGATCGCGAGTGATAATGCAGAATTTCAACGAGAATATGTTTATTCCCGTTTATCAAAGAAACCGGCGCGTTGAAAAATCGGAAAAAACTTCAACAATGAAATGACACGAATTTACATTCTTCGAATGTGTTTTTTTTTCCGGTAAACAGCAGATTCATTTATTATAAATGTCATTTGTTGGAGAATTGGTAAGTACGCATGACGATATCTCGCGCGTGAATCGCCTGAGCGACTCATAACTTCCGGGAAAACACGTTTTTTTTGCCAATCCTTTTTTATGTAGAAAAAAGAAACAGGTTTCTTTTAGAGTCCCAAATTTTTGGTACAAAACGTTGAACTCCGATCGCCATTATTGTACAGGGGGAGAAAAGGACTTTTTTTTTGTACTTTTTCGTACGTTGGACGATTTCCTAATTTTATTGGTAAAGTCGAACCTTCAGTCACCCTTAGTTGTACCCTACCACGACGACCCTCTCCCTCTCGGTGAAACATCACGACCATTGCAGTTGGGATCACGCGCTTACAGACCCGGTCCTTTTATGCCCGTGGCTGCATTTGCTAACTAGACGCACACGCCCTAGTATAGATTCTTCGATAAATATGACAGTAGGAATAACTGAAATACCTATGTAAACGTTGTGATAATTCAAACTCAAATATCTCGAATATCTTTGCTCAAATTATTAACCATTTTTCAATCGTATAATCAATCATTCAAAAACTGTAATTAAAGAAACCATTCAATTACGACAAATGTAATTGCATTTATTTTAATTCAACGAATTTAATGAGCCTTGTTAATTTATTGAATGAATAATGCATTGAACGATGTTTTTATGACAAATGTAATTCAAGAATAGTTTCTCGACGAATTGAATTATGGTGCGTTGATTAATTGACAATATAATTAAATTGGATTGTTATTAAATTATGACTAATTTAATTGAGTCATTATGATTTCGTGATTTCGTCAATCGTCGTTATTCACATAATATCATTAACCCTAGACCCCTACAACGAGATCGAAAACGATTCCAATTTTTTTTTTACTAAAAAACATCTTTTCGTCATTTCTCCGAAACTTTGTTTGGTTTTATAGAGTTTTTATCATAAAATATTGACCAAATGCGTCTTTATCATACATTATCCTCTTTGTTATTAAAAAACGAAGAGATTGGTGTATAATTAAACCTTATCATCGCATACGAGGAGCATTTTGTGTTAAAGAGAAGATTGGGGTCGTTTTCGACCCCCGTTGTAAGGTTTACGTTCGAAAAAATAGAGTGTAAGGGTCTAGGGTTAAATAAATGAATGATTTGTATTATTAATAATAGTAACGAGTGATAATAATGCATTAATTAGTAAAAATGTTTAAATATAATTTCATTTTATGTATATTTATCATATTGTGAGATTTCTAAAATAATTTTGAATTTATTGTCGTTTTCTATTTCGTAATATATTCGCGTCGATCTCTCTGAAAATATTATTCAATTGAGACCTGATTGTGTCATTTGCTCGTATGTCTCTTGATGCAGGAAGTCAGTATCGGGCTCACGGACGAAGTAATCGGTATCCCTCGACACTGTTTGTGATTATAATGATTCATTCTCCGATCAGTTTTGTCAGACGGAAATAAAATTCAATATTTAATCAATTATTTGGTAGAAATAAGTAAAAAAGTTTATGAAAATCAGGTTTATAAATAAATATGAAAAAAATATGAATAAAAAATTTGGGGTAACAACACCAATTTGTGAAGTTCTAGTTTTATTAATAACTGAATTTTTTCAAAATATTTATTTAACTTCCTCGATGAACTTCGTGAAATGTTTTAAATACAAAGAAATTTCAAGTATTTCCATTGAAATACAGTTCGAAAAATAATAAAATCATTCGAATGACATTTCAAATGTAAATTGTTCTGACAATCGGAATAATACAAATTTAAAACGAGCCATTATTTATAACTTATGAATAAAAAAGAGATTATCGATAAAATATCGATTACCACATCCGTATTTGATTTTTCGAATGATCGACGTGTCGCAATAAAACCTTTCGCTTTACTTCCCCCTTACTTCCGGGAACAAAACCAGACGCGATATGAGTCGCCTTCTTCGTCATCAAAAGAGTTTCGCGATTTCTATCAACGCAATTTGTTCTTTTATCGTTTGCGACTTGTGAGATTACGATTCTTGAACGATTTTTTTCACATGTCTTTAGATTTCTCGCATGTGCGTTATTCTACGATGCGTCAACTATTTTATCTTCACAAATCGGAATCATTTCTTTCAATGAAAACGACATTTTGTTGGACTATTCAAAATTTTGTTCAAACCAACAATATTATTTCGTCCAGGCAACAAAATTTTGTCGGATACGTTCAACAAAATTTGGATTATGTTGAAGTTTGCATCGTTGGATTGCAACGAAAATTCTCATTTTTAGAGACCTACGTTTATTCGCAGTCCTACGATAATTCCAGAATTTTTATTTCGAACCTAAAAACTAAATCGGCGATACAAAATGGGCACGTTTTCAAAAGTAAAAAAAAATAATGAATAACATAAAATTATTTTCGTTGCTTTTCAGCGATGCAAACTTCAATATCGAAAATTTGGAATGTTCCAACAAAATTTTGTTTTCAGTGTTAGGAATGGAATTTTTCCATTTCAATTTTGAGCAACCAATATATATTTTTTTAAATTATTTCTGTTTAATGTTTCATTGAAAAAAATGGGTAAATTCTTTGTGAAAGAGTATTTTCGTTTCCATTATCATTACATAATATTTTTTTTTTCTTCGATAAAAAAAGATTTTATTAAAAAATATTTGGGATTTAATTTGGATTGATAGACGTTGTTTCCATTTTCTTTTCGACTGTAAAATTTGCAAAAGATTAGGTAATTGATAAATTGCATTCCACACCATTCAAACGATTTTTTTATTCAATCTGAATACAAAAACATCCTAATTGAGTATAAACGGGTTTACAAATTGCGGAGGACATGAAAAAAATTTTTTAAATCGTTTTAATTGACGTGAAATAGCCCATATGTAGCTAGACTTTTGGACTGTTTTTCACGTGTCAGTTTACCACCCCGCTCAATTAACCATATGCCTCTGACAGCATGCAATCCAGATCGGATGACTCAAGGTGGAAACCATACGACATTCGTCGAACGACGCCACGCGGATCGAATACGATAACACTAAAAGTTTATTTATTTTTTTTTTTTTTTCACTCAAATGCAATTTTGTACGTTGATAAAATTTACTCATTTTTCCATTGCGTTTAAA
Organism: Rhimphoctona megacephalus; assembly: GCA_963989365.1. Lineage (NCBI taxonomy): Eukaryota > Metazoa > Arthropoda > Insecta > Hymenoptera > Ichneumonidae > Rhimphoctona > Rhimphoctona megacephalus. The sequence goes on along the minus strand of OZ022419.1, from coordinate 24,057,042 downwards.
TAAATATTTCATAAATATTAATTCCGATTAATAAGAATACTGTTTGGATTTTTGGTAAAAAAAAATAACGAACAGACCACTTCTTGCCTTTTCAAGCCAGTAAAAAAACCTTATAAACAAAAAATGAATAAAATAATGCAACATTTATTCTTATTAGAATGTAAAAATGAAGAGATCAATTTTTAACACCGGAAGTTCATAATTTTAGGTTGCTTAAATTTTTCACCGAAATTTAACGTACGTTGCAAATGTGGAAGTCAAAAGTTGAGAAAAAATAAGTCGACCACATTAATGAAATGGTAATAATACAAAAATAATAATTGATATAAAAAAAGTGTTTTTAGTGAGAAAAAAAATATTGGAAAAATTGTTAGAGGATTGGGATATTTATTTTAGGTTATTCGAGTCGATTCTACGCAGAAATGAAGAACCATCTGTTAAAAAGAAGTCAACGTCCTTCGTCGTATGTAAATGATTTTTATGAGTTTTTTTTCTTTCTTTTTCTTTTTCTTTTTCTTTTTCTTTCACGGTGTTGAGAGGTTCAGAGGATAGACGTACATAAAGTATAAGCCTGGCGTAACGTAGCACTTGGAGATGGTAACCGAATACAACGTCGTCGGGGAATATATAGCTCGTATAAGGTGACCTGGAACACATACGCTCCAACGAACTATTCGTAAGGGGGTCTCGCTTTTGCACAGCTCGCCTAGTTTCGCGTAGTTTCTCCTCTTTCTCTCTTTCTCCCGCTTCCACCCTTGCCCCGCAGCACCCCCTACCATCGACCCTTTTATGCACAGTCCTTTTTTTTTACCTTTCGTCGTGGCTGTTTCAGAAAACCTCCTCCTTCTCCTGCTCTGTAAATACAAATGCTCCAAATAATGAATTTTTCGAATAATGCTCTAATTGGAGCCTGAGCTGAAAATTTTTCGGCCATCGATCTCAATCTTAACCTGCCAAAGATCAATTTCACACTTAATTTAAATTAAGTAAAAAAAAAAAAAAAACATGCGTTTTTAAGAGTACACACGTTATTTTCTCAGCCAAGTAAACCCCACCAATATTATCCCCACCCAAAATGTCCCCCTTCAAAATGTCCCATATCCGAAATATCCCTGCCTACAAAAATCCCCATAATTTCACACCCAACAAAAATAACCCAGGAATTTGGAAAATATCCTTAGAAGAATCCATGACAAAGACATCACCATCACATCATACATCATTATCGCACTATACATTACTGTATTACACCACAACACATCATCATATACCATACATCACCATATTAAACCATAATACATGAACCCACACCGTACATCATCATATCACACCAAAACACATCGTAATACATTCACATACACGTACATAGAAATTATTTCATTGTTATCATTTATTTATTATAAATACATTATCATAAGCCATGCATTTTTTGCAATATCAATTTGAAGAGTTGAGAAAAAACACATCGTAATACATTCACATACACGTACATAGAAATTATTTCATTGTTATCATTTATTTATTATAAATACATTATCATAAGCCATGCATTTTTTGCAATATCAATTTGAAGAGTTTTAATCAATAATAAACTATGTTTCTTTACAAATTTGCAGTATAATTCAGAACGAAATCCTTTTCGTTCTGAATTATAATTATGAGCTACTCCCTGCAAATATTGTAATACATCACACTTCTTATATCGCGCTACAGCGTATATATTATTTTTCATGGGAGATTATGGGATATTATGGAATGTTATGGGATGTTATGGCATTGGGATATTTTTGGTTGGGATATTTAAGCTGAGTTATTTTTTATGAGAAATTTTGGCACTAGTTATTCATTTTTAACCTCAATAGGTTGCGACTCAAACTTTTCACTTGATCTAAAGAAAAAATACGTTGCAATTAAAAACGTGAGATATAATATGTATGCAATTTTTGTAAGAAATAGCAAAGGGTCTAGAAAACGTACTAAAAAAAATAGAGTAATACGTGTATGAATGCTAGAAATACATATAAAATTTTTACTTCATCTGCAAAAATATACGTTGGAATAAAAAACTTAAAGTGTAGCCCACACGGAGAGGAAAATATCATAAAAATTACTGTGCTCTGCACAACAAATTAGATGCGAAAGACTTTACTGGGCTAATTTATCGAAAAACAAATTAAAGATTCCAATCAGCATCGCAATATTTGAAATAAGACTATGAATTTTTATAATACGGCACAGTAAAATTTCGGAAACAGTACTGTAAAAAGTCTCATTACAAAATAAAAGTTCCTTTTGCCGGAATTTCTTATAAATATTCTGAAACATTTCTCTCCGTACACATGCATTTTTTTTTACGATCTTAGGAATTGCAAAGAGTTTCGTAAATATATTTAAAATAATAAGAATAATGTGTTTATAGATGATAAAAATTCAATAGAGATATTCTGATTTTTTGAATTAGCATTTAAGGTATATTTAGGGAGTAATCAAATTGTTGAGATATTCTGAATTTTTGAATTAGTATTTAATGTATATTTTGGGATTAATTAAATTGTTTCTGTAGATACTGTTGTACTGTTTTTTTTTTATTCTCAATTTTGTGGTTGAAAGTTGTATATAAAATGTATGGGTCTTTCTTATCTTCACGTTCTGGTTTCTCGAATGTAAGAGTACGGAAGTTATGGCATGTAATCGCTCCACATCCTCTCTCTCTCTTCGTCTGTTTCTCTTTTCCTCTCAGGATCGAGATGGATTTATACTAGTGTGGGAAGCAATAATTAAGTAAGTTCGTCGAGGCCTGATGGCGGAAGTTTAACTGATATTTTGCATAGCTCGTTATTACTTTCCAGGCGTGATCTCATTTAATTACAATACAAGGAATTTACAACAGTAACAAACTTTATTATAACGATTTTCATATATACATATATTTATATAGGCATGTGTATAATTATTGTGTAGTCTCATGATAATTTAACACAAATTCCTTTTTTGTTAGTCCTTAATTAAAAAAAAAAGACAAAGTGGAGTTTGAAAGAACAGAAAAAATACTCTGATCGATAATTAGTACGAGAAAATATCCATCAAATCAATCGATCATTGTTTTGGTCACTTGTTTTTTACGGCAAAAGCACAAACAGGGTTTTTTTTGTCAAGGACACTCGTAACGAACAAAGATATCGTTAAACCAATCGACTATTTTTTTCGTCTCATTTTTTTTGACAGAAAAAGCACAAACACGGTTTTCTTTCAAGGATACTCATAACGAACGTAATTAATCATTAATTTACCTATTCACTCCAATTGCTTCGGAGCAAGCGATAATTGGAGACTTTTTAAGCGTTAATACACGATCGTAAAGTTTGTCCATTCTGCATTCGTCCAATAATCCGAACGAAACATTACCTCAGTCGCAAAATGGCGTACAATGGCAAACCCCTTTAAGTCGAGGTGGAAGTTCAGATTATCGTTAACGCCAATTTGTACGTGCGAGCTTTCGCTCGAGCTTCGAGAAAATAATAGTCCACCAGTGCGTGGGCTTTACATGTGTCGCTCGATCGATGTTACGTCGTCACGATGATTTATCGAACATGTGTTTTTCACGCAAAAATACAAAATACGTACATGCAGAAACACGTACATGTTTACGTAACATTTTTTTGACTTTTTAACACTTGTTTTGGCGATTTTTATGGTTTTTCTTAAATTATGTTAACGAATTTTTTAATTTAGTCAATTTAAATAATAAATTTTAGTTCCAAATTCATTAAAATAACTGTTGAGATTTGCATCGTTCGAATGCAAAGAAGTTTCATTTTTTTTAGCGGAGTCCAACAGTTTCAGGCTACGAAAACTGCACAGATTTTTCTTTAAACAAAAAAATTTAATCTTCCAAAATTGATGTTTACAATTTCAAAAATCAAGCGATCGTTGAATAAAAATAAGATTTTTCATTGCGTTCTAACGATGCAAACTTCACAATTTGTGGTACGTCTATTACTAATAAAATAGTTCTCAATTCTCCATTAGTATCTTTTATATTAAGATCAATTATATTATGACATCGTTGGAAGACAAGAAAATGTTTCCAATTTTTGCCATATTTTTTAATGATTTTATGAACCCTCAATTCGCAACGAAAATCCAAAAAATAGTTCGATCAATTTTTGTAGCTGCAGATGATGGAAAAAAAGTTAGTTCGATCCATGCAAATTCTAACATGATATTAAAATTTGAAAAATTCATAGATAATTCATAATTGTTCATTAATGTCTAGTTAAAAAACTGAAATCATTTTCAAATAGTCAGTAATCTTCGGATTAATCGGTATGAATTGTTAAATATACATAAATAATGAATGAATTTCGTTAACAGCGAAGTGAGCATATCATCTGCCCGCGCCTCGGTGATGGTGTATGACGACAGCAACAAAAAATGGATACCGAGCGGCTCGTCATCAGGACTATCAAAAGTTCAACTTTATCAACATCTCGTCAACAATACGTTTCGCGTTGTTGGAAGAAAATTGCAGGATCACGAGATTGTAATAAATTGTGCTATACTCAAGGGATTGAAGTACAATCAGGCGACCGCTACGTTTCATCAATGGCGCGATAACAAGCAGGTTTACGGTCTTAATTTTTCGAGCAAAGACGATGCCGATGCCTTTGCACGTTCGATGCTTCAGGCACTTGACGTGAGTATTTCATTATCTTTTCTTATCCGTTCAACACTTTTGTTGGACTTGATGAAAATCATTGAACAATGCACAGAATTGAAAAATCTTTATTCTCAAATAATTAATTTACCAAAATTTGGAGATCGCAATTGATATTTTCTAATCTTGAACGTTGAATTATTTTCACAAGCCTCGAGATACGTAATTTGATAAAGTTCAATCAAAGTTTCGTGAATTTACAGGAAGTTCCCAGAATTTAGCCTTTTTAAAACCTCAATGAATATCGAATTATTTCTTTATTTACTAAATTCTAATAATATAGTAAAAGTAACAAGATTAACAAGAGTATCTTAAAGTTCTGGTAATTCTGGAATTTGCAATTTTTTGAAATATCAATTTGATTTCTTATGCAACAAAAAACAAATAAATTTATTGATGTCATTAAAAATTTCATAGCGAAATATTTCGTGAGAAACTTTCGAACGATTAGCGAAGTGAGCATCCACAATTGCGTCATTTGTCCGACCCTTTGATGAGAAAAATGTGCCCACCAGTGCGTGAATGTCGTTCGAGGGGTTAAAAAACAGAAGAAAAAGAGTCGAGTCGTTGACAGAAAGTTTCCAAGCCTGCCTCCAGACTCGAGGCTCCCACACGATCCTAAATTAATTTTCGTGACGCGCAAGAGTTTTAATCGACTACAAAATATCGTTGATGTTCTATCTTCTCGTTAATTGATCGATTCTAATTAGTAGACGTTTGATTCTGGGGTTTTTTTTTGATTAGGTGCTAAGCAATGGAAGCAACATATCACGCAGTCTCGGTCCGACAGTCACACCGGCAACACAACAACAACCTGCTTATCCGCAACAACAACCGCAGCAACCGCCGCAGCAACAACAACCCTCGTCGCAACAGCAACCACCACAAATGAATTCTCAATATGACGAGGATATGGGCTACAGGTGGGTCATCGAATTTCCCTCCCACGAATTTATTTTTTCTCTAAACTGCACACAAAAAACTTGACAAAAAGAAGAGTGAGATTTTCACGAACATTTGAGAGGGATAAAACTCGGTACTCGTTAAACAAATGTTTATTAATGTCTCAAGGTCAAAGATTTTTCGACACTATTGCGGCTGAAAATTCTTGACGATACCCGCCCCTTCGTTTCACGGTTTTATTATTTTGCCAAATGTTTTAACGTGTTCGGGCTAGGAGGACAGATTCGAGTGAAACGATACAAAATTTGTTTGAAAGATTTACTAAAATTCAGTGAATTTATGTTTCGACACTTTTCTGCTTCGAAATTTCCATTATTCTTTTCTTTCTCGGCCAACGATATTCACAGAGAACAACAATGAACAACGAACGTTCGACAAAGTCGCGTAACTAAAATTAAACTCGCAGCAAACTTGTGAAGGCTTGAATCAAAATGAAAAAACAAATATAAAAAAACAAATACAAAAAAAAATAATTAAAAACAATATATATATAAGAATCCAAAGAAAAATCACACTTTCGTCTCGAAAAGCTTGAAGAATTGTACAATTTTAGTTTCAGTTCATTTTCTCTTTTATCCCCTTAATCGCGTATTGACGAGCAGAATAATTCGTTTGATTGTGCAGTGTAAGTAGCCTGTAGGATCGTTAACCCTTGAACACTACAGCATACACAGCCATCCGTTTCCACCACACATGGGCCTGCGTGACCCAGAGCTTGGCCGATAGTCGCGAATTAAATTTGCTAATATCAACGATTTCATTTTTCATTTCATCCGCTTTCGGAGATGTCAAAAAAGGAAGAATATTTTCAATTAAAAATAAATGTTTTCATATGGGTTCGCCAGACCCAGTGTGGTGTTTGAGCGTTAATTAAAAACAGGATTCATATAAAATCACCTCGACACGCGTGTTCCCTTTTTTTTTCATAAACAAAAATACCAGGAAATCATTCGTTTAATTATCATTTCGGCAACGGGATTATCGACGTCTTTCTCTGTCTCTTTCTAATTTCACACGTGTCCTGAGTTTTTCATCACGATTCGTTTTATTGAACCCTCGTTGTACGGATGTCGTTACAGTCAAGGTCAGGCACACGTACAAGACATTAGCACGATGGGAACTGTATCGCGGGTCTCATTGTCACTTGGTCGTCTAACTACGAGAGGTACCTCGAACTCCTCCGTGCCCCCGACCCCAAGCCCAAACCACAGCCACCCGTCTATTAGTAACGGTACGACGACCGTCATACAGGTCGGTGGCTCTACGCCCTGTACACGCGGTTCACCAGCTGAAACCCCCATGAGGTGATTTCTCGATCTTATAGACATAAAACAAAAAACAACAAAAATATATCACGAGTAAATTGAATTACGAAAAGATGAAAAAAAAAAAAAACAACAAAAAACACTTTCGCGAATATGTAAGGACGATCGAGGCAACCAGCCTAATCGAATCGCTCATAACACGTAGTCACGAAAATTCTATTTCGAACGTTTTGGTGACCAATAACATTAAAAAAAAATCATTTTGAAAATTAGCCATTTTTCGATCGAGATTCGATCTTTATTGGGAATCTTTTGTGACTGAATAACTTCATAAGAAATTATTCTAACGAATAGAGAAAAAAAAAAGATTTTTATATCATTTATCTTTGAAGTAACGTATTTTTGTGAAAATTGGAAAATCGAATACGAAAGTTTTTTCTAATATAGAATGAAACATTGTTAAAAAGATGGTACAGAGCTGATTCGATTAGTGTTTATGCAGCTTGGTCGTCCCTTGAGGATAATCTAGACTGATCTCTCGCAATCTAATGGGTGGTGTTCGTCCGGTAGCTTCCATTAACAAATTGAATTTTATATCTAAAACGACGTGATGCATGCATTCTAAATTTCGATTCAGTTATAGGCGTAGTATTAAAAGAAAGAAAAGAAATTTATATTCTTGAAATACGAATATTTAATCGATAAAATCTTCACTGTTTTCGTTATCATTTAGTTTCATTTGTTCATTATATCGCTAAAGGGGGCTGCTTTTTCGAGCCTCTTCAAAATTAGTCAACCATCCGTAACGCTCATTTGATCATTTGAAACAGAAAAAACTTTTTGATCGAATTAGTAAATTTATCGAGTAAAAAAATAAATAAAAATATGCCTTAAGGGAGACATTTACATTTTTTCATAATATACCGTGCAATCTTACATACTGTACAAAAATACTATTCACGCATTCCAATGTGCAAGTTTACCTTGCAATAGCCTTGGGAAAAAATGAATAAATAAAAGCAAAGAAAAAAAAGAATCAGTATCGTTCATCCAAAGAGAATGTACAATTATACTAATGCGTATACCACCTTAGCGATAGCCGCTTGTGTGACTGAGAGGGTAAGTATGATATTTCTAACCAACGCGATACCCGATCGAATAACCCGTCAACGTGTATGCACCAATCAAAAACTTTAGTGTAAAAATTCGACAGTGGAATGCGACTAGAAAATCATGTATCAATATTTTTTAAATCTCTCATTGGCTTTTGAGGTAAATTATCGTTTCGAAATTATTGTTTGACTCGTGGATAAAGTAACGCGAAGTGAGATTCTAATTTATTTTTCTTGAGTCACTTTTTACGTCAGTTATTGAGATTAGAAGAGAATTTTTGGTAAAGTAACTCATTGCTAAGGTGGTTTATACGATAATTTCGATATTTCTTATAGGTAGCTCTGGTTCCTAGAGGTATAACACATTTTACTTTAATACGTTAGTCTAGCTGGCTGACTAATCCTGCTTTGCATTCTCATTTATAAATCAACTATGTCCATGAAGAAAAAACAATTATCTAACAAAGTGGATGTGTTTCAATATGATGCTAAACGAGTGTGAATTCTTTGTAGGACCATGACCAGAGAAGACGTGGCGATTATTCAGGAACGCAGGATGTCGCAGCAAAGCAATCGTAAGTAGTTTTTTAGTAATTCGTATTTATGATCGAATTCTTTGTCGATCCCGATCATGAAGCAAATATTGAGTCGAGGGTTAAAATTATCGTGACGAAATTTACGTGCAATATATAAATTGTACAGTTTTCACAAAAATAGCTGTACGGTCATTTTCATCATGAAGCATACCGTAAATAAAATAAACTGCAAAGTAAAATTTTCCTTGCACCACGCAGTTTTTAAATGTATGTTCGTAATATTTGACCTAAAATCAAAATTTTCTAGTAAGTCTGAGGAAATTTTTAATAAATTTGAATTTTAATAAAATTTCGTGTTGTCCCCGTCATTTTTAGGGTAAATTTGAACTATATCCTTCGAGTATGCAAAGCGATTATTTTATTAATTTTTCCGTACTATTTTATAGCTACGAATGGTCCAAGTGCGATATCTCCGAGCTGTCCACCAACGACGGGACAACAGCAGCAGCAACAACAACAACAACAGCAACAGCAACAAGGATCGGGTCATCACAGAACGTCATCTGCGCCCCCGGCTCCCCAGCCGCCGGTAGCATTGCAGCAAGGACAAATAACAGCGCAGATAATGCCACAAATGTCGGTGGTCGGTCCGCCGATACCGCCGCCTCAACCGCCGGTAGCAGCGCCGCCGGCACCACCGTGTCCTCCATCAATGATGAACTTCGGAGCGCCGGTGCCACCCCCGATGATGACACAGTACGCACAACAAACCGCTTCCCAATCGAGTATCCCCTGTCAATCGCAATCCCAGCCAATTTACGCAACGAATCAAACAACTAACTATTCTAATAACGGGCAACAAGCTCAGTATAACGTAAATAATCAGTCTCAGACACAATACTCAACCGGGTCTAATCAGAATAATCAGAATAACGGTATTTACGGTCAAAACAATGGTCAAAACGTGGTTTACAGTCAAGCAGGAACAGCTCCTGGTCAAAGTGGTCAAAGTAATAGTCAATACGGTATTAACAACGGTACCCCAGGTCAATTTGTCGCTAACAATCAATACGGTAGTAGCAATTCGATAAATTCATATGCCAGCAGTTCGAGTCAGTACGCAACCGGTCAAACACAATTTGGTAACGTCGTACAAACAACCGCACAGTTGCAATATGGTGGAACTGCTCAAACTGTCATTACAAGCACTAATCCTTACGGTACCCCAACTAATGCGGTTAATCAATACACCAGCGGTGGCACTACCTTTAATTCTAATGCTTACAATCCCATTAGCAACAGTGGGCCGCCACCACCCCCTATGGGACCATCGGCTGGTCCCGCTGCTCCACCTCCACCTCCACCCCCGCCCGCTCCCAACGTTAACAGCAATGCTGTTACAATACCCAACGCCCCGTCTATGGGACCTGGAATCATCGCCAACAATGCCAATGATGTTCCACCCGATATGAATTCATTGGCTGCCGCTCTTCAGGCAGCCAGACTGAAGAAGAAACAGGTAAATACTAGTTTTCCCTTTTCTCGAGCACTGGGAAGTGATCAAATTATATTCGTGAGAGTCTTATCAACCCTCCGTTACACACGCTATGAGCAAAACGCGGCTTTTTTTTTTTTGTTTTTTTTTTTTATTCTCCAAAAAATGGTTAATGAGACGTTTCTGCAATTTCCATGGAAATTGTTATAGTGTTTCGCAGAACGTATGCGTTTGCAATGATTTAACTCGCGGTGTGATGAAAGCTCCTGAAATTGATTCTAAAATTTACAGTTTTTTTGACACGTGTGGCGGAGGCTTAAATGAAAACGACATTTTAGCGAAAATCAAATTTATTATTAATTGTGAGAAAATTCATCGGTGAGACTAGTCAATTACGAAGTCCAGTAATATATTACCAACGTCAATTTGAAAAATTACTCCGCCGACGTAAAATTTGATCTTGTTTATTTTTTATTTTCATGAAGAATTAAAAAAAAAACGATGAGTTTTTTGCCAAAATTTCAAAAGGTGTTTACACGTTTTTACTGATCAACATGAATTCTATTGTGATTCATAGCAGTTATTGCCGTACCGATATTTTTGAGCAAACTATAAAAATTTTATAGTAGACTTGAGTTTTGACTTATCTTGAAGTGAAAAATACTTAATAATTCGTAATAAACACAATTTTTGCACTCACACCCATGTTCAAGTGAATCACAATAATTTTTAGAGTGAATTTCACTATAAAAATTGTTTTGCCATTGTGAGTGCGTGTACGTAGCAACGAGAAAAAAAAACATATTTGTATGTTTTTAACGAGCAGCAATCGCAACCGGTTGAAAACAGTGGATCGAGCACGAGCAGCAGCGGAAGTGGCGGGGGTGGCGGTAACTATGGAACGCTGGGACGCAACGGTGGCGGTGGTATGGCATCGATGATGGACGAAATGGCGAAAACTTTGGCACGACGACGCGCAGCTGTTGAGAAAAAACAGCCCGAACAGCCACCGGTAAGAAATGAAAACTGTTTATTCTATTTTTTTGTTTGGAAATGATGTTGTAAACTGTGAATCGTGACGAAAAAATCAACTTTGTAAACTCGATGATTCTTCAAAGGAACCGGAAAGTTCGCCTGACAAAAAGTGGGACAAAAACAGTTCGCCGAACAATAAATTTTCGAACGGTGGCGAATCGCCTAAGTCTGCTCGCAAGAGGTTCGGCTCAGCATCGGAAGACACTCTTCTCAAAGTCAACGGAGTCGGTGACGGTTCGTCATTTTCTGCTCAAGAGATAGAGGCCTTTAAAGCTGAAATAATAAAGGAAGTGCGAAGAGAGTTTCAGAAAATGAAGCAGGAATTAGTGGACGGTGAGTTTTTAATGATTCATTTTGGAAATTCACATTTCCGATCTTTCAAATTATGACCAACCATTTTTCATTCATTATTGATATTTAAAAATTTATTTAATCATTGCAGCCTTGAAGGGAGAACTCAGAAATGGGTGAAAACGAGTCTGAAAGTGCAACGACAAGCTACAAAAATGATCAGCGAAAAGAAAAAGAGAGATTTGACTAGATAGCTCAACCGCCGCATCATCGACAACCATGACACAGGTTTTTATTACACATTTGCGAATACGACATAGCAAAGAAAGAAAAAGAAAGAGAGACAGAGAGATAAAAAATGGAAAAAAAACGAGAACTAAAACATTCGTGTATATCAGGCACTCGTGTGTAAGTTCGGTCAAGACTAGTTTAGTATTCTAAGTAAACTTTACTGTCCCTCCGTTGCCTCTGAAACATCGATATTAAAAAAAAATATATGGTGAAAATTTGTGAGTGAGCATAGAATCAATTGAGTGAAATCGGGTCAAATTTTTTTGTTTTTTATTGTTTCTTCACGTACATTGTTGCACAATTTTATATTTTATAGATTTTTTTTATGCCTCACAACGCACAATTGACGAAAATTGCATTTTCTAAGTGAAAATCAAACGCAAATTTTTTATTTACTAACATAAACGATGTACGATGTTTTGATCAAATATTTAAACGTTTAGTGATTTTCGTACGCAGACTCAATTGATTCTACGGCCCTAGTGAAAAAAAAAAAATAAAATAAAAAAATAACATCATCAGTCGTGAATATTAAGCAGAGATGATTTTTGAAGATTTTCAAATTCTGGATGTACACACTTTTGAGATTTAACAAATCTGTCATTTTTCGGTTCAACATTGTGGCTAATTGGCAGTTGAATATATATTCGAAAGAAAAAAAAAGGAAAAACGTCTTGGACGAAAAACAAGACTGTCGATTTTTGAATTCTCACATATCGCAATCATTCCAATCAAATTTTTGTTTAAGCTCAACAAGTACAATTTCGATTCGCATTTAAATACGGTTTTTCGATGTTTGGTCAATTTTATACGGCCCTTTATTGTTCCAGTCGAAATCGACTTTTCAACTGCCAAATTATTTCTTTAATCATCGATATACCACAATGTTCATTCGTGTCTACAGAAATTTCGTGGGTCATTATTGACAAAGAGAAAATGTCAAATGAAATCAAAAGTATTTACGAGCTGCACATGCTTTCTTCTTAGATAATAGCACAAATTATTTGTACTCGGATCAGTCTTTGAACGGAGGGCTTTATTTACACTTATAAATATAAGCTACGATCTCTATTAGTCATTTAATTCTTAGAAAAAAAAATGAAAATTTGTGATTTTTCTTTTTATTATACACACGATTATTTGAAAATAGTACGTATCGCTTTACGTATCTATTTTGTTGACTTATTGACCGCCGAGGAGGATGACTTTCAATTGAAAGTACAACAAATAAACATTTTGCTCTGTAATATAATTTTAATCACTAAAAGAAATCAATGAAAGATAATTCATAAGCGTTGAGTTGATAAATTCCTTTTTTTTTTTTTGGAATTGTATTTTCATCAATCGAGGCGCTCAAATATCGGATTTGCAAAATTCCATCATTCGGTATAAACTCAAAGAGTTACGAGACAAAGGAAAAAGAAACATAAGAAAACATTCTTCATGACGATCCGTTAACTGAACTGTATCGGTGCCGTTGCCTTCGTACAAAAATTTTCAAAGGCTGATCGTAAACTTTACACGACTCAAAGCGCCGTGTGCGCATGTCCTCGTAAGATTGTCGTCTTCTTTGCCGGGAAATCATCCTTTCAAAAGTAACAAAAAACAGCATTGATTTTTTTAATCAAATAGTTAGCAAAACTTTCGTTGGAAAACTCAACATAGTTGAAATTATAACGAGTTTTTACTGAATACTGAAAAGATTTCAACGACTGAATTTATCTTGTGTTAAAAAATTGGTTTTTTGGGTTGTCTTTCTTTTTTTTGTTTTCTGGCGAAGAACGATAAAGCTTGCGTCATGGACAAAAACCTTTTTAAGGAAGATACACAAATACTCTTCTTCAATCTATTGCTATCGACCTAGGAGCTTTATCATAATGTTATATCTGTATATATAATTACACACATATACATATACACACACATATACATATACACTTTCGTTCTGGTACAGAAAAAGTTCGTGTATTAGAATTTGTCCTGTATGAGAGGAGAAAAGTGAGAAACACTAAAAGCAAACAAATGTTAAGACTGCGGTCCCGTTACGTGTGAATCGTATTCGTGAAACAAAAGAAGAAGAAGAAGAAAATAATGAAAAGAAAAATAACACACAGTTGGCTGTCATTGTCATACAGGGCCCCCGTTCAGCGCGCGCATGAACTCGGAAACCCCTCGTTTTTTAAATGTATTTTATACGTCCCTTTTGTAAATATAATTCTTATATCTTCCAGTATAATATATTTATTTTTCATTTTTCTACAAAAACGAAAAAAGACGAAGAGGAAGAAAAAGAAAGGAAACGAAAGAAAAATAAATAAAAAAAAAACGATTACGGAATAAATGCTCGAGACATTTGTATTCCGGGAATTATGCGTTTTTTGCATTCGATTAGAAAGGCCCAAAAGTCACTGACACGTCGAAAAGTTTCGTGACGAGAATCGGCTGTTTTATATTATTTTCATGAATATTCGTCTCGTGAGTTACGTTTTTTTTTCTCGCCGTTCAGCTATGACGAAATGCTTTTGTTTTTCTTCTTGCGCATTGATTTTGAGATTTTTCATAGACAAACCTCGATACAAATACTGCTTTGCTCGTTTTTATATCTTTTGGCGCTTAATATAAATTCATTTTTCTACCCTTTTTTCCCCCGATTTTTACTACTTTACGGGTATCGACAACCGGAGTTCACGGTTGACGAAATACGAGACATATTATTATTAATTATCAATACGAAGAAACTTCAATGATTGTTACACTTTTTTTCTTTTACACATACACACACTTTCGAACCTTTTTTTTTCTCTTCCGTAAAACGATAATCACCCTCCGGACCAGACGAAAGATTTGTCTAGCAAATAAGATCGCATTAACAGTGTTTGAAATGTATTATTTGAAAAAAAAAAAAAAAAACAGACGATGAGGGAAAAAGCGAAAACGAAGAAAAAGCAGACTAGAAATTAACCAGGGAATGCTAGGTCAAGTGTGTTTCTTAACGTTAAATTCATTAACAACTAACGACGATGATATAAAATACGTTTGTTTATGCGATTAAGTAACGTTATGTCAAGAAGAAGAAGACGACGAAGGAAAAGGGAGAGAGAGAGAGAGAGAGAGAACGAATATTTCTCGTGTATTAATGCTGAAGACATAAGTGTAATCGAGGCCATCATAATATCTTGTACTGTAATAATAAATTACCAATGTTCGACAACCGCTAACAAAAGTCATTTTTTTCACCGTAAATTTTTTTTGTATTAAAAAAAACAAACCAGCATATTTTTCGCTCCAATAGACGAAATTTTGCGTCATACTTTTGTGGGCGGTTGTGAATGCATTTAAAAAAAGGAGCAAAATAAAAGAAAAAACCAAACATTATAAAGTATTTTATATTTCACGAACTTAAAACAAAAAAGACAAAATACCAAATTGACTGTTTCATTGACACAGGAGTCAGGCAATACGAAATCGAATCGTCCTTTTCGTGTTTTTATTTCAGTTACTCTTATTTTCAAAATAAATAAACGAGTGCGGAAAACTCGATATTTTCCAAATCTCTTCAATCTACGAAGAGTTCAAAAAGTGTTTTAAATTCACAAGGATTCGAATGAACATTGAGATTTTTAGGATAATTTTGTATTTTTCTACTATACTTTTGATTTCACGAAAAGCGATCAGCCCTTCGGTGGCTGTAATGATCGCTCCTGAATTCTAATAAATTCTCTCATTGATCGACCATTATATGAAACAAGCAAAATTGATGATAAAGGCTGTGATTGGATTGATACAACAAGGGGTGATCGAAACGATCTTATGCAAATCAATTAATTTTGCCAGAAGAAGTAATCGAAAGAAAAGGATTTGAAACTCGTTCCTCCGACTCCTGTGAAAATTGATTGCATTTATTATTCGAGTAAAGATAAAAAAAAAGCGAGTTATTCAACTTAGTATATAAACGACGTTGTTAAGATTATTCGCTCGTATTGGCGATCTTTTTCAGCATCAATTTTACGAACGAAAGAACAACAGAAAATAAAAACATGTAAATTCGATCGAATATTATATGTATAGAAAAAACAAAATATCACCCGAAATTCACCACGTATTATCATCATGATTTACGGTATAAAAAATGCATCGTGAACGATGGCCATTCGAAATTTTTTTTCGTACCATTACGATTATTGTTAGATTATTCATTTTTCTTCCATTAACTAGATATGGAAAAAATGTTAACGAGTGTGTGGGTCATAAAGAAAGAATGATTTCGTAACAAAGCGTAATAACGATTTCTCATTGAGTTTCTTTTTTTTCCGACCATCACACGAGACTTTAGTTTTTTCGAGTTTTCAGTGGAGAATTCGTTCTCCATTCTGGAAACTGGAAATACGATTAAAGATCAGTGAACGTACGTATATACGGACGGTTATAAATATTACGCGATTGAGAGAAGTTGGGGAAGGAATTTGACAACGCCACATAGTATTTGGAAAAGGAAATTAGACGATAAGTAATGTAAAAGTAATTTGTATGAATACGTTTAAATAATGAATATAAACACCGACATATATAGATAATAAACAAGAAAAGGAGAAAAGTGCGGGAGTAATACGACTAAAGGTTCTCATTTCATAAACGTATCTCGAGGAAAAAAAAGCCGCGAAAATAATGAAAAAAAAAATATTTGTATGTAAATTAATGATGAAAATATATATATATAAAAATGAAAAAAAAAAACAAACAAAAACAAAATTAATGTGAGTTCGTATACGATTTTTATGACTTTCATTCTAAACATTTCCCGACATCGTCTATTCCTCGAAACAAAAATGGAAAGAAACATCCTTTTGCTCAGCATAAATATGAACAAAACATCAGCGATATTTCGATCGATGAATTTGATTAATATCTGAACTATAAGGTGCTCCACTACTCTCGAAGACGTTTCACGGCAATGTAATACCAATTTCAGCGAATCATTTCTATAAATAGCAAGATACCGACCTTTGTGAGGATGATAGACAGAGACGGAGTCAGCAAATATAATATTACATTATGATGAGATAAGCGAAAACGTTATTCCACCACCCCAAGTTTTATTGGCTCTCGTATTACAACTTAACTTCGTTTATTCTGGAAAAAAATAATTTTTTATTCCATAATATTTCGTTAGTTATGTTGAGTTGTAAAAATTCTTGTTATTGTATTCAGCTGAAATAATACGCATTACGTTACTGCAACTTTTTTCTTTCGAAAATCGTTTTGTTTCCGGTCGATCGTAATCTAATTAACTACATGAAGCTTGATCAATTATAAAATGAAACAAAAAAATGAGGAACTCCCGAGTAGAAAATGTGACAAAAAATAGAACATCGCGAAATGGAATAAATCCAATTACAGTAAAATGGTAAGATTCTTAATGAAATTTAATTTTTATTTATACGTTACGGATAACATTTTTGTGGCACAAATAAAACGTAAATTTGAGTAGCATATCGTACAATCGGATAAATTCAGTTGAAGTAAAATAATAAGCTTGTAAATGAAAACGAATTTCGGCTCATACGTACCGGACGAAATGTTTGAGCGACATTAAAAGAATAAAATAAGTAAATAATGTTGTACCATTTTTTAATGATCGAAAACGTTAGAAAAACATCTGGAGCAGTTTTGAGCTGGAGTCGCGATTCGAAATATTAATCAAAAATAGAAATGGATTTTTATAAATTGGGACAAACTCAGTTGAAGTACAAAAAATACTGAATTTAGTGATGGAATTTGGATTGATACGTTGCGAACAAAATTTGATTAACTTGGTTTTTTGTTTTTTTTTTGGGATTTTGATGATTTCTTGCAGGGGTGGTTTCTGGAGTTGGAATTTAACGAGCCGCGGTACAAGACCGGAGTGGAGCTGCGGGTGCGCATCGGATCGATAGGGAGAGCCTCAACAACGAGTACGAGTTGTGTGGCTGACACGAGAAAGGTCTCTTGGTGGTGAGCATGCGGACGTTTTATACGAGGATGGAGAATGGAGAAGTAGAGGGGTTTCCGGCGACAACCAGCTAGTATGAGAATTTCGGAGTGGGAGAAATGCCGTGAAAGAAGTTACACAGAGAAGTGTGGGACTGGACGTCGCCGGCGTGGCGATATTATACGTTCGCTATTCTTTGATCATGCAGTAGTAAGAAAAAGAGACATATTGAAGAACGAAATAATTGAAACGTCAGTTAATCGGCAACTGCAGGACGTACCGGACGTTAAAACTATAATTTATTATTTCAATAAGTAAACAGCAAACGTTTTTATTTATTATTCGTGCATTTTTATTTATACTTCAGTCTTTCAGTTTATGAGCAAACTTTCGTTGGCCTTCACTTTTATCTATGCGTTTTGAATTATTTTTAGATTATTTTTTGTAACGATTTATTACGTTTTTTGTTCGATAACCCATTTTCATTGTTGGAAACATTTATTTGACCAGATTATAAGACGTTGTTGTGTGTGATCAAAGGAAACTTGGGTGAAACTGATTTTTTTATTCTATTATTTAAATCATTGTTTATAGTGATTTATTCAGTTATTGTTGGTGCCACGGTCGACCCTACCTCTCTATTGTTCGTGCATCCTGCATATAAATCGCAAATTCTTTCGAGGACACGGGACTACTCATTCAGTGGATTAAACTTGACTCGGGGATTAGAGTGAGTACGTTTGTTTACAGACACGATAATTCGGAGCTTTGATACGTCCGACTAAGATACAATTTTTTTTTATCTGTACTTTTAACTGCGAAAATGTTTTCCATTGATTCTTCAATAGAAGCAAATTTCTTGCTAGATTTTTTTCGAGTTTTGTTGTACAAAACAAAAGTATCGTAGGAACGTTTTTCAAAATTAATTATTACCCAAAATATTTCGGGCAAAATTAATTCGGAATTTAGTGCCAATCATTTTTGCAGCATACTAATTTATTTGACAATTTTGAGAATTATCCAATTTTCTTAAATATCGAATAGCTGCATTTTTTTTTTTTTTAACAAAACGGAGTAATTTCAATAAATACTGTTTTCTACGAATTTTTCTTATTCACGTTTGATCGATATCGCGTCTTCGTCATGGACGGAAATACTCTTTGAATTAACATACTAATAAGGCAGGGAATTAATTGGGACAAGTTATTTTTGTGATTGCTTATCGCGAACTTGTATACGTGAATGTACAAATGTTAATTAGTCTCGAGGTTATCATTTATCTGTATTTAATGCTTTATGCGTTTATGAACTAGATTATAATTGGTTACGGTTATTGTTATTCGTACGATTTTGAAAAATGCTCTTAATTTTTCGTATTTTGAACGACTTATGTAGATTTTTTATAAGAAAAATAAAAAACTTGTGAAGCGGTCGTTTAGTATCGAGTAAATCTGATTCGACGTTATTTTCCGGGCACGTTAATTAATATTTTATCAAGCGATTTATATTTCAGAATCAACCGCAAACGTCAGAATCACGTGGTCGCGGAAACACGTGTGGCGAGAACTGTCAACTGAGAAAAGCAAAGTTCATCAGATAGAAAAAGGAATAGAACGAAAACGAATTTTTATATCACAATTAACTTTGGCCAATCAACAAAAAGGTAATTATATTTTTCGCTCAATTTTCACTCGAAATTTTCGAAAAATAATACACGTTTTTTTCCTGTTTCCAGATTGCGGCTACGAAAAATGCCAGAATGAAAATTGTCGAGATATAAATTATGAAAGATGTTGGATGGGTAGAAATCAAGCTCGATATCGTAAAAAGCAAGAATTCGAGGAACTCTGAAAAAGTGAATTTCCGCAGAGGAGCATTAAGATGCTCGAATTTGTTTTTTAAACTCGCAAGTATCGTACGAAAACTGAACATAGAAGATTGAAGCAAGTGGAAAACGTTTTTCATCGAGTGTAAGCTACGAAAAAACAAAAGCAGAGACATTTATTGAAAGAGCGATCATAGTTGAAGAAACAAAATCAAATAATCACGAGATGTGAAGTAATGAAAAACGGAACGAATGAGATTGGGATTAAAAGGTGGCGGCAAGCGAGAAAACCGGAAGATTCGTAATGTTGGATGGGTTTAGTGGGCGCCGGGAGTTTGTTCATCAACGGCGTTAACGAAGAGAAAAGACGAAGAGAGAGAGAGAGAGAGGGTGGGAGGGGGAGAGAGAGAGAGAGAGAGAGAGAGAGAGAGAGAGCATCGACTCTCGCCAGGGTGTATACCTAGTTTATAAATAGAGTTAAAACACCGTCTCGCGGAAGCTCGAGACCGTCAAGCACGCTTGCGTGTGTTTTCCTCGTGTTTGTGCGAGGAGTCTCTATAGAAGTTTGAGTGTAGGATAAAGTTTTCTCTATCGCACACGCACACGCACGAGTAGTAAAGCGTCGAAAGGGGTTGGCTTGGTATTGGCCAGCGTGTGTGTATATTTGGGAAGTGGGGATTGGAAGGGGCTCCGCTCGTCGGTGGAAATAGAAAAGAATGTTTTCGGAATCCAATTGGACTTGGTTGGCAGAACGATGGGGCAATATGGCCGACTTGGCCGAGCGTGTGGACGATCTGATATGCAGTTTCGATTCTACTGGTGATACGACAATGGATACACTGTCGATGCTCATATTTGGGTGGATGTTATTCGGCCTCGTTGTACTTTGCGTCGGTAAATTCATTTACAATCGTTTTGTCAACAATGATATTAAAAATCGTGATAACCTCGGGGCTAGTGCGACGTTAATTAGTAGTCCAACGAGCTCGAGCAAGGAACAACAGCAGCATGCATATCACCTTGGTGAAAGTGTTGTTGGTGCCGGAAACGTTGCCAGTAAATTATTGGCTAATGAAAAACCGATTAGAGTTATGATGGCGAAAAGTGCATCGATGGGAATCGCGGGCGGTGGTGGTGGCGGCGGTGGTGCTAGTGTAACTAATGCTGGTGCAAGTGGTGGATCCAATTTCGGTGGTGGTTTTATCGGCGGTGGCACAAGCGGCGCTGGAATTCTCATGTCCTCCACTTCTTTCGGAACAATCGGTTCTCCCGGTGGTTACGTACCACCAACACCCCCAATTAGAAAACGCCTCACGAGAAAAACTTCCGGTCCCTTATTGAGCCCTTCCAGGAGCTCCAGATCGCTCAATCTTCCTGCCGCTACGGGCCCCGATAATGAAGCCGTTCGATGGGTCAACGAGCTCGTTTATTGGCTGCACAGCGATCTCGTTATACTCAATGAACTTCTCGGCACATGGGTCTTGTCCCTCAATGATTTTGTCAGCAGCTCCGTCGAGGAAGTACGTTATTCATTTTTATACTAATTTAAAAAATTGTGAGAACGAAGGAACAACACAAAATTCTTATGATTGTTATTTCATTGGATTTGAACATTAGAATGAAGAAATTATTACAATTTTTCAGGTAATATCCGAAATTTTCCGGGACTGGCCAGTATATTTTGATGCTCGGTCAAATATTTTAGACAAAAATTTCTCATTTGCGTGGTACAAGTTTACCTGGCAGTCTATTTCATTGCATACAAATTTTAAAAGAAAAACGTTTCGTATTTTCAACACAAATTTCATTATATGTTTGAACTTTTGGCCAAACAGTTCATTAGTTTAAAAATTCTAAAATTACATATTGCATTTGAATTTTTACGTATCTCGAATTGAACAATTTCACAATTAATGATAAATAAAATTTCAACATATTCAGATTTTCGTCCACAAATCTAATTTCTTGATTCCAGAATGTAAATTAATGCCAACGATTTTTATCAAGTTTATTATTATTATTATTAATTTTTACTTTAATTTTTCTTTCATTTAATCATTTTATGATTTGTCAGAACGGATCGATGAGAAGTTTTCAGGTTGCGGGGGACTTCTTTTCGCCCCCGAGGTATTATAAATAAACGGCTCGGCTAGAAACACTCGATGAATTTATCTTAAGTGTCTTGTACACTATTCAACTTTTGCCTCTCGGAAGAAAGCTTTCGCGTTCGTGAAGAAAGAAAGCTTTCCAGTCTGTCATAGCTGAGAGCTTCAAATGCCCGAAATGCTCCAAAAAAAAAAAAATACTCCAGAATTTTGGCATTTCAAAAAAATGAATAATTTTCATTGTAATCATGGTCAAAAATTCATTTCGATCACATTTCGATATGATTCGACTCGAATTTTAAAGGATTTTCGATCGTTGATCAATTCCTTTTTGCACGATTCTTTTAAAACCCTAATGCAATTACATCATGGGTTTAAATGCACTAAAAAATCAGAGGTAACGTTATCCGAGAGAGAGAGGAAAAGAGACCGGAAAAAATAAAAATAATGTATTTGGCAACAACATTTGTAATTTCGTCGAGACAACTGATTGACCGATGAGACAAATTAAATGCCAAGTTCTATATCTTCGCAAGATATGTTGAATATACAATGAACTTACCAGCCAATAGTGAATAACCGCTTGCACATTTCTCTTTTCTAAATATGGAAAAAAAATGATATCGAAAAATCTTAACCCCGGAGCTCTACGAAGCCTGACAAAAAAAAATCATCATTATTTTCCAATTTCAGTAAACAGTAAACACAAATGATGAATTAATAAATAAATATTTGTCGGATTTTAAACGATAATGACAAAAATAAAGAATTATCTTTCGTCGATACGAAAAATCAATCATTCAACTAAATTTATTATTAATCATAATGAATTGTTATCAAAGTCATTAAAATTCAGGGATTCAATGATAACATTCCAGTTTTCGATTCAATCAGAAAAAATTATTTCGAAAATTATTCTCGACACGGATTTGAGGCGAAAAAAATTTCGATACGATGAAGTTTAAGAACAGAAAAATGTGCATTCGTCCCCCGACTTATAAATTATCGTTCAATTATCGATGCTTCGTGATTTTCTGACGTTTCAAGTAGGACGTCAGGCTGAAACGTCGTCGTTTCATTGTCACGAATTATGCACACTATTTCTGAGTATTTGACGTTTTCTGATTGGTAAGCAATACGAGTTTTTTTTTTTTTCTTTTTTTGCCAGAAAAGAGTCTGAGCTCAAAGGTAAAGGAATAAAATTTAAAAATTGTCGGAGTAGCAAAAAAATTTGTATTTTAAGAAAAAAATGCACTTTCTTCGTAATGAATGAGTTTCTATTTAATTATATTTTTAAAAGCGAAAAATCGTTCGAGTCGAAACGATGAAAAAATTGATTTCTAATATCGGTAAAAATAGAAAATTCATTAATTTTCTAAATTCGATCGAATAGGGCAAATTTTCGGAGGCATTTTTTTCTTTGCTTTAAAATAAATCGGTCTTTTGGATCGAGGCATCTTGTATGACAATAGTGTACAAGGAATTGTCGTGCACCTACGCGGACACGAAAAAAGAGGCCGGTTTATTTATAGGCAAAATTTGTCTCGGCAAAAGCTGTTCTTTGGCAGAGAACGGAGATATTGAATGATGAGAAAGAGGCATTGAGCGATCGTTCCTCAACACGCGGTACATAGCGAACGAGAAAGAAAACAGTTTTTTTTTTTTTTTTTGAAAGAAATAGCGTGTTTATGTTGAATTTGGTACGAAAGTGTGCGGTCGAAAATCATCTGCAATATGAGGTCATGCCGATTACGTCGACTAAACACGCGAGAGATAGGATAGCATAAGATATTTCGTCACACAACCTGTCAACGGCCTTGTGTGCGCCGGCCGTACCGGAATGAGAGAAAGAGAGAGAGGGAAAGAGAGAGAGAGAGAGAGAGAGAGAGAGAGAGAGAGAGAGAGAGAGAGAGAGAGAGAGAATGACGTCACGCTGTCAAAAATAACGTCGAGTTCCATGCAAAACCCGTGGGGCTCTCTCTTCCGCAAGATTTTTCGTCTTGTACCAATCACCATTTTTTCTCTCTGTGTACGTGTAATTTTTAATTCAAATGCAAAGCTGTCAGATTCGACAGAATTCGATTTTTCGAAAAGTGAATTTTTCCATGGATTTTTGGTAAATTCGCTACGGAGGATCGTCCGATTGAAATCTATTAGCAAAAAATGAAATAAATTGATACGTCGAACTTAGCAGAATTTAGAACAACCTTAATAACTTTTAGAACCGATAAAATCCGAACAATTTTAATATAAAAATCGACGAGTCTGAAAAAAATGCGAATTTTTGGATGCTTCATAAACTTCAATTGTTTGCGACAAAAAAATCGGTTTTTTTCAAGAACTTCTTAAATTTCTCTGAAAAGTTTAGTTCTTTTTTTTTCTCCCACGTTAAAATTTGGTCAGCTTTTTTTTCGTATTCGAAACCGTGTAATTTAATAACCCAGAGCAAAAAGTTCAACGTGTCAATTGCCGATAGTCTGGCATCGATTAAATTACTGGCATTTCAAGGCTCGTCAACGTTCTCACACGCTTCCCCAGCTCGAATAACACTTTATTATTCTCAAACCAAAATGAGCTTTTTCTTATTCGAAAGAAAATTGGAAAGAATGTTAATGGAACTTTTTATCTATGACCTCGGCTGTTCGTCGAGCTAGAGTACAAATGTCGATTGCCACAATGTATTCTCGTCTCTGATAAACACTCTTATATACGTGACTCTTTTCCAATCAATTATAGGGTTCTATTGTCGACGATGCGAATACGTAAATATCGAACACATTAAATAACGCTCAGTAAACATAAATGGCATATTTTGTTCGATTCTGCACGATTTTATTGGACTTCGGTTGAAAATATTAATTAATTTTTGTTTTTTTTTTTTTTTTATATATTTACTAGGGTGGTTCAAAAAAAATCAATATTTTTTTTTTTCAATTACCGTGTCCTGAACGCTGATGTGTCGTGAAAAAAAAAGCCTTGCCCAAGGAAGGCTCTGTAGCCCAAAATTAAAAGGTGGCGCAAGCCATTTTTGTATTTTTTTCACGATTAGATGAGAAAAATCAGTTCTATCATAGACAATTAATAATGTAAAATACACATATCCGTTCAACAATATTTCCTTTTCGCATATAAGAATATGGAGGTAAAAAAAAAAATATTTTGGCAGGACATTAATCTTCCGTTTCCATTATCGTTGACAGATAATTTTTTTTTTCGCAAGACGGGCATTTTTTTCGGTGGTTTTGGACAACTTGTACTAGATATTGTACTTGGGTTTCGTCTTTTGTTAAATAACCATTAAATTGTTCGATCAAAGCTACTCCGCGCTCCGCCGCATCATTCACTACTCTGATATTATTGCATATGGTCCGGCGGTATTGATAAGAATCACTGGTGGTCCATAGACTTGTGTTTAAATCAAGGAAATCACGTGGGAGTTCGAATTTATCAAATAAAATAAATGATTGTTTTGTAGCAAAATCACTAAGTAAATTGCCGATTCATCGGCAATTTACTCCGATCGAGGCAGTGGCTTATACGACCAATTAAATAACGATCTTCATCTTCATTACTACTGGTCATCGTGCTTGTCGAATTCGTACTGTTCTAAAATTGCTGTGTTAACAGCACGTTTTAGTCGAGAAGGCGTTCGGAGACAACATTGTTGCGCGTACGTAGCGGGTAGAGTAGAAGCTCTTTGTTATTACGGGCAGCTTAATTCATAAGACAAAGTGACCTGCCTGAACAAAACATACAGCGCCGTACCGCGATTTCAATAATTCCTTGTGCAGACCACGTTGAAAAAAAGGTTGAGCAAGAATACTAGTTCCTATATGTTATTACGCGATACTGATGAAATCATTCATTTTAGAATATGAGATATCTTCATTATAACGATGCTCGCTATAATGGCAAGTTCGACACTACAATTTATTTAGATTCAAACACATTTCAATGCCCTGAGAAATTTATCAACGATACCATTGTTTTTTTATTGATCAATTTTTTACGCAAACATAAATATACTTTTTGTTCAAATCTACTTGAAACAAATCGAAAAAAGCTTTCTATACTTTTCATTGTTATTTACAGAAAATGTATTTGAAGAGTATGCATATTCACCGACATATTTCACACTCGGTACACAATCACAGCGACAGAAAATACACTTTGGACGACAAAAAAATACTTGGATTCAATATCTAAAGACATACAATGGTTCTTCTACATCCAAATATACTTAGATATAAAACTCAGATATTTTTTAATAATTATGCATATTTAATGTTATTTATTTTCTACGGAAACGGATTTTTTTCTCATATAATTGCGAAAAAAAACACAAAAATGGATTGCGCCACCTTTTAATTTTGTGCTACAGGGCGTTCCTTTTGCCAGGCTTTTTGTTTCAGGATATATCAACGTTCAGGACACGGTGAATGGAAAAAAAAAAATATCGATTTTTTTTTAACCACCCTAATATTTACGTTGCATTTTATTCTTTTGCTTCCAGTGATTTCTCTGAAAGCTACAAATTATATCGTTTGAACTATTGTTTTTTGGTACTTGAAATTTGTTGTTATTGATGATCGGGAAATTTGTTAAAAATCGTTTTTGAATTATTTCCAGCACGGCGTCGGTGTCGAATTTGTTCGCGTCTTGCCGGAAACGCATCCACCAGTTTTGTCCAATATTTTCTGCGAGTGTGACAGCAAGAACGATGTAGTGAGTATAAAAAACACAGACGGAAATTAATTCTACAAATTTGATGGGGAATTATTCGGTTTTGAAACATGATTAAAATAATGAAATTCAACATTTTATTATTCTTTTTATTTTTCAGACTATTACATGCGACTGCGAGGCTACACCGGCTTTACAATTGAAAGCTTTTCGTCAGAAAGGTGATAAGGTTGAGGTCAGCCATTATCGCGTAAACGTTAATCGCTTCCGGGCACGCCTCAACGTCGTTTGCATTACGGAAAAAATGTTGCTTGATCTGAAATGCGACGGTTGGCCGGAGGTAAAAATCTACTTTTAAAAAAGTTAGTTAACGTCAAAAATGAATAAAAAAATAATATTTGAAGCTTGAATGAAGAATGAAACGAAAATTTGTACATGGAAACTCAATAATTTTAGCGAGAAAAGATTCGATTGAACAGACGTTTGAATATTATTTAAAGACAAAAAAAGGTGAATGTTCGAAGAATTGGCAAATTGCCATTGAAATTATATGAAAAATTTTATCCGAAGAAGCATGGAAATAATTGTTTTCTGATAAATTGTCGTCGAGATTTAATTCTGATTCAGATGTTGAAATAAAAAAATGTTGACATTGAAAAAAATGAAAATGTCCCGAGTTTAATTTCGAAATAATAATCATGACGTTTCGTTGAAAGGTCAAGGTTTCACTGGCCGTGGTCGGTACGATTAAGAAGGATTTGGATGAGAGTCACCTTCAGGAGGTCGTAACAGAGATTGTGGTCGGTGCTTTGAGAGGCACAAATGTACATTTCAATCTTACTCAATATCCCACGTGTCCACGACTTTGGCGAGAACCACCACCTCAGCCTGGGCATCCGTTGCCTCTGCACTACGATAGTATGGTAAAAAAAAGAAAAAAAAAACACTTAATAATAAATAATTGCAAAAATGTAGAAATCATTTTTGTTAACGGAGAAAAAATGCATAGAATTTCATTGAAGAAGTAAAAAATAGTACAAAAAAAGATGACACGTAAAAAAAGCACTAAGTAGTACAGTAAAAAAAAGAAAACTAAACATCCAAGTGATTTTTCTCGGCAAAAAAGAAATTCTTCAAAACTTGGACACAATTTTTGAATAATAAATAAACGTAATAAGTATAAGATAACGTAGGTTTGAAAGAAATTAAGTATACAACCCTAGAACGACACAATTTTTAAATATTGTAGAAATTTTTGATTAATAAATAAATGTAAAAAGTATACGATAACATAGGTTTGAAAAAAATTAAGTAATTAATCCTAGAATGCCACTATTCTCTTCGTTTTTTTGATAACGAAGAGAATGATGTATGATAAAGTCACATTTGACGAACAATTCATCATGAAAACTCTAAAAAAAACGTTTTGAGTAAACTGTAAAAATGAGTTTATTTACTGAAAAAATTCTAATATGTTTTTTAATTAACCAATTTGAAAAAATCGAACGGTGTTTTTAAGAGGACACCTGAGACTGTAAGAAAAAAAATAGAAACCGGGTATTCCCCCAAAGAAATATAATTATTTTAACGTATGGGTGTCGGCGTTTATATCAAACATGCGGGACGGGGCAAAATCAATTAACAACCATTATAAACAGCTGTTTTGCTCATTTATTTTTGCTAAAACGTGTTGATGTACAACATATTTATACATGATCATAAAAATAATGATTTATTCTTTGCTTTTGCACAGCCCGCAGACTATTACTCTGCGGTTTTGTACAAATCGCACAAGTTTATCCAGCTTTTGTGATCATTTGATTTTGGACAACATGCACATCTGGCCAGCTTTACTGGCTCAGGGTGTGATCTGACAGTGGGATTCATTTTCAAAAGTTCTCATCTTCCGCCGATTACGAATCCGTTATATTATCGATATGATCTTCTTCATCGTCCGATTGAAGGTCGTAGGCCTCTACAGTTTTTTCCCACTTGAGAGGGCTCAGTAACTCTGTTAACATTCTTTGAATTTTATCTTGCTGCTCAAGAATAGTTCAAGTATATACATAGCATATTTTACTTTCGCAAAATATATAATCCTGCGTGAAAAAATATTACAATAGAGAAAACATTATTTATTGTACTCATTTTATCTATAAATTTGATAATTATGTCATACATTATTTTGTACGATTCGAACGTTTAAAGCCAGCAACCACTTTAGGAGACCGAAAATTAGATGATTTTTTGGATTTTTTTTTTTATTGTGAAAAAAAAAACGGAAATCTCCGCAACTCTGACAATAATTTATTCATTTTTTCATACATCTCTGGTAATTTTTTCAAGTTATTTCATGCATTAATTAAGGTGTAATCCGCTGTGTCCCTTGGCGTGTTCTCATCGTCGTTGTCGATTTGCGGGAATTGTGCAGCTCGCAATTCGCATCTGAAATAGTTCAACAAATTTTTATACATTCTTGAGATGTTTTTTAAGAACATGAACCTAAATTTTGAAAAAAAAAATCGAGAATTGAATGTTGGAACGTGTTTGAAAAAAAATGATCAATTTTTAGCATTTTTTCCCCGGAATTTTGCAATAATAAATAAGTTTTAAACAATCTAATCTTTCCAACTTTAGATTCATATTTTAATAAATTATATTATGTAAACGTTTTCCAAATTTGAAGATGATCCATCAATTAGTTTTTGTGTTATGATTCCCGCAAATTGAAAAAATGTCGTTTCGAGAAAAACACGTTTAAAGTTTGAGCGCGCTTGGGAGTCGAGCGGAGAGTCTTTATCATTTATATACGTACCGTTAGAAGGAATCCGAATATCGTTTTGAAATTTTCAAAGTGTATTCGTAAGATATTTTGCTAACGATTTATGCAATAAAAAAAAAATTGATTTTTTGAAGCATCTAAAGTGGTTGCTCGCCTTAATTTACGTAAATATACGGGAAATATACTGATTCTAACAGGCAAAGTAAACTTACCTGCACGAAATACTGATGTGAGCCCCACAACGGGCTACAAAATTACGCGGCTTTTGATGTTTCCCACTCCACAGATAGACGCGCCTAAAACTATCTGATTTCATAGCTAAACAGTGAAATTAAATTATCGATAGGTTCGCGGTCGAAAATAAGCGATTGCTAGTATGGGAGAGAAATTTGAAATTCTCGTGGGATAACTAATTACCCCGTTGTGGGCTTCTAGGGTTAATAATTGATCGCAGAAAAAAATAAATGGAGAACATCTATATTAGGTATTAAAAAAAGTATAGGTACGAATTGCGGTTCAAGGTCAGAGTAATTAATTCTAATGTAAAATGAAATTCACTCTAGCAACCGCATCAACGCCATCAAACTCACCATTCTTCGGCCTCGACGATTCATCAATACGCACCTGGGGATAGACGATTGCTCGTAAAGGTCGTTAAAGCTGCTGAATTGGGGGGTGCAGAGGGTTGTCGTGAACCATACTGCGTTGTCGAGTTGGATGAGCCACCCCAGAAGAATCAAACTTCGATTAAAAAAGATACTTCTAATCCAGTTTGGGAAGAAGCTTTTTTGTTGTAAGTCCTTTTTTAATTCTTACTATTTATTAACAAATTCAAATTTTTTAACAGCAAGTGCATTATAATTATATAATTTATTATTAAGTAGTTTTTGGATTTTGATTGTACTCAATAATTAGAAAAATAATATTAATTGATCATTTGAGAAGAAGCTTGCTGTCAGAAAATTGTATTATTATTTATTTAAATGAAAAAACTGACCGCAACTGCATTATCAATATAGAATTTGTCACTGTTATAATTGCTGGATTTCAATGATTGAAATGATTTAAAAAAATAATTGTAAATAAAATTTAAAAAAAAAGTAATTAAATCTTTGTCGTATTTTGAAATAATTTTCAGCGACATCAGTCACAACACGTCGGAGGTGTTATTGGAAATTTACGATCACGTAAATAAGGGCCAAAGATTTTTGGGCCTCGGTATCGTTGGAGTGGAGGAACTTCTCGCTAATCCGAGCCAGAGACAAATTATTCCACTTCAGGCTCGTCCGTACGAGGCCGACGAAGTTACTGGAACTCTGACAGTCGAGGTTTGAACATTTTGCTTCGTTTTGTCCATTTAATTATTGTTCGTTGCAAAGTTTATTTATTCAGCTAAAAAATCGATCAAATAATTAAATTAAAATTTTTTAATTTGAAAAAGACCTTTATTGACAACATTGAAAATTCGATGCTATTTCAGTCAAAATATTTATAGCAATTTAATTATTTACAGTTTTTGTTCATCGAGGGTGCCGAAGTACCTCAAATCGGCTCGAAACCTTTCAAAGTTAAGGAATCCATAAAGCCGTTATCACCAACACGAACATACAGCCCGAACAATCTACTCAGCAATAGTAGCCTAAATTATAACAATGGTAACAGCACACTTATCTTGTACGACTCTACCAGTCAATCTGCCGGCGGTAATTAACGTTTATTACATATCTGGAACGTATTGATTATCCCTGCGTGGAACCTTTAGTCTCGTAGGGCACGTTCCTTTTATAAAATATTTAAAAGAAAGCCAAAAACAAACTTTTAAATTAAAAAAAAAAAAGTAAAAAAACAACAACAACAAATCACTGGAAGCTAATAACGAGGAATTTGGCGTGTTACACCCGGGATTGATTCACGAAAATTAGAAACCTGTAGATTTCCGTACACGAAGAGAATTAAACTTGAAAAAATACCGTGCAGTAACAGTAGTGAGGTGACAATTTGCAATTTCGAATTTTCATGAATATTAAATAAAGTTTCTTGTTTAAAATAGAAAATTTTACTGGAGTGTCTAGTAAATTTGGATGTCCAGTCAAATATGCAGAAAATAAATTTAAAAATTGTGTGATACAAGTGATATTTTATCATGTATTTCATCATTTTATGTCTTCAAAAAATGTCCTTGAAAAAGTGCCGTACTTATGACGATTATTTCAATGTTTATTTTGAAATATTACATGAGCATCACGGTAAATTTTAACGTGCCGCATGCTAAAAATTTCTCTACAAGTGTTTACGCCAAGATGGAATAGTATTTGAAGTTTTCGCAATTAAATTCAATTCGCAATTAAAAAAAAAAAAAAAAAAAACATCGCTTACGAATAAATACATTTTGTCAACTTGTCCCCACGTTCAAATGTATCACGGTAATTTTTACCATGAATTTCACGATTAAAATTGCTCTTTAATTCTCTCCTTGTATGGTTGACGCATGACTTCACTCCCAAAGCTTTTTTCATTTCCATTATCATTATATTTGCGAATTTTATTTTGTTTCGCCCTCCTTCCCCGCCGATTTGCGCAGTGAAAATTAGGTTTTTTTTCGCATTATAACGATAGAAATTTATTTTCTATTTGGGAACATATTTCGGAGGGTTCATCGAAACTGGACGAAAATATATTTATTTACAAAATTTTTGAGACTTATTATTATTCAAATGCATTATTATTGCAGTCTGAATCGATCATTTTGAATCGACCTCAAAATCGTAATCGAAATGTTTTGAAAAACTTTTTATTTTTGACGTTTCGTCCATTTTCGCGACTTCAATTTATTTTTTACGATTCAGAGGGAACATTTGATTGTTTTACACGATTTTTTTCAGACTTTTTAACGAACGGCAATACGGAGGAATCGCCTTATCGAACCGGTCAGTCGAACGGAAATAAAGGAACTCTTATCGTTCACAGTCAACAGAGGGTGAGCTGATGGTTTTTTTTCTCGCATTTGTTCCCTTTACGTGTGAATTTTTACGTGCGATTTTACAAGTAATTTATAAACATTTACCACGATTTTTGAAGTTTTTTTTTTTTAATTTGCAATTTGCTGTGATTTTTTTTAGCAATCGGAACGACAGATAGTGAAGGTAAGAATAAAAAAAAAGGAAAAAAGAGTTCAGGCAGTTTGAAATTTTGGTTGGTATCTCGGGCTCGATCTTGGCGCACTTTCCTGTCGCGAACTGCAGTGCAGATAATCTTCGCTTTACGACGGAAAAATTAAAACGTTGCAGCAGAATTTATACGAATACGGTTTATCGTTAAATTACATCATAAAAAAATATATATATGTTGATACTTTCGGGGACAGAGAGACAGAAGATTCGCCATTCGTACACAATTATTGGCCCAATTCCAAAGTTTCAAGATCCCTCGAATACTAGAAAAATCACTCATGATCTTTTTGTTTTTTTTTCTCATTTTTCCTGGCTGGCATTAACACGCCCTGAATGCCGTGTGTTTACTAATCCAACAGGTCGCTCTATCGCACAATGGAAGTTGGCAGGAGATTTCGCCAGAGGTAATTGTTCCTTTTTATCGCTTCCTCAAAAAATTCAATGATCGTCCTTAACTCTAGAACTCATATCCGGATTTTTTATAGTCTAACGCCTGATTGGGATCGTTTTCGACCCCATGGTACTTTTGATCGTTAAATCGTTTCCACAGAGATAAAAAGACTTGCCACCATATGAATCTCTTCGTTTATGCGATAAATTTAATTTCATGAAAGGTGAGTTGACGAAAAACTTATTTAAAAACTGAAGAATTCAGAAAATCGATAAAAACCTCATTTTTTCGACAATCATCTGCGGTCGAAATTGACCTCACCTATGAGTTCTAGGGTTAATTTTTCTATGATATTATTTGCAATTTTTTTTACAAATTGTGCTTTAATTTTGAATTGTTATTTTATTATTCTTGTAGCATGGGAATAGAGACACAAGCGCCACATCGGGACCGGAAAGCACGCCTAATTCATCAAATTCTGAAAGCATGAGAGGTGAATATCGTTCGAGTTCGAATTTTGTTGTTACTTTTTATTTATTCCTACAAATTTATGGATTTGCAGAGTGAAATTGCACGGGATATTTTTGAATGTAAATATGTTTAAAAAAAAGTTTGAATTAGTTGAGATTTTTCGAGTTTTCAGAAGCTTCAATTATTTTTTGTCATTTCTTTTGTTTTGATTTTGTTTGATGTATAGAACGCGGAAGAACGAGGAGGAAACGACGAGACTTTTTTGGCACAATAAAGCGACGTCTCGGTAGATCAAAAACGAGAAGTCGATCAGCTGGTCCCGAAGGTGACACGAATCACGAGGAAGCGCACTCAAGATCGATATCCGCTGACAGAGCGAGAGACCCAGGATCCGGTGAGCCTTTATCCTCGTTTTTTTATTTTTTATTTTTTTAAATTTAAATCACTTGATTGAAAAAAAAAGATGTCGAAATTATAAACCATTTTTGAAAAGGTGTGTTAATTTTTTTGGTCTGTACATCCAACAAATAAATGAAGGGCTCAAGAATATTATTCTCAGAATTAACATTATTCAAATTGTTTCACAACATTTTTTTTGTTTTTTTACTCCTGAATTCAGAAGTTGGAAGAATTATAACATTCGAAATAGAGCAATCGACTACTTTTTTCTTCAGCTTTTTTTAAAATTATTCGATATTTGTAACCCAAAAATATATGTGGAATTTTGTGATTGGAATTCTAAGGGAAAGAAGATAAAAAAGAAATGTTTTTTTTTTCTCAAAAATGGTGAAAAAATTTGTTCGCCAGCTTTACTTACTGTACCAGGAAAAGAGGAACTCTCGAGAAGATCAAGCCTCAGCGAGGCATCTGCAATAAGTGGAACATCGACCAGGACATACATCAACGAAGCGTCGACCTTGGTGTTGGAGACTCTAGAAAATGGAATTAAAAAGCAAGTATTTTGATCTTCGGAACAAAATGATATTAAATATTTTTTTTTTAAGAAATCTTTTTCACGGCCAATTTTTCTTGCATTTCAGACATTACCTCGTACCGTTGTCTCTCGCACAAAAGAGCAAATGGCGGAAAAAAGGCACGAAACTTCATATATTCAACGATCATACATTCATCGCGAAACACATGCCTGGGTAATTGAAAAAATTCTCTCATTATTCCGGGACTATGCATGAGTATACTGAAACAATTTGTAACACTGAAATAATTTTTCGCCAAATTATCGTAAAATTCGTAAGAAGGAAGGAACGACACGACAGTTTTTAAAAGTAGCACTGAACTAAACTTTGAATTTTCAAAAATAAAAATAACAGTTTTGATTTTAATACAATTGAAATCAATTTTCTTGCTTATTACCACAACATTTTTCGGCGGACTAGCAAATTTCGAGCTTCAGTCAAATATTTCAGTTCAAAATTGTCTGATACTAACAAATTTTCACAGTTCACTAATAATTTTATATTTTTACTGATTTTGATGGAAAGAATGTATTTTTTTTTTTTCATAAATACTTTGATTTATGTTAAAAAACTTTTACCAAGCGTTTTGGAGCATAATTTACTATGAGTCAAAATATCAAAAAGCAGAATAAACAAAATTGTACACGGAGAGAGTTAGAAAATAATTATTGGCGTAAAATTCACGGTAAAAATGAATTTACATTGAATCTAGTCGAAAAAACTCATTTATTCGTTATTGATCAGTTTTTGTTTTATTTACAAAATGTAAAATTTCAAATACTAAGCGTCCTGACGTGAGACACTTGTAGTGGATTTTTTATTGTGCGACATGGTGAAATTTACCATGACGCTCATTCAATATTTCAATATAAACATCGAAATAATCATCAAAACTACGACACTTTTTCATGGAAATTCTTTGAACATGTAAAATAATGAAATACACGATAAAATTTCACTAGTATCAAACAGTTTTTAGATTTATGTTCTGCATATTTGATTGGACATCAAAATTTACTAGACAGTTCGGCAAAATTTCCTATTTTGTACCAGAAATTTTATTTTCTTTTCATGAAAAGTTGCGTTTTGCACTTTGTCACCGAATTACTGGTAATGCAAGGTTATTTTTTTAATTTAATTCGCTCCCTCTCGTAGCAACGTTAGACATAGTTTGAAGTAGGTATATTTCGGAGTAGGAATGTTTTGCAGCATATTTTACGACGATTGGATTTATTTGAGAGCGGAATTATTTTGCAATAGATAAATAAAGAGTAGAGTTTTATTATTATCGTGAAAAAGGCAGAAAACAAGTATTTTTGGAAAGTCGATTGAAATGGGTTTTCATTGTTTTGCTATTGTGATTTTAGTGGAACGGTTTGCGAAGTGTGCAAAAGGACTTTAGCCCGAAGATTGGGAAAGCAAGGATATGAGTGCCGAGACTGTTTCATGAAATGCCACAAGCATTGTCACGTAAAAGTCGAAAGCATGTGTTCAACTTCCACGATCCAAAGCATCGAACTGTAAGTTTATTTTCACAATTATTCATCATTAACTTAAAAAAAAAAAAAAATTGAAAGTACTATCCATCAGAGATGTCATAGTTTTTCACATTTCGACTGAAAAAAAAGAAATAGGTATTAAAAGTGAATGATTTGCTTCAATAACGTTCATTAAAACGCCTCATGAAAAACGAGTCACAGCACCGAACTGCAGTCACTTTTTTTCTTTTTTTTTTCATTACTTTAATAAACAACGAAAAGACACATACAAATAAACACACATTTCATACATTCCACAAAAATCGTCGACTAATATTGTTATTACTTCGCTGTTAATACTAAAAAAATATGAAAAAAAAATATATATATGAAAACGAAGCCTCGACGATACGATCGGAGTTATCGAAATATTAATTTAATTTATATTTCTTTCGACTATTTTTGAAAAAGGTCCCTACTACCGGTACTGAGCGAATGAGATAGGTAAGCCAATGACGAAAAAGTAGTCGGGTTGTCGCTACAAAAATCCTGATTAAATAAGATGAGGAGGAAAAAAACAAGCATGAAAATTAGATCCCGAAATTTAGTGGAAAATAATGCGTTGATGATTATAGTGCAGTAATTAAAATTGGCTGTGAATTTTGATCTATTCGTTATCGACGAATGATAAAATGTTGAAATTTTTCGTGTCATGCTTAATCGCATCGCAATCATCCTGATTGATTCATCCAATATTTTGTTTACGATATCGTTCAAGAAAAATACTGGAACGATCGTAAAAATGACAAAAAATCGAATGAATGCCAAAGTATGTTGCTTGCGCACGAATTATCCTCATGGCTTGTTGATTAACTCATCGAGAAATGCTATTGCGCTTGTCGTGCTTCCCAAATGAACACCCACGGAAGATAAAAAATTGAATATTCATTTTTTACTTGAATAAATAATGATGAACAAAAAATACTCGATTTCGATCGAATTTTTTGATCTGCAAACTCCTGCAGTATAAAAAAATCGAATAGATTTCAATGCTACAATTAAAAAATCGTTTTAAATGAGTTTTTTCATAATTATTCAAATGATTCAATTGAAATAACGAACATTTCAGACGAGCAAAGTTCATTTGTTGACATTTTAACAATTATTTCCGTGTGTTCGAGGTCGAAAAACAAAGCCCTATTTTTTCGACTACAATTAAACATTTTTTCAGGACCTGCATCAAGACTCCAATGCTCGAGAGAAAATATTCAACCCGACGATGTTAGCCACCACTAATTTATTGCTTACGATCTCGCCACGAAACGACTTCGAACGACGACTTCGTTGATAAAAATTTCGCACGTACGAAATTTGAAAGTTAAGCTTCCTACGAATTTTTATTTATTTATCATTTTTTTTTTGTTTTTTCTTCATTTATTTTTTTTTTAATTCCACGTTCACACAAACGTATATTGTGAACGTGACTCGATACCAAACGCTTGTTCAAGAGAAATCGACGGATATTAGCATTTTTTTAAATCATTGACCTTGCATATTGTTTATTAATTTGTTTTCTTTTTCATCGACATTTTATTTTCAAAGTCAGAATGACTGAAATAATATTATAGCATATATAATAACTGTTCAAACATTTGATTCATGAATAATAAACAGAAAAAACGAGAGAAAGATTATTCCCCAAAAAGGAGAAACGAAGGAGTAAAATTGTTATACAGTTTAACGATATTGGCTTATTACGAAGCTTTGAAGCTAAATTGCTTATCCACGTCTCAAAAGACTATAAATAATATAATTGTGGAATTAACAAAAAATCATTCTCTAACGTGAACGTAAAACCTTCTAATCTTTCCAACTTTGTAATTTATCGTTTTACTCGGTTTTTAACAATGCTTAGAATCCAAAGCCATCGTACAGCTGAAACCAATGAACAAATTAAGCTGATTTTTTCTGCTATGGCGAATCTCGTATAACCACACCCAGAAAAAAGTTCTGTTTAGATCTACTAGGATCGTTTATTCGAATTTTTTAAATTTGAATTAACAAAATTTCTAATCGTTTAAGCTATAAAGTTGTATTTAAATCGAATAGATAATGCTATTTGGTTCCGTTTATTCGAGTACCAACGTTGAAGCTTCTCGTTCCGGCCACCACGTGGCGCAGAGCGTCGAAGCATTTCTTATATACGAATTATGCTATGGAGGTGCATAAATGGCGGTAACGAAAATATTATAGTTTCGTTATTTTGACTGACTATATCTAAGAAGTCGAACGTGAATTTTTGTACCTATCCAGGGTCACAGACCCATGAAAATATTATTAAATAATATTATAAATATTATAAACAATGATATGAATATTATTTTTATTTCAACTTCATATTCGTTTAATTTTTAAGATAAAAATATCTCCGATTTGAAAACATATATATTAAATTTTTCATTAACCCTAGAACCCCACAATCTATTTTTTCCAAGGTAAACCCCACACTGGGGTAAATAATTAACCTAATCTTCTCTTTAGCATAAAATGTTCCTCATACGCGATAATAAGGTTTAATTATATATCATTCTCTTCGTTTTTTGATAACGAAGAGAATGGTGCATGATAAAGTCGCATTCGGTAAATATTTAATGGTAAAAACTCTATAAAACTAAAGGAATGGTTTAAAAAAATTGGTTCGGGAAGGAAATTTGACATTTTTGTGGGATAACTAATTACCCTGTTATGGGGTTCCAAGGTTAATCAAAAACATTAAAATAGTATGATCAAACAAAATAATTTCTTAAAGTTAAATAGTAGACCTCTAATTGACAAAGGAAAAAAAATTATTTGATTTAACTAGATCCAAGTTTAATCAACTTGATGTTTTTTCTGGGTGCACATCGAGAATTATCGAGCTAATTAAATCTAGTTAATTTCCATTTTGCGCATTATTCTAGCGGTTAAAATTTTCGTCGTTCAATAAGTTATTAATTCTGATGTATTTACAAATCATTTCCAACATTTTTCCAAGGGTAAAACGTTTGATTTTTTTCTTTAAAAGCGAAAGTCGTATATTTGGAATTCGGTACGATGGATTAGGAGAAAAGGTATAGTGGAGTTGTTCAACGAAGATGTCGGCACAATGCGTGACAAATCGGCAAATCAGTAACTCATTTTTTACCACATTTTTTTTTGTGTATTTAACGAAACGTTTTAATTGTTAAAAAAAGAAAAGAAAAACGACAAAAAAATACGTTGATGCCTAAAAAAATGTCCTCAGGCTTTGAACGCGCAAAACGAATTTTCGTTCGACGTCACAATGGCTAGTCACGAGTCTTAGACAAAACGAACGCGGACAATCAATCGTTATTTTTCTTTCTCGTTTGAATAAAAAGAAAATTGAAAAAAAAATAAAACAATAACAAAGAAATACGAAAAAATCATTCGTTCTCATATTCGCACATGCGTGTCGTAAATTTTATGTGAAATTCGTTAAAAGAGCACACGTTTAATAATGCAACGATAGAGGGTCTAGTTACGACTGATTTTAACTTAACTATAATTCAAGTGAGAAGGGCGAATTTACGTATATGATCGTATTATACACAATTATATAATATATTTCTATGACTTTTACTACTGCACGAAAAGTCGTCGAGTTATTGGTTCTTTTTATTTTATCAATATTTTATTATTGCTTCATCGAGTCGTCTTCATTCGAATTTTCACAATCGTACGATACTTTTAGCATCCTTATAGTTGACCAAATTTTAAATCTTTCATAAATTGCTATTATTTGTGTAAAATTTTATTAAAATTCCAAGTTTAAAAAAAAACGAAACGTTAATTATTTACTCGCGTCATACTCACACGAAAATCTAAATTTTTAGATACATTTTTCAATATATATTTGACCTTCGATTAATTTTTTTCTCATTCGTCATTTACATCCGTAATCGCGATACTATTGAGCGCATAGGACAGACTTTTGTTTCTTCTTTTACCCCAGATCTAATGTGTTCAATCAGGTGCTTCAACAACAATACAAAAACGACAGCCTTTAACGAGCAATTCATGGCGAAATAATAAAAAAAAAAAAGTTTTACTAATAATAATGTTAATAATAATAGTTATAATAACTACATGGCCTCGTGATAAACTATTTTAATGCACAACATTGCCTAAGGCTACAATGACACATTAAAAAAAAAAAAAAACGCCTAAATCATGCAACAAAAATTACACATTTCTGCACTATAGAGACAACCTTGAAATAATAAGAAATAAAATGATCACTTTACTCGAGCTGTGAATGGAAAAAAAATTAAAAAATAAATAAATAAATATGAATATATTCATTCTTCGATACGAGAGATTTGCACTCGGAGAACTTTATACTTGTTTGTTCGATTCGTGAGCTTTGAAAACCCCTTTGTTTCACGATTTATTAAACTAGCTGAGGCTCTCTCGTCAATTATACATTTGAAAAAAAAGAGAATAATTTTGTTTTTCGCACGAATGAAATAAAGAAAATAACGAAAAGATGGAAAATCGTGCAACGACGAAAAATAACGATGATACTCATTTTTTTTATCTCGATGATAAATCGAAATTCGCTCGATGACAAATAACATTGAAATTCGGCCAATATTTCATTTCTTTTCACACTTGTTTTCGTTCTAACAATTTCTAACAGTAAAATTAAACTTTTTTTTCTACGATATAAAGAATGAATATATATGTATATAAATATACACGTACGGAATAAGTTTTGTGCGAAAATAAATTTGCTAAATTGAGGCAAAGAAGTTACCGATAAAAAAAAGTGTTTTACAAGAGAGCATAGCATTTTTACAATGTTCTCTTCAACGAAGAGGAAAAAAGATCCTCGTTAAAAAAAAACATGGAAACCCGTTTTTCGTTTCACTTTGGCTCCTCAAAGACTCGTGGAAGCTGATTGCAAAATTGAATATTATACGCTACATGTAACCGTTACGAGAACATGCAAAAATGCCAATAAAGCTGGAGGAACGCGAATAGCTTGCAAGCTATTATTGTACTATTTCGCAATTATAGAAATACTACGATTATCGAAATGGGACTGTTGCCGCAAAGGTCTTCGAAAAAATATTAAATTTTCAACTACGAGGTTAAAAAAATAAAAATTCAGAGTTTTATGATGATGAGGCTCGGCGACGAATAAAATAACAAAAATATACGAAATAAAAGTGTAAAGCTCTAAGATTCAGGTGCCTATATGGGTGTTAAAGTTGTTCACAAAAACACGATTTATTATCATACGTTTTAACATATTTATGTAGATTATATGTACTGACGAAACTCGCGCATGTATTGTGCAAACGCCAATAGATGTTTTAACCCTCCGTCACACGCGCTAAAATTCCA
Organism: Rhimphoctona megacephalus; assembly: GCA_963989365.1. NCBI lineage: Eukaryota > Metazoa > Arthropoda > Insecta > Hymenoptera > Ichneumonidae > Rhimphoctona > Rhimphoctona megacephalus. The sequence goes on along the minus strand of OZ022419.1, from coordinate 24,016,081 downwards.
AACGTCGTTACACGCGTCGCGGGGAATCTCCGCAATTTTTTTTTTCAGCCTTATTGTGTTGCCATATCGTTCTTACGCGCATGCGCGCGCCGTTGGTGCTCAAGTGCTCAGCAGGAGATATGACAACGTCGAACGTAAAATCATATGTACGACTGTACACGCGCTAACGGGGAAACGCCGCATTTCTTGCACAGTCATATTAAATATTATTTACAAATTATAAATTGAAAATTATGGTACAATTTTCTGTTTTATTGCGTTCTACCAATAATAATACAGGAATAGCTAAATTTTCACAAGTGTATCATTCATCAATTTTTGTTGATTAATGAAAAAGTGAAGAAGAATGTGGCGTTTCCCTCATAGCGCGTGTGACGGAGGGTTAACCAATCGTCGAACTTGCGACACGTTCATCATGACATATACGTTTACACACAAGCAAATACATATTTACATATACGTGAGGCATTCTGTGCGAAAAACTCTTCGATTAATCGATTTTGTTGGTGAAATTGTTTATTTCCACTTACAGGCATAAGAACAATGTTGATAACTTTAAGTACAAAATTCTACATTTTTCAAAAACATCGACTCGAAAGTCCATGACAAATGACAAAAATCAAAAAAGCAATACTGCTCATTTATCTTGTCGCAATGAGTGATTTCATTTTTGTCCATTTTTTTTGCACGATTATTTACCATTTTTGTTGTGAATTAATATTGATAGTGCAATATTCAAATGCGGATACTCGGTGAAATAAAATTTCGGATTATTCCTGAAGCCTCGTTTTATCGTAAGTGTGAAAAACACGAATTTGAGGTTAGACCGGGAGTCGATTTATTTTGCTTGGAGTGCCTCGTGTATACTTGTTTACATATTTACATTTTTCAGACCATATGACGAGTCGATTTATGACGCACACAATTTGTTTTATTATTACAAAGATTATATTATTTATCGTATCGATGATAGCAATGATTAATGCAGAGCCGACGAAGCAAGGCACTTATTTATAATCTCGCGCGCGCCCGCATACTGTTTCAACAATGTGTACAACTTATGGTAAAAACAATCAAAAGAAAAAAGAAAACGAAAAAAGAAACAAAAGAAAATGAAACAAGAGGAGAAAAAATGGCAAATGTCGCAAAAAAGTTGTTACGAGTTTTATTATTGCAAATACAATGAACCAAAAATGCCCCATCCAATTCCATAAACTTCTAAAAAACTTTTTTTTTCGTTCCATTTTAATTTCTCAGTAGAAAAAAACGGCTACAAAGTGTTTTTCTTCATTCGAAATGTTGTTATTGCAAAACGTCTTTTATGCCGTTCATTTTTCGATATTTTATTCATAAATTATCAATTTTTTCGAAAAGAAACTGGGAAAGTGTTTAAGCTAAAATAAAAGGGGAAGAAATCGTCAGTACTCGTCGATCAAGGAAATTTATTGGAAAAAAATCGAGTGATCGAATTCAATTCTATGGATTTTTAAGGAAATGATTCAACGAAATTTAACGCATTTTCAGTCTTTTTTTCCAGAGTAATACTTGCATTCACAGTTTTTGTTCATTCGTCATTTTATTATCACAGAATTTGTGTTAATATAAATTGACAGGATTAAAAAAAATATTTTTCCAGAGTCGAATTTCCAAAATAGATGATAAACATTTCCAAAATAGTTGATAAACACTGAGAAAAAAATGTTCTTTACCCAATAAAGTTTCGGTTCTTTCAACCAAAATATTTAGTTCGATACGGGCAACAAAATATTTCTGAGATAAGACAAAACAATTTGTGAATCCTGAAACAAGTGATTGGCTGAACCGACAAAACTTCGGCGCAGCCAAACAAACGAATGTTAATGCACCAATATATCATTCAAATAAACTAATTCATTTATTCATTCTAACGATATACACCGTTTAGTCAATTTGATAATTGAGATTCAAGCAAATATTTTATTAAAGAATCTAAAAAGTATGCGAGAACAAATAAATGGTACCAGTTGTTCGAACAAAATCATCTGACTCCGGTGATTTAGTTGATTCGTCTATAAGAAATTTTCATGATTTAGTTGAATAATCTAAATAATTTGCCATTCAACAAAAAAAAGTGCTTGTATCCATCATTTTTCGTCTAACAAATGCGGATTTAGTTCGATGAACAATTTTTTTTTCTCAGTCTACAAGCCCGAACGAGAAATAATAATAATGAAGAAAAAAAATAGTTCGTCTCAGGTCTAAAACTGTACGAGTAACTAAACTGAAAAAAGAAAAGAGAAAAACGTTAGTAGATCGATCAAGCCGACAAGGGGAAGCGAGCAACAATGCCCATCGAGCATGCCATTATGGCATTACGGTTAGAAAGGGTGAACCGTCAAATTACCGGATTGATCGATACCCACACACGTATTTAATATATATACGTCGGCATGTGCTCGTCCGAGCGGTCGCGTACAATTTTACTCGACTCTCTGTGGCTCTTTCTCGTTTTCTCGGACGGTAATCGGTGGCAAAAGGGTTAAAAAGAAAATGGCGGATGCCCTTACGTCCTTTTTATCCCCACCATTGAGAAAGCGAATTAGATGTACGAGTTTGGCGCTTGTTGGCTAATTTTTAGGAGGATGTGTAGGAAAATTTGTTTATCTGTAAAATTACAATATTTATTGTGTCAATATAAGGGAGTGTGGGGCAAAGTGGACACCCGGAGCATAGTGGACTCTTACGAAATTCCAAATTATGGGGCAAAGTGGACTCTTTCAAAACTGAAAAAATATAATTTTTTTTTAAATTGTTACATCGAACTCAGACCATGTTCTCATCATCATTCATGCATAATTCCACACGCTATTGAACAATAAATTCAAGGTAATAAGCAGAAAAACGTGGAGGCCGTGATATAACAAAAATTAAAAATTTCCTCATTTTTTGTGAAACTTATAGTTGCAAGAGACTGAGGGTACCAATCAATGTACAAATTGTTAAGGCGAACAACCACTTTAGATGCTTCAAAAAATCAATTTTTTTTTTTATTTCATAAATCGTTAGCAAAATATCTTAAGAATACACCCTGAAAATTTCAAAACGATATTCGGATTCCTTCTAACGGTATGTATATACCGTTTATATCATTACCGTTTATATGTATATCATTTATAAATGACAAAGACTCTCCGCTCAACTCCCAAGCACGCTCAAACTTTAAACGTGTTTTTCTCGAAACGGCATTTTTTCGATTTGCGGAAATCATAATTCAAAAACTAATTGATGGATCATCTTCAAATTTGGAACACGTTTGCATAATATAATTTATTAAAACATGAACCTAAAGTTGGAAAGATTAGATTGTTTAAAACATATTTATTATTGCAAAATGCCGGGAGAAAAAGTGCTAAAAATTGATCATTTTTTTTCAAACACGTTCCAACATTCAATTCTCGATTTTTTTTTTCAAAATTTAGGTTCATGTTCTTAAAAAACATCTCAAGAATGTATAAAAATTTGTTGGACTGTTTTCAGATGCGAATTGCGAGCTGCACAATTCCCGCAAATCGACAACGCGACGATGAGAACACGCCAAGGGACACAGCGAATTACACCTTAATTAATGCATGAAATAACTTGAAAAAATTATCAGAGATGTACGAAAATATGAATAAATTATTGTTAGAGTTGCGGAAAGTTCCGTTTTTTTTTCACAATTAAAAAAAATCCAAAAAATCATCTAATTTTCGGTCTCCTAAAGTGGTTGCTTGCCTTGAGAGATGATTATTTTATTTACACTTATTACAAAAATCGCATTAATAACTCATATCATCATCATCGATATCTGCACACAACGTGTGGGTCCACTGTTGGCACGACATGCAGCAGATCCAATCTTCGGTCGATTGCGAATAAAGATCATCGCAAAAAATGCGAGAAACCTTCGACGACGAGAATTTAGCGATTTTTGCGGCCCTTCGTTTCTTGCTCGCTAATTCGGCCCGATATTACGGGCTTGTGATGACTGCAGTTTTTTGCAGATACGGTGATTTCTTGACGTTTCAAAGAGTGCGAATGACGTAGTTTCTTATAACTAATTTTGCGATCTAATAAGGTTTAAAGTCCAATTATTCAGTCCCGGAGGTTTAAATAGCGCTATATCGGAGGAAAATTTATGAAAGATATGCAAGATAAATAGGAGAAATTTTACAAAAGACCCTAATACTAATATTGAGACGGACGAAAACTGTGGTGGCTTACGCCACGCATAATGGCGGTAAGCGTAAACATTCATAATATTACAAAGTCAAGGCAGGGCGTGGTGAAAAGTAAACAAAGTCCATTTTGCCCATGAAAAAAAGGGGCAAAGTGGATCCAAGAATTTGTCTCATTCTGTTATTTCTTCATTCCACTCGAGGGAAGGTCCACTTTGTCCCATTTTTTTTTTTATACCATGAAATTCATATTTTGTTCCAATTAGAACGTCTGTGTGTGTGTGTTAATTAATCATAATGGTCAATTATACATTTTTTGTTCTCCTGAGGAGAAGTCCACTTTGCCCCATAAATTTATTTTGTCAAGATCCGGGAAATGAGCGTGGCAAATGAATTTTGGGACATGAAATTAGTTGAACGACCGCCTGTAAACCCGATAAAACTCTGTAAATTGCTTATAGTGGCTACTTTGATCCACACTCCCCTATATTAGCAACTTTATCATTAATCATTCGTAAAATGTAAAAAATTTACGTAAACAAGAATAAATATTGCAGAGTTATTTTAAGATTTGAAAAAAGTTTAATCGAAGAAAGTTCATTAAATTTTCGGGGAGTCGTCATAAAAAAAATGAACATTTTCCCAACAGAGAAAAAAGAAAACGGTGAACGGAGTAATTTCGTTTAAACAAATGTATGTTTGTGTGAAAACACTTTTTATTACAACCCCTGATAGTTTTTAGAGGCGTTACCTTCGTTAGGCAACACCCAGATATTCGAGAAGTAAAACACATATTCTCCTTCTTTGGTGAACGACGTACTAAAGAGGTATGCTCGCTATACATAAAAGAGCTCGCGATTTTACGAGCTATGTATATTTTGTGTATGTACTCGAGAACCAGGAATGCAGCGCTGGCTCGAGCGAACTCTAACGTTTGTTTTTCGTACTAATCGGGATCCAGAGAAGAAGGGATGGATGGGAGGAAAAGGGTAAATTTCGACGAGACTGGAAACGCCTAGGCTGTTAACATTGACGAATCGGAGCTTCAGAGACGATAGGCTTGTTTCAAATATTAAATTTAATCGCTACAAATTCGTACAATATCGAATATTCGATATTGAGCACGATTAATTTCGACATGAGCGATAAATAATACTGAAAATCGCAATAATAATCATTCAAAGATATTCAATAAGAAAATAACAAAAGGTTATTTGAAAATCGAGATCTTTTAAGATACAAACTCGTACAATATCGAATATTCGATAGGCACGATTAATTTCGATATGAGCGATAAATAATATTGAAAATCACAATAATAATCATTCGAAGATAATTCAATAAGAAAATTATACAAGGTTATTCGAAAATTGAGATCTTTTAAGATACAAATTCGTACTGAATCGATCGGGGAGTTTCTATTAATTTTGTGATGCAAATAACAAACATTTTTCCCCTAGTTTTCAGTCAATTCTCCTCTTTGAATTCGTTCATATTATTCGTCGATAGTTATTATTGCATATGATTGCAAATAGATCTGATCCCAAGATTACTTTATTGAATTATTTACTTATACTCATCACACAAGGTTAATAAACTTCGAAAACAATAAATTATTTTGTTTTTTTGTAATTGATTTGTGGCTAACAAAAGGAAAATTTATATTTGTTTGAGATTAAAATGATTAATGACAGTGTGAATTTCAATATTTGTTAAACATAAAAATGAGCTAATCCAATTAGTAATTCCATCGGAAGAGAACAGTTTATAACAAAACTTTGCCAAAGTACGTTTAGTGCGATGCTCGCTTTTGTTGCCCTGAACATCTACGTTTATAAAATAAGGCTTAACCGTACGGAGGTCATGTAATGCCCATATTGCCAGTACGTAATAGTCATGTAAATTGGATGCACGTTACTCCATCAAGTATCGACAAAAAGGGATATACAGTGGCGTGCAAAAGTTTCGGGCCACCCTATTTTTTATGCACATTGAACAGAAATATGGTGGTGGGAGAAAAACAAATGCGTAATGATATATAACACGTAATCACTTATATTTAGAAACAATAGATTGTATACATTGATATCGATCTTAAATCATTAATTGTTCAACAATTTTTTATGACTGGCTGTGCAAAAGTATTGGGCCGCGTACTTTTGGATATGAAAACGATAACAAAAAACTTGAAAAATAAGGAAGCATGTCTTGGTCTTCTCCACTCGACTCAATACTTTGTTGCCATTCCCTTAGCAGCGATGACTGCAGCGCACCGACGAGGCATAGACCCAATTAGTTGTTTGATTCGTTCTTGTGGCAATTTTTCCCATTCACTTCGCAAATGCTTCCACAATTCCGTTTTGTTGGAGTAATTTTTCGTTCCAACACGATGCTTGAAGTCTTGCCACAGGTGTTCAATAGGATTTAAATCCGGTGACTGCGATGGCCAGGCAAGAAGGCGGACTTTCCGGTTTTGAAGAAAATTTTTAACAAGACGCGAAGCGTGTTTCGTATCATTATCGTGTTGAAAAATCCAATCACTCGGCAAATTTTTCGTTGCAAATGGGAGCATATGATCTTGTGGTATGTCCCTGTACATTGCAGCGTCCATATTGCCATGAATTTCCACCAGCGGACCAACGCCATCATCCGAAAATGCTCCCCAAACTTTAATGTTTCCGCCACCGTGTTTTACGGTAGGAATTTGGTACCTTACATTATATCTGGTACCTGCTGGACGTCTTACGTACTTCCGACCATCACTTCCGAATAATTGAAACTTCGATTCATCGGAAAAAAGTATTTTCCGCCAATCTGATACCGTCCAGCGCTGATATTTTTTCGCAAAGTCTAGCCTTCTTTTTCTTTTTGCTAATCAATGGTTTTTTTACACCAGCACTTCCAATCAGTCCCGCAGCTTTGAGACGTCGAGATACCGTACTCCGACTAACGTCAGCTAGATTTTCACTTCGCAATTCCCGGGAAACATCTGCAGCACTTTTTCGTGGATCTACATTGCACTTCCTTTTTATAATTTTGTCGACGCGATTCAAAGTTTTTCGCGGTCTACCGCTCCGATTTTTGTCACACAGTGAGTTTGCTAATTTATATTTAGTAATAATAGGATTAACGATACTTTTGCCAATAGATAAAGTCTCCGCAACATCACGAGAACTTTTTCCTTCTGACGAAAGTTTTAACACGATTTCACGAAGCTGAATATTCGTGTGTTTCTGCATTGTAGCAGAAAGGAGACTGATTTTCCATTGTAGGACATGTTTTGAAACTAATGAGGAAAAAAATGTAAACAATATAGTGGCCCGATACTTTTGCACACCGACCAAAGTCATTCCACGTAGCACACGAAAAATACGCCATAATTAAATATAATATACGACGTTGTTACCTTCATTCTAACTCTCTTAAATATTTTGAACAATGAACGAGTGGAGAAATAAAATATTTTATCAATTAACTGGAAAAAATAGGGTGGCCCGAAACTTTTGCACGCCACTGTACGTTTCTCCGCCTTTCCATACCCGTGTACCCTTTCGTGCTTTATTATTCGCCTGAACTTTCCTCTGTTATTTTCGTATTCAAACGATAAAAGGGTTTTTCTTGCTGTCTGACGATAACTAGATGGGGGGCTGTCCATTTTTATCATCGAACAGCTTTAACAACTATTCATGAATTTGTCGTGAATCGCGCCCTTTTTCTTTCGATTGATTTTCCATCATGTGATTAAAAGTATATTTTTTGTTTTGAGAGTTATTCTTTGGAAAAGTGAATAAAGTAAAAATACGAGTCACATTAAAATGTAACGCTTTTCATTTTTATTGCATATTTTTCATCCTAAAAGTCTCGACTTTGTGACTATATTTGCGAGCATCCCTGACGCCAAGAAATTTAAACAGTAATCCGCTATTCTTCCACCGGCATCGTGATTTAACTCGCCGGGAAAAACAGCTTCCGGAAGTCGCCTCTTTAATACTCCACAAAAATAATAACAATGCTACCGTCGTGCGTAATATCCCGTCGCGTTTCCCTAGCTTTTATACCCTTCCATGTACACTTCTATACACTTGCTCCACAGTTACGTATGACTTATGGTACATGTGCAACGGTACAACGTAAAATGAGACATGGTAAAGAATTTTCATAATCTCTTTCGCTCCCTTCTCTACGTACGATATTTAAAAGGGGCGATTCAAAAAGTAGCATGCAGAATACGATCCTTTTATACACTTTTCCTATTATGCATAAACTTTTTTATACTTAATGATCCATGAGGCTTGTGAAACTTTAGTGATATTATTTTCTTGCAGCATTCAACCTGTCGAATAAAAGCTGCAACACTGTATCGTCGAACCACATTTATTTGCGAACAATCTCATGGCATCAATTTTAAACATGCAACTCAGTAAAGCTCAACAATTTGCTTCGAACGATTAACATAATTGAAAATGAAAAGAAAAAAATGTACAATTTAAATTCACAGGAAAACTGTATTGATTTGATATTATTAATTAATGTTTCTTACACGTTCCTAAAATGATCTTACAATTTCAATTTTATTATCATAATTATAGTAAAATCGAGATCTTACATAGAATCTGTTCTGCTGCATCAAACGCGAGAAAGATCTCGACGGTATGCGCAGTACTACGGTGAATTATGGAACTAGGGGTGAGTTGCCGCAAGCGGGAAATTTAAACGCCAGCGAGAGTGTTAATGCCTGTCCCACTGATGCTCAGAATGTGATTAATGATTGTTCAATAGTTGAAAAGTTTTTTGATCCTGTAATGAGAAGTAATGAGACGAGAACCTACAGGTTTTACCCCTTCGGCAGCACACGGGTGTGAATTTCCACCGCCGATTTTGCATTTTTTCTGTATTCTGTGCAAATTTTTGTGCAAAATACATTTTTCGTTTTTCCCTGTAAACTAGCTCATATTTTTTTGTTATAATTTTAATGATGAACAATGATTTGGAAACATATTGAGGTTTAGAAATCACTCGTCGTAAATTGAAATTGGATCTCGCAAGCCAGAGAGACAAGCGTTTGAAAAACGGCTGGTGCAAATTCGCTCTGGAGTGTGCAGGTTAAAGCGTCAGAAAATAGGTGTGCAGCCGAAGGGTTAAGGCGAGCAACCACTTTAGGAGATCGAAAATTGGATGATTTTTTGGATTTTTTTTTTTATTCTGAAAGAAAAAACGGAAATTTCCGCAACTTCGACAATAATTTATTCATATTTTCATACATCTCTGATAATTTTTTCAAGTTATTTCATGCATTAATTAAGGTGTAATGCGCTGTGTCCCTTGGCGTGTCCTCATCGTCGCGTTGTCGATTTGCGGGAATTGTGCAGCTCGCAATTCGCATCTGAAAACAGTCCAACAAATTTTTATACGTTCTTGAGATGTTTTTTTAAGAACATGATCCTAAATTTTGAAAAAAAAATCAAGAATCGAATGTTGGAAGGTATTTGAAAAAAATGATCGATTTTTAGCATTTTTTCCCCGGCATTTTGCAATAATCTAATCTTTTCAAATTAGGTTGGTGTTTTAATAAATTGTATTATGTAAGCGTGGTCCAAATTTGAAAATAATCCATCAATTAGTTTTTGAGTTATGATTCCCGCAAATTGAAAAAATGTCGTTTCGAGAAAAACACGTTTAAAGTTTGAGCGCGCTTGGGAGTCGAGCGGAGAGTCTTTATCATTTATATACATACCGTTAGAAGGAATCCGAATATCGTTTTGAAATTTTCAGGGTGCATTCTTAAGATATTTTGCTAACAATTTATGAAATAAAAAAAAAAAATTGATTTTTTGAAGCATCTAAAGTGGTTGCTCGCCTTAACCTAGAGTTTTATCGCGACGAAGTTTTCTCTGTTTTCTCAGTTTTGCATAAATCCGTTTGAGTCTTACATTGTGCAAGAAATCAAAGGGAAATGTCTGATTATGCCGGGAAGTATACTTTCGCATGTATTATCGATTTGTCCTAGGCCGCAGCAGACATTAAAGAAGCATATAATTAAGTTTCCCCGACGATTCGAGGTCTCGGTAAAAAAAAAAACATACATTTTGTGGACTTTGTGGCTATTGTTATTTTTACTTGCTCTTATTCTGCAACTTAAAGTTACATCAATTCCCAAACATAGTTTTCTGAGTCTACAACGTCAAATACAAAGAAAGAAAACTCATCAAAAGGAAAAAACATGGTCGTAGTCGGTTTAGAAATTAATCTGGAATACTAGACTAGATGAAAACTTCCCAGATTAACAACATTGCAAGAAAATATTGTTCAAAAAAGTTGTAAAAACGATTTTTTAAAAACAGATAATTGATTTCCAGGGTTTTAAGGTTAAAAGTGTTATATCACACCGAGAAAAAAAATTTATTCATTAAACAAAATCCCATTTAGTTGGACGAAAATATGGTGGATTCAACTATTTTTTTTTCTTTTTGATTGGCAAACGATTTAGTTTATTTAACAAAAAAAATAGTTGAATCCACCATATTCTCGTTCAACTAAATAGGATTTTGTTCAACGAAGAAATTTTTTTTCTCAGTGCATGAATATTGATTATTTTAAAATCTGTATATGAGAATTTAAACGAATTTGTAGGGATTATAAAGAAACGTGTAGAGTGGTGTTGATGTGCGCAGTAATAAATTATCGAAGATACGTGTTATGGGCCTAATCTGAGGCCTGTATCCGGTTTTAAGGCGATTTGCGAATCTTGTGTACAACATATTTTCACTAGCATAAAAATGTATATGTACATACATGAATAATGCTGTAAATTATATTTATAAAAGTAGTAAGCACGATAATGACTTGGACATAGAATGTTTCGGGACGCTCAATGGCGCTGTACATAAACAAGTATCGGAGTCTTTTGGTTCTTTCTTCCTCTCATTCTCGTGCAACAAACTCAGATACGGTGCGATATCAATTATCGTTACTTAGCAGTTAAACCGCTCGCTGGGATCGTAAAAGTTGGCGCGTTTTGCTGCTGGTGGCTGGTGGTGTTCTTTTACCCTCCCCCTTGTTTCTACCATGATGGTGTCCATGCATGGTGCCTTTAATAGCAAAGTTGCTTTTTCTCTTGGGCTCTCTGTGAGAGTTTAGCGTCGGAACCACCAGCGTGCGACTCTGTAAATGCATTTTTTACGATCTCTCTCTCTCTCTCTCTCTCTCTCTCTCTCTCTCTCTCTCTCTCTCTCTCTCTTCCTCTCTTTCTTATTCTGTTTCTATCTTTCTTGACGCGTAACGCGTCCGTCTCTTGGCCAATGAGATTGCCAGTTACGTTTTCACGTGGGCCAACGAGAGAACCGCTCCACGATCGTAAACGCGCCAGGCAAATTATTCCGCTACTCCATGTGAAAGAAAAAAAAATTAAAAACAATAAATAAGAGCGAAAAAAATATATTACGTAGAAAAAAAACGCAGAAAGAAAGAGAAGCGATTATTACACCCAATAGGATTCTCGCGTACATCGCGAGATAACGATGCCATATTGTTTACAATTATATTGCACTTTTGTATTCTTAGTTTTTATGCTGGAAAAATTTTTATGCTAAAGCAGAATCTCTACGATTTGTTATGTACAAAAAAATACCTTGAGAATCCGTCCAAACAGTCCCATTAATTATTTGTTCGAATGACACTACATTGTGTAAATCGACACATGAAAAATTTTGATAATCGATCATGCGGCTCAATATTTCGACCCATCATGATTATTGTAAATGTTTTACCGCGAATTATTACAATTGAAAATGATTCAAAACGGTTTTTGAGTCAAGCTGCTCGTCAACTTCCGGTTTAAGAATTTGTCTCGAAAATCTCCACCATTGTCGACGTCTCCGGGGACGAATATTTAATTTTATAAGTGTATATGCATTATATCACTGTGTGGAAATAATTTTTCAACGTCTTTAACTTCGATCAAACTTTCTGTCAAATAAATTACGCGCCTTAAACTTTGTCGATATGTTTGGTAATAAAAAATATATGAAAAGAAGGGAAGCCTATGATTGATCATCGGCCAATTTGTTGTACGAAAAAATAGAGAATTTGAGAGTCTTTCTTGAGTCAACGAGGTTATATACTATTGCGTAATTGCGCCGATCAATAAACAGCGAGTGGAATGTTCAGTGCTCGTTCTACATTAAATTATTGAAATTGGCCTCGATATCTCGCAAATAGAATTCTTTATTCTGATTCAGTGTCTTTCTTTCGACATTGTAACAATGGAACATCGTCGTCGCTTGTTGTTCTCCCCCAAAAAAAAGAGTTTTTCCATTCTTGAAATATTCAAACACCGGTAGGTCTTGTTTCTTTTTTTTTTCGATGCGATATCGTCACGCGAAGCGAATGGCGAACTTAGATCAGCCACCCTCAATCGAACAGAGGCTAAAAAAAAGAGTACAAAATAAAAAGTAAAATGGGTAAAAGACAAAAAGTTTGACCGACGCGTTTAGGGCTCTAAAGACCGCGCGATGATTTTTTCCCGGACCATAATAAGAGAAAGAGAAACTCGAAAAGGGGAGAAACAAAGAGGTATATATGTGAGAACTGAAGAAAAGAATATACAGCAACAAAAAAAAACACTATGTAACAGAGAACGGAACGTAATATCTATTAAATTATTCACAGCCAGTTACCAGCTCGTCAGACGGTCCCGCCTCTCGTACGGTTTTTGTCGTCCAGCGAGCAACGCTCTCCAAACTCTTCGCCCTCTTGCTTGACCCTCTCCTTCATTCCCTGTCTTTCGCGATATGTTGGGGGTATTAACTCTGACCAACTTTCGGTCCTGAATTAATCATTAATCGAGTAAAAACTAAGCTTTTTATTTCGTACCAAAAAGGTGGAACGGCCCGTTGGCATAAAATGTTCCCAATGAAAAAACAAACAAATCCGAATGTTTGGTAGGTCAGATGAAAACTTTTGCGGACGATAGAGATGGCAAAGACTTTAAATTTGCGGAAAGGATGATCGAGCCTCGATCTCGCAACTCTCACGCTTGCAAATATTCGATTTCGTCGCAGTTTCGTCCAAAGATCACGATCGTGGCACGAAAAATAAAAAAGAAAACATCTTCACGGCCATTTGTGTGTCTCCCGCAGTTACGAAAATAAGAACGAACCTTTTTTTCTCCCTTCATTCGGCGGTTGGATCTTTCTCGGAGCGTGGAATCGGGAGCTCCCGGAGGCGGCGAACCCCCGCTTCTTCATCTCGCTATAATTCGATGCTCGCGATCATCAATGAAAACAAAAAGAAAACGTCTCTTCTAAAGTCAGAAAAGAGTCTCTCGCCCTTCGTTTTTGTATGCCATAGAAAATCACTCGTGACGCGTAGGAGCCGATAACTCTCACGGTGGTCCTTTCACAACCCGCTCAAACGTTTATCGTCATCAAGTTTGGCTAGAGATAAAAAGATTCATGTCTCATCGAATCTAGGTCTTCGAAAGTCTTCAATACACAAAAAAACAAAGAAATAAAGAAAAAAATTAAACAAAAGAAGAGAACGAGAAATCGACACGTTTTGTCTGTCGTTCAATAAAAGTATATGCATAAAACTTAAATCAGGTGAGCTAAGAAATCAGTAATGGAATCTCACGAAATTTTCAGCATGAAAAATGTGTAGTTATATCGAGAATAAAAAAAAAAGAAAAGTCATTAAAAGAAACAATCGTGGCAAGTATATATTGAATTAGTTGCGCGTATATATGGGTGTATAATATCACGCCCGATCTCGAGGATCTTTCAACACAATGGAAGGGAAGCGTGTTGAATCGTAAGGACTCGAGCTGCGGACGTGTTATACTCACTAATTGATTCTACGTTGATGATCAACGTCCCGGAATGTTAGAGACGAAAAAATAATAAAAATGCTTTCCATCTCTTTCTCTCTCTTTGCATATCTATACGTATATAGTATTTAGAACGAGAAGTTTACCACGGTCGATACAAGGGCGGAGTTTCTTTCGATTCGCTTGACAAGACGAACAATGAGCTTCCATCACGGCCTCACTGATCCTCCCGGATATGCCATCAACGCTTTTAAACATGGAACTAAACTACCGTGGACCACCGTCATCGAGATCCATAAAAAACGAAGAATATACCTTTACATATACGTTAGAAGATGTTCTTTCGAGTCGCTAGAACTCCCATAGCCGAATCGAACCTTCCAAAAGTACAGTGACAAAAAATTGAAGCATCAAATGCAGGATCGTCGCAATAAAAATAAATGAAAAGACTTTTGCTACGTTAGGATTATCGTTTGTAGAACTAGCATTGTTTTAACACGTTATAAGATCGATCGCTTCGGTCTGTATCAAAAAATGACGAAAAATATTGAAAAATACTTCAAATAGTTGATACTGGAGAACAAAAACGAAATAGTGTTTTGTCACAGTGAAATTTTCTCTTCACGATTACATGATGAGAAAATTTCACTTCTTCTATTGCTTCAACTATGCAGTTGGAGTATTCCGTTGAAGCAATCATTCATCCCGCTGAAAATTGTCTTGTAACTTATGTATATAAATACATCTATATTTATATGTATTTATGCCACTTTATAAATCGCTCGGAGACACAAAGTAATCCGACGGCATGGACGTTTCTCGTTACGACGGGCGTGTACATGAAATCAGCTACTTGTAATATAAATGGTAAATCGGTGAGGGACGTTGTTACCGACTAATGCAGCCTAATGCAGCATCCAAGTCGTTCCGTAAAATCTCTCGACGCTCTCAAACTCACTGTCTCGATGTGTAAAATCTTTCTTGTGGATATATTTGCGTGTGGCATATATGTGATGTGTAATAATTCAATTGGATAAGAAATTGGCCGTCGTCCTCTCACGTTGATTGCGACAATATAAGCAATTTCATGAACACTTGTCCGTTCAGAACTGACGAGATGAAATCTTATCTCTCTTTCTCTTTTGATCGCATTTGATTTATTCTGGTCCTTCTTTCTCTCGCTCTCTTTCTTTCGATCTCTCATGGATTATAATGGGGATGCTTTATTCACGCTGGTTTATATTTCCCCTCTCGCGTCTGCCCGCGGACGTATATTTCAAGCGTAAATTGCCGCCCTCTTTCCAATGAGAACTGCCGAGGATGCCTCCTGTATAAACCCAATAGAAGAAGAAAACAGCGCCCCCTGGGCTTTCAGGGATGAAACCAGTCTTCTGCTCCCGCTGCAGTTCCGTCTCATTCTTATTTTTCTTTCGTCGTACTCTTCTTCTTCTTCTTCTTCTTCTTCTTCTTCTTCTTCGTCTTCTGGAAGTCACTGATGGTGATGGCCGCGTTGTTCATTTAGCGATTCGACACGCGCGCCACAGATCGAGTTGCCTCCGGCTCTCGGGCTCTTATTTCCTCTCAAATGTACCTGTATATTGTTAATCTACCTCGTGCCATATGTAACGTACAAAATAGAACGTTCATTTTATCCGTTTTGTTAACTAGTATAAGTATAATTGTCCATTCTGCAGCGTGTATATCGATCCTTTTTTTCGAAAGTTCCTCTATATTTTTCGATCGCAATTATACTGCGTTTCAAACATCAAATAATTCCATTTATCAAACAATATTGATGTTTAGGATGTCGAAAGGTTTTTTATCGTCGATGATAAAATAATATTCTGTTTGACTGAGCGAGTAAATAAATAAATTAAATTTATAATTCTCGTCAAGATTTTATTATACCAATTATGGGGCTCGAAATAATCAATTTACACTCAAATGCCTACCTTTTTTTCAGATATATATATATATATATATATATATATATATATATATATATATCTGTATAGCCACGCGAAGAGACATCGTGGTCTGCGAAAAAAAGCGTGACCAATAAGTCTCGAACGCAGATGGGAAGCTCGACGAAAAAATTAATTACCACAATCGCGAGCCTCCGGTGCTTATATATTCGAGTTCAATTCGAGACACCTTTCATTCCAATATTCCTTCGGACTTTAGAGGACTTCCGAATATACGTTTCTCCTCCATTATTAAAATGGCCGCCCTGCGCTTTATGGTTATACATACTTGTACAGGTAGATCTTTAAATTTATGTAGATAAATGTACACATGTGCGTACACGTAAATAAATATATACATAGACCGAATGAACCTCATGGGAATCGAGATGAGGATGAGCATGATGGGAGAAAGCATTTACTCGGCTCATAAAATGTTTGGAGTCATGTGCGTCGGTGCGTGCGTCAAGGCACACGCGCCACGTGTGCCTGCCACGTGGAAAATCCACAGGTTCGCCATTATATTCTTGGAAGATTAAATGAAATTTTTCCAAATCGATCTCCGATTATCGAAAATCGCAAACCAAATTTTGGCTCCTCCAACTCATCCCGAATTTTTTCAGGGATTCTTGAATGGTTATTAGTCAATTAAATTGTCTTCGATCATCTGATACTATCGAAAATCTTAATCTTTGAAAGTTTGCTTAAAATTTTACAGAAAAGCAAATTTCTTGTCACGCGCAACCATACGCAAAAAAATCTCCTTTTGTTCAGAAATTAATGCTCAGGATTGCACAAAAAAATCGTCTTTTCCTTTCAAGCAGTCGCGAATAAATTTGTTCCCATTTTTTCTCCCGACAATGTATTGAATGTTAATTACTAATTAAAATAAAGTTTTAATCGCCGGTAAGCGAGAAATAAATTTTTTGCTTCGAAAAAAAAATGGAAATCTTTACAGAATTGCTATTTAGATTATTTGTTAGAGTCAAAGTAATCCATGACTGCGATCGAGCCTTGATTTTATTTTAAAAATTGGCTCTCGAGGCCATATTTTTTGAACGATTCTATAATCGTTTGAAATTAATTAATCTTCAGGAATTCAATGAGATTAATGTTGTCGTACATCACGACATTTTATTCCAAGCCATATTTTATAACGGTCAAAAAAGTATATACACAAAGTACATAGAAATAGGTACGAATACGTATTGTGTGCTTTGGTGTACGGGCCATCATAATGGCGGCGATTACAGCGCGTCGTATATTCATCGCGTGTTAAATTAAATCGCAACGTTCCCCAGCAAGATTCTTGAATAGTCAATATATTTCTCTAGCCCATAACGTTTTACCATGTCACTCTAACCGCAACGAAGATTTGCATTATACTCAAGCTACCGCAGTTTACACTTTAAGTCTTACACTGTTCGCCAAAGATCGCCATCTTGCGAATAGATTCGCTCGTAAACATTTGTCTGTGTGGTCTTGTCTCGGTACGATACTTTGCACGCTTATTGTCCAATAAACTTTGTCAGACACGATCTACAGATTGATTATTCAATTTATTTTAATCATTTGCACGTAAAAAAGAAGGAAATCATGAAAAAAAAAAAAAAAAAAAAAAACTAGGGAAAACGCGATATTAATGGAATTTTAAGTTTTGAACAATTCTTAGATCAATTCATAACTAATTAATTATCTTTTTTATTGGATTTTCGTTGACGATTCATTCATTCAGCCATGAAAAACTGATACTCGCAATTCTTCATAAAAAAATTGCAACTATGACGTTTTGTGTACAAAGATCTAACAGTTTCTCTTTTAATTACGTGATTTATAGTAATTAAGATGAAGAGTGATTACTTTGGAATGCAACAAAGGTTATTTGTCGAACTTATTAATCATAACAGTAATTAATATTAGCTCATGGCTGATGTACATGGCTGTAAATTTGATAAATGTGTATGAGAAAAACGTTCTTGAGTCAATTACATCAGTGAACATGTACGATATTGTGTACGTCATCAAAAAGCATTGTTCGAGAAGAAACGAAGGATGACTTCCGTTTGAATCTTTTCTGGACTAACGAGCGCCTCGAACTCGCCAACCTGTCCGGATTCACACCGGTGTTCCTATATCGTATCATTAAATTTATTATATAGTGACGGAAACTGTACATAACTCAACTAAAGTAAGTCTCGACCTGATGGAATAAAAAAAAAAAAAACGCTCGAAAAAACGTTAGACGGACCACCTCGAACGTTTCGATAATTGGTATTTCTTTTTTGGCAATTTTCATGTCACGATCGATTGATTTCACGAGACAAAAACGAGGCGGGTAAAAAATGAATGAATTACCCAGGAGAAAACTCGTACAGATTGAATATACAAAAATATATAGATAATTAAATTAAATTATTTATACAACAAATTTGTAATATCAAGTATTAATTGACCACTCAATTAATAATGTTGATTTTTTATAGCGATCGAACTAATTATTCGTATAATCGAAGATATTTCGTGGGTTTTATTTTGAAAAAAATAATAAATATGATTGAATTTTTGTCGCTAAGCCGAAATTTATAATATATAAATATTTGTTATTTATATATATTTATTTATATAATTTATTTATTAATTTATAATATATAAATATTTGCTATCGATGTAAAAATATAAATGAATTCAGTGAAATGTTCAAGCTTCGGTTGGGTGATCTTTTATGGGCGATCGGATCGGTACATTGTGGGAACGAGAATCGCATCGATGAGAGTGCATCGCAATATCGATGGATATTCGACGAGGCACACGAGTGGGAGTGTGGAATCGAATTATTCACAGTTTATTCCATTGAAGCACGCGCTGTTTTATGTCACGGTTCTTCTCATTGGCAATGTCGTTCGGCCCGAAGAATGAGACCAAGAGGAAGAAGAATGCTAAGAAGAAAAATAAAAATAAGAAATGGGGAAGAGAGAGATCGATCGCGATTAAACTTCTTCGACCAATCGTCGTCGGTTCGTCGACACGAGCGTATCCGTGACGAAATTATTGAATCCCGGGAGGCACGAGAGACTTCTCGTCAATTTCACAAAAAGATTAAATTTAAGAAAGAAAAAAGGAGAGAAAGAGAGAGAGAGAGAGAGAGAGAGAGAGAGAGAGAGAGAGAAAGAGCGTGGCGGAGTTTTTCTGACATTATTACGCCTGCTCGCAAGATCGGAGATCGGCTCCGAATGATCGATAAATTGAAGAAGGAAAAAAACAAAAAATCACACCTTAAAAGCGTAACGCTCGCAATAGTCAGAAGGCGTAAAGAGGCTAACCAATCCGGAAAAATGATCAATTTTATATCGATAGTTTTTCAATCGCGAGCACATCTTATTATTTTATCCTACACGAATCCACAAAATGAATTATATTTATGGAAATCCTTTCGCATAAGATACGTTCCCGGACTAATGATTATTCCCGGAGAATAATTATTCTAAGAAAAAAATGTCATTTTGTAAATAAAAATTGCCATATATAGTTATATCTGCGGAAACTTTATAAAAATGACATATCGAACTAGAATTTTTCACATATCTTAAACTTAAAAAAAAACTTCATAGTTTGCAACAGTAATAACGGAGAGAATGAAAATTAAAAAATTACCGTGCAGTAATAGAAACGGTGGAGGAAAATCTTGAATTTTTGTGATTGTTATTGCGCAAAATGCAAATTTTCATGAAAATAAAACAAATTTTCATATATTATACAAGATATTTTATTTTATCTTCATGGAAATTAGCATTTTGCTTAGTAATAATTACAAAAATTCAAGATTGTCCCCCGTTTCGATTACTGCACGATAATATTTCAATTTGAATTTTCTCCGGGCGTATAACCGTAATTTTTATCGTGAATATTGGCTTTATAACTTTATATTTCTGTTCTGCCAAAAAATGATAACAACGGAAAAAAACAAAAGCGTATGAAAACTTGGGATACATGCGATTTAGGGCTGAACTAATCACAACTATAATTTGCTTCGTTCTCCGAACCTCTTGGGGTTAATTTTGTCGCGTACAGAGGGATAAAATATTATATATACGAGTACACATACTCGACGCATAAATAAGAAGTGCACACGGTTTTATATTGCAGCGTGAGGTGGAGAAATAAATTAATAAGCGGACGAATTAATTACGTTGAAGCATGTAAGTGTGTATATACGCGTAATAATATATACAAATATACATATGGATATATTCAAGAGCTGCTCGTGTGGCGATGCCTGCGGCACGACAGACGCTGAGGAACGATTAAGGCCTACCCTAATCAACGGGATAAAGATCTGAATGCAGGTTTTACGTTCTCTTAGTATGTATCCCGTATTTGCATTTAGGATATCGCGTACACACATACTGGCTCATCATGGTGGCACATATGTCGCCTACCATAGAATCATTTTCCTCATAATCATCAGCCATCGTTCAATTTTATCCAAGTGCAGAAGAAAAAGCTACGGTGTCTCTGGAATATCCATGCATTTATGCACAAAAGTATGAGATGTAACAATTAATAAAGGGCTTTTATTTTTGGTAAAATTTGGTTCGAAAAGTGGACCGAATTCATTTGTGGACCTGACATTGTATGCGGGGTAAAAATTCAGGGTGAACCTTTGAAGGATAAATCAGATCGTCCAATGCTGGAGAAAAAGAATCTCTTTTATCATTTTGCGTCTAAATCGACAGGTTGAGCGTGGGGAAAGCCCCTCTCGCTTCTCGATGCACGAGATTGGTTATCACTAATTCGATTAATATCTCATTAGCTGCGGCACAGTGAAAAATAATATCTAGGGATTATTTTTCTTGAGAATTTTAGGATTTATGTACCGAGTGAGCCCGAATTCCGGGACACTATGTATACCTTTATGGAATCGTAGAAGCTGCATATAAATACACGAAGACGCGTGATTGGTGAGAGGAGAGACTTGGGCTGACTAATTTAATGGCACCAAACATGCACATTATTTGCATAATTACATATCTCGATGAGCACACTCTCGTTTCTATTTTCTCGGCACAGAGTATGTGCACAAACACGCACGAGAAATAGTTCTATAGCGAGTTTCCATCGTCCTTCATGCTCCTTATTTACGGTGCTTCAATAAAAAAAAATGAACGATTAAGAAAAATAAACCTTCTCGTAAACGTTCCGCGGCTTTGGAAACAAAACACGAAGAACAAACGTGATAAATAATTGGAAACAATCGTCAAATATCAATGCTACCGAACTCTGAAAAAAAAAAAAAGAAAAAAACATTCACACATCCTTCCGGTATTAATAATTCAGTATCTCATTTACTCCAAATTCGGTAATTGACTAATTACACAAAATATTTCTTCGCAACGCCTACGCAAAGTAACGTACGCACATCGTATATATACTTTATTTCGAACATACATCGTGCCTGCAAATTCTCAAGTACATCGAAGGGTGGGGGGAGGGGTTTTACCGGTCCCATCATCCATTAGTGACACGTTAGGGTCTTGGGAGTTAAAGAGCCTGTTACGAAGCGTGCAAAATGCCCGCGAGCCAACGAAGCCACAGGATTTGCAGCAATAACAACGGCTTTGAAGGCGAGACGTATTGTACGCCATGTATATCCGTGTGTGTGCAAGATGGCGATAAAAAAAAGTTAACTACGCGACCAAGAAATGAAAGAATCGGCGTGGTTTCATTGTAGCAGTACACTATAATAAATTATTAATGTAAGCACAAGAATCATCACATGTATGCATGTTAAAATAGAACTATACATACAAACGTATATACATATATTTATATATAAATATGTGATATCGAAAAGAGAGATAGTCTCTCATCGCGCGGTAGGTAGAACACATTTCTACGAGAATTCGATACAGTTTAGTCGGTTAATTCATCGGGTAGAACGCAATTCGTTTCGCTCAGCTGGTTAAGAATACCGATGGACCGTGGCAGATCATCTCTCACCTTTTTTCGTATTATATATATGTGTGTATATATATATATATATATGTATACACGAAAAGAAATACGTGTGCACATACGTATAACGAGCTTTTGCACCCTGACCATCACGTTCCATCTTCTTCAATCTTATATACGTTCATGCGCATCTTCTCGTATACAGTTGTACTAAAAATTGGTATTACGTTCAAGCACAAATTTCTTCTCCTTTTATCATTTTCAATTTATTTAACGAACCAAACGGTTTTATCATATTTCGACACATTATTCTCAGTATCATACACACGTTCGCGGAAACGCGATTATCTCGGATTAATTTAATTAAGGGGCCAGTCCACTTTGGAGCCACGAAACAAAGGCTATTTTCGCGATTTTTTTTTGAAGATTTTATAAAAGATATGAATATAAAAGTTATTGGGCTTGATAAATAAAGTCTTGAAATACATAAAAAAAAAATTTTTAATTCATTTTTATTCATTTTTGAGTACAGAAACTATAGTTTAACGTAACGCCTCAAAAATAGGTGGGCTAGGTAGCTCCATCACAACTCGGCAATGGCTTGTCTGAAACAAAAAAATCGAAGTCCATTAGATTCAGTATGACACCAGCTACAAAATGACCCTCGGATATGAAGTTTTATCAAAAAATAAAAAAATGGCAGATGAAAAACGAAAAACGTAAAAAAAAACGCGTTTTTTTCGCAGTTTTTCACAAAAAAAAAGAGTAAAAATCAAAACTTTAAAACCATCGAGGGTCATCTTGTTGCGAATCATGTTTACAATATGTGGTTCAAATTTCAAGAGAATCGGTTTATTAGTTTTAGAGATACGATGGAGCTAGATTTTGAAAACGTTCACTGAGAAAAAAAATATGGTATTTCTGACTATATTTAATATATTTAATAATATATTTAATAATGCAGTATGTTTCCCTGAGGTGACAGAAATATTTTATGGTTACTGTAATCCACCAAAATATAGTTTTATTTACTATATTTCAATAATCGAATATATTAATTACACATGTTAATTGCAACAATGACATTTTTACATATAAAGTTAAGTATTTGCTACTAGTGGATACTAGTATATCGTACAAAATATGTAGATCTTTTTACTATCAAAAACAAATCATCTAATTATAGGTATAGTCAGAAGTACTATACAGGTGACCATTAATAACTTTCCTGATGTTATGCATGCCAATGACGATATAGTGAAATATAAGAAACCATATAGCGACGGGAATCATCCTATGCCGAAATTGTTTTAATTTAATTAATTTAATTTCCCCTTACTTTATTAAAGAAAAATTACATCCGTTTTCAAAGTCCAATCATTTCAAAAGACCAGACGCGATTTGCGATAAAGAAGAAAAACGTTTATATTCACATTATATATATTTACATATTTGTTCTGTGGGTCGGGATCGAACTGCCTACCTATGAATTTCCTATCTAATGTCCACCTACCTAACTGGGGACTCTAACCACTAAACTATCGACTACTACGGAGTTCTTTGAAATTAAATTTCATCTATAAGCTATATGTTAGTGCACTCCGATTGAAAAAAGTGGATTGCAGTAGAAACGTGTATCTCATCGTTCTCAAGATCACTGAATCCTAATCTAAAGTCAGAATTTTCATTCGTTGGTGGAACCATAATCACTTGAGTTGTCAATACAAAAAATCCAAAGTTCCGAAAATTCGGTGACGAAGTCATCGAATTGCTAGCAAGGATGGCTTTTTTTACAGTTACAGCGACCATCCTGGTTGCTAGTGGCCAGTAGTTATACCAGTTACAGTAATCATAGTAGTTGGTAGTGGCCAGTAACCATTCAAGTTACAACAACCATACAGCCCTGATATGCATGTACCATTTTCCTTTGATGGTTGATGAAATATCTACTTAGCAGGCTGGATCAAGTGCTGTCGTGGAGTCGCAATTCAATGTTTTTGAATTCAATCCCGCCGAGCGGACTTTTTTTTAAATTAATTTCATGCATAAATAATTTTTTTTTCTTTTTTTAGATGGACACGTGGATAATTAATTCTAGATATCATTACAAAAATTATTTTACTACATGTCTATTTAGAAGGAGAAACGGATTCATGAATGCAAGCAATTATAAAAAATAAATAAAAGTCCGTTGGGTGGAATCAAACTCAAGATCATTGTATTGCGAGTCTAGCACTGATCCAACCTGCTAAGCTGATATTTTGTAAATTAATGAAAGAAAATGGTGCATGCTTATCAGGGCCGTACTATTACTGTAACTAGTATATGGTTATTGGCCATTAGCAACTAAGATGGTTACTGTAACTGTTAAAAATAGCTATTCTAGCTAAAAAATAAAATTGGTCGTAATGTTTCGTTGATAGTTACAGTCGTAAAGTATTTTAGTGAGATTTACTTACCGGAAATTAATATATTTTTTTTTGTTTTATTGTATTTGCCATTGCCCAGGGTTCTCCCCTTTTTAGCTTGCCCCCCCCCCCCCCCTTCCAAAGACACCCCCCTGTGCGGCTGCAGCCGACTTATCCCCAACTGTATCGCATTTGCCGAGGGCGAAGGGAAACTACAGAAAACCTTGCCGATACAGCCGGTACCTACCTAATTTCTCCGGGTAGCAATGCGAGCATGCTCAAGCACAGCTACCAGAGGCGCTTAAGAAAGGTACCTCCTCAGCTGTAATGCAATGGGTGGTCCCCTAGCCAGTACACGGCTAGGGGGCCCACCATCCGCACAATGAGAACCGTCCACGGGAGGCACCCAGAGCCGTAACACCGACCCGCTCAGGCGAGGTCTGGACATGATTTTTATAAAGGTGGAGTCCAAACCATCCGGGATGACAATGGAAACGCGTGAAAAAAATCTCAATTTTTCATTGGTGTTTTGGTCGGGATTCGAACCCGGGACCCGCGGCGTGCGAGCCCGAACCCTTCTCCACTAGACCAACCGCTCTCCCTTACCAAAAATTAATAATTACTATGTAAATAGTGTAAAGGTGATTAAAATTGCGATGGTCCGATCAGAATGAAAATATGCTACTGTTGATCATATTTTTGTCTACATGGCAACTTGTTCATAGTTTTGTATTTACCATATTTTGTATTGTTAAACTTTTTACCACGACTAATAGTACTTTTTATCTAAGATATTGTTATACACACCATTCAGATCGTATGTTCAAATGAACATTTCAATTATAGTTAAGTTAACTATAATATGATATTTCTGTCAATACATTATAGTTCATTTTACTATAACACATTTTACTATGTTAGTTTGTGGGAATATGCCATGATCTTTTCTCTCAGTGTTGTTTCGAGAAAAACGCGTTTGAAGTTTATACGCTCAGGTAGACGAAATGAGGTCCTGACGTTCAGATAAAAAAAAAAAATACTTAGAGAGCTCGGATTTTCATAAAATATTGACACAATATTTCTGAATGTATGTACTTTCGAAAACAGTATAAAAATCGATTTTTTGAAATTTTCAAAGTGGACTGGCCCCTTAATAACCATCTCATCAAGAGCCGCGGTAGCGGCACGACGTCGCGACTATTTAAAAGAAGCCAGCACGAGCCCTGCCGCACTCTAATATACTCGAATATGACAGTTTTCGGGCTTTTCTTTTTTTTTTTCAAATTTTTATATAGACTGCTATTTCAAAAAATATGCCACTTGATTTGAATTCTCTATGCGAGAGGATGAGAATCCTTTTGTCCAAATCGATAGGTAACCAAAGCGAGATTTTTTTCCCTTCTTTCATACACGGTCAATCACACGATTTTTTTCCTTTTCTTTTTTTTAATATACATGCATATCTGAAATGATATTTACGCATATATCCTGCGTGCTTTACCGCTATATACTACGTCGTCCACTTGCTCGTATATACACGTGTACGAATATGTATATGAACGTATATATTTAGATATGTAAGATACATAACGTAACCCGAACTCGTCTCGTTATTCAGAAAGGAAGAGGAGGTTATATGTATGTGCTCCCCGAGCGGAATCGAGTCTCCCGCGGGAGCCTCTTGGCTTACTTAATGTCAGTAATCATGCCTGTAAAGCAGTAATGTTTATACTGCACTTCGAACGGGCATTCATGTTATGAATGTGCGTACGCTCCCAACCTTTCGTAGATATCACATGTACAAATGTCATCTGGTTGTACGTGTATGCATATGTATATAAATTGTACGGATTTACAGGGTGTCCGTATTTTAAGGGGATTAGTTTTTGAATGAAAGTCCAAGGCTAATTTGAGCAGATAATCGTTGGCAAATTACGTGATTAGAAAGTTATTTTTCGACAAATAATATTACGATTTTTTTCGAATGTTCCGAGAGCTCAAAAATTTCAAAAGAAGGTTATAGGTTACTCAAAAATTAGTTTTTTTTCCAAAAATAAGACAAATTTTGCACTAATTTATTCGTGTTCGCATGATTGTATATTTGTTTTCTCTCGAATTATTCTCATTTCGAACTAAAACGACGAATTATTTCAAACTGTTCATAACTAGAAGAATATTTCATCAATTATTTGTACAAAAATTATCCTGTTGTTTCTTTCATGAATAATCGATGGATACTAGCTTCCGAGGTTTGAGTTTAAAAAAAAGTTCATTTTAAAATTACAACTGGTATATCATTGGATAATGAAACGATGTATCTACATGTTAACTGTAATTGTTCTATCGACACGAGCTCTAGAGCCTGGGGACAATGTTGTATTTTTTTCTTTTATACCTGATGTCCCAAAAATTGCGTTCAGATCGAAAGAATTAGGAGGTTGATCGGAAGATTCTCAAGAGAAAAGTGTGTTTCTGTTTTTCTCTTGGGTACACCGTTGATGAGTTATTAATTAATCAGCGATCGTCCAATCCGGTGCACTTATTAGAAGAGAGAACGCTCCCCATTCTTCTTCCCAGCGCGACTCATTAGCTATCGCTAATCGATTAATATCTGATGAATTGTGCATTGGAGAAAAAAATGCACAAGGACTTTTCTCTTCAGAAATCTTCGATCTACTTGCTCGTAAAGTGCTGATTACGATTTTTAGGACACTCTATAATGCATACAGCCCACAGCACACATACCACGTCGTGAAGATGCAATGTTAAGTGTGTATCATACGCGTCTATATAGACGTCTAGGCGGCGCCTCTAGGTGCATTCTACACGATGTTGGCTATGTCCGTGCACGTGAATCGTATACAAGAATGATTTGCCTACGACCTACAATCTGTCCGCGCATACTTCCGAGTTGTACACACGCTAATATATCTCTTTGACAGCGGCAAAAGACAGATTAAATTTCATATCAGAGTAACTATAGACTTTTGCCGGGTTGAGAGAACAACGATGTTTTCTTTTTTTTTTCCCCTCGAACGTGGAAACCAAGAAAAGTTCCCGCACTCATGAATATGCTCTGCTATTTATATATATACACGTGTAGGATGCACCAAAATTTCTCATGACATCCTAAGTTCATTCGCAGCGTTTTTCTTGGAGAATAGTGATGACTGGAATCGACTGCACACGTGAATTATTTTTATGCTCAGAAGGATTCATATATATATATATACGATTAAATGAATGAAATACTATGTGAACCTGACAGCTGAGAGATTTATTTCATTTGTTCTCTCGATGTAATTTGCTTACGAGAACTTTTTTCGTACCACAGCCCAACGGATATGCGTGCGACTGAGTAACCTGAGAATTCGTCAAATTTATATCCAAATGATTCGACTGACAGATCGTGGGGTGAGATTTTTCTCTCCATATCAATGCTCGTTGGTCACGGAATCTTGAAGTTAAGAGGAAAAAAATGAAATAATCTTTTCACTCACCTAAACTGTACTCTTTTATTGTTCCGGAGATGCTGGAGTTTGAATAGAATTTATAAACCGAAAAATAATCACTTCGTTAACCGCAGATATTTCCGCTCGAAAAAATCCCACGAGAATGTGCTGCGTGAAAAAGTTGCCAATTTTATTTCACATGCTTTACTTTTCAAACATAGTAATTTGTTTGTCTTCGTATAAACGTGATATGAACGTATGAGAATTATCGCGTGATATTAATATTAATCGTTGTTTATTAATTCTATACACTTCAATCATTCAATTCAATTTAACGTTCGAAGCTGCAGCAAAAGTATGATA
Source organism: Rhimphoctona megacephalus (assembly GCA_963989365.1). Lineage (NCBI taxonomy): Eukaryota > Metazoa > Arthropoda > Insecta > Hymenoptera > Ichneumonidae > Rhimphoctona > Rhimphoctona megacephalus. The sequence continues at coordinate 23,987,923 of OZ022419.1, read as the reverse complement.
ATTTGCTCCGATTATCAACACCTTTTGCAATATTATATTTAGGAAAATCAATTTTTATGTATTGAACGTTATAAATGTTGAAATTTTTGCATCAGATTTTAAATTCCAATATAAACCCTAGACGCTTACAACGGGGTTGAAAACTACCCCAATTTTTTTAGTAAAAAACTTCTTTTTCTCATTTCTCCGAAACTTTGTTTGATTTTATAGAGTTTTTATCATTAAATGTTCTCCAAATGCGACTTTATTATACCCTATGCTCTTCGTTATTAAGAAACGAAGAGAATGGTGTGTAATTAAACCTTATTATCGTATACGAGGAACGTTTTATGTTAAAGAAAAGATTGGGCTCATTTTCGACCCTGTTGTAGGGTTTACGTTCGGAAAAATAAATCGTAGGGGTCTTGGGTTAAAACTCTTAATTTGACGAAAAATTCAACTCTAATTTAGATTTTTTTCATCGCAAATAAAAACAAATTCTACTTTGTGATATACTACCGTAAAATCGTATTTAAGAAAAATATTATTCCTTTAAAATTGCTGCTTTATTAATGTAGTTTTAACAGAAAAGCGAAGGAACGTATATTGTGTAACGTTGGGGACACCGAGAAACGATGACATGAGGCATTTCCGGTAATAATAAGACACGAGGTAAGTCATGACAATGTATGACTCTCTTTCTCTGTCATTAGCTGTCTTTAAATTCTCGTGGTGTTATGCTCGAAAAATACAAGATGACACGTGGAAAGGTGAATTCGATGACAATACGATTGTGCTGGTGAACGAGGATGTGGTCACTCCATTGTCCATTGACTTCCCAATCCGTTTCATTGCGCATCTGGCTTTTGTGGTGTTCTCTTCTGTCAATAGTTTTCATGAGTCCGCACAACAGACCACGCAATGTATATATTTTTCAATAAAAAAACGGGTATATATATATATATATGCGAATACAGTAAAATCCAAAAGTTTGGAAACAGTCCGACTTTTATTGCATGTGGAAATTTTGCTAAATCAAATGACAAAAAACAGAATAATTCATTTAATCTGAATAATCTAATATTATACATTTAAAAAAAAATTGATGACTGAATTAAATGGAGAATGAATTTTTTATGCAAAAAATAATTCATTCGAAAAATTCATTGATTCATTTAGAAAAAAAAAATTCTATTTTTTATTTACTCCAAACAGTATGAACAACATATGAAAATTGGTTATCGTATAACGGCGATTCGGAACTTTTGAGCTCTAGTGTATGTACACACAACATGTGTGTACACGTATATAATGAAGATTATTGTTATCATATATGTGAACGAGAAAAGTGGAGGGCCCTTTTTGTCACGTGCGTCAAGCCCTCGTACTTTTGTGTTTAAGGTAAATACTATACTGCATGCTAGTCAAATGAGCGCTAAAACTTCGCAATGTTTTTATACTAAGTTTAATGCACTAATTATACATAGTGAACGTGAATTTGTAAGATGACAGGTCTAATTAACATATAAAAATGTTGATAACGATACATTTGCGAAACCATTAACTGATAGTGGCAAATTTCCATTATGACACATTTTCATTGGGACTTTTCAAAGAATAATCTGTATTTTTTAACCGAATTTAATGCACCATGTCTTATTTTGTTCCTCAAGAGATTCTCTACGAATTCACCATGTAGATTTTTTCGAAGTATATTTGTTTGGAAATTATAGCAATTTGTTTATGAAAGATTTTTTTCGTTAAATAAACAATTCGCTGCAACAGTGGAACGATTAAGCTTAGAAGAAATATACGTGGTGAATTCGTGAACGATCTCTTGAGGAACAAAATAAGACATGGTGCATTGCAATCGGCTAAAAATGACGAATTATTCTTTGACGAATTCCGATGAAAATGTGCCATCATTAAAATTTGCATCTATCAGTTGATGGTTTCGCAAATCTATAGTTTTTAATATTTTTCTGCGTTAATAAGACATTCTCTGGTATAGGAATCCACTAACACTACGTTCAATTAGTGCATTAAGCTTGGCATAAAACAATGGGTGGGGGTAAAATTTTCGAATGACGAAATTTCGAACAGCTCAAATAGCGAATTTTAACATACAGTTATCGATATATATATATATATATATATAATTGTATGTTAAAATTCGCTATTTTAGCTGTTCGAAATTTCGTCATTCGAAAATTTTACCCCCACCCAAAACAATTGCGAAAATTTAACACTCATTTGACTAGCATCCAGTACAGTATATACCTTAAGCGATTCGTACGTTCCTCCACGGACAAACATCGCTGCTTTTGCAGAATTCTTCTTAATTGTCCTTTCAAATAACTGTCTCAAAAATTCGAGGATGCAATCTCTAGTTGGATAAAGATTTAAAAGAATTCGAATTTTTTCGTTCAAAGGTTAGAGACATAGTGAAAAAAAAAAAAAAAAACATGGACATAATACGAAAAGTAGAATCGGGAAGATTTTTGAAAAATTGGCAGGACATACTTTGGGTTTTTTCGAAAATAATGTATTTTTTTTAATCATTTCAAATTCACTCGTTGAAACTCGAACTTTAGCAGCACGCGAAAAGCTCATTTTTCTCTTCGTTTTTTATTCTTGTTTTCCTTCGTAGTGTCGTACGCATACCTTGAGGTTTGAGTTACTCATCTTTTTTTCGTACTACTTTGTATCCACTGAACTTACGTATTAATTTGTAACAATTGTGCGTCTTACATCACGCCACGTCTGAAGGGAACAACGAGACCTCCATTATTTATATCGTGGTTATGGACGGTGATCGCAAGCCCTATGTAATACAGTATCATCGTTCACGGAAATGTTTCGAAAAGAGCCCACGAAACGAATATGTAGACTGAAGCGGTAAATTAATGGGCAACGAGAATGATCGCGGTAGAACAAATTGGCGGTTCGTAAAAAGACGATATGTTACATATGAGATTTCTTTTTTTCTACTTATTTTCTAAGATATAGCCCTCGAACTGTGTAGACGATTGGTACTTCTTTAGCAGATGTCAAAATCGATAATCATTTGAAACTTCATAAAATTCATAATTTTTTGTATCATTATTTATTTTTTACAAGACCCAAACAAATTTGTGAAAATGGCTCAATGGAATTTTTCTAAATAAAATCACATGCTTCGTGTTGAAATTTTCAAACCTCGAAAGGGATGGGAGGGGGGGGGGGGGGGGGTTGGGAACGACGCTCTTACAGAGCAAGATTGAGCTCAATTTTGAATTCTTCGCAGAGTAAAACAATTTGCAACAAACTAGTACCTACAGTTTTGCGTGTGGGAAGTAAAATAATGAGGAAGCGATATACAAGTTTCTAATTTGCAGTATATTTTTTTTTTCTTTGGTTGTTTTTCCCGTCCATCGTATTCCTTTTCATTCTCATTCTGTAATTGAAGTTCACTGCCTGGTACTTAACATGTCTGTATAGTTAGAAATCGTCGTTGACCGTTACTCGCGAGAATGCATGCGATTGCAAACTTCTGAACTGGCTTTTATATAATATCCACCGCTTTTTTCCTCCTTTAATATATTGTTTCGAATTTTAATACGCGTCCTCGGGTTCCCGGCTTCGTATAGATGTAATTGTGTGTACCGATGAATTCCGTTTTCGCGAACTTGCAAGATCTACTAGGCGACTCACTATTTTTAATGAGTAACAAAATTGTTTTTTTTTATCTCTCGACTATTTCGAGCAGTTTTGAAAGACGATGAGACAGATCAGAGCAATGAAGGTGCAGGAAATTAAAATCGAAATTGCATTAAAACGTTATCAGTGGATACGATGATAAATGTCACCAACATCAGAGTGTAACTGGACTGAAGAAAAAATTGCTTTGACTTCCAGCACTACGTTTCATATTAGCTGTTCCCAATGTAACAAAATAATGTAACATCGAGCAATAAAAAAAAATAAATAAATAAAAACAAAAAACAAATTAAAAGAAAATTGTAACTTATTTATCGTCTCGTTTTCTTTTTTGTCGAGGAGAATAGGGCGAGAGGCGGGTCAATCCTCACATCCATTTTTCTGGTGGGTTTCCGGAAAACAGCGAGTTCCACGACAGCAAAATGCAGTTATTAGACTACTCTGAAACGCGGAAGCTTATTTGATGTGTGAGAATCCCCCGTTGTCTTTCTCGCCCCTCGTTTCAGTGGCAACTCTTTTTAGTTCCAACAGTCGTTTTACTCTCACCGATCATCTTTTTGTAAGCTTCGTTCTCCGTACATTCTCACATACGTTTCTACGTTTTATCGTTTCGTTGTTGTTCCCTTTATGGGAATCACAAGTGTTTCTAAATGGGTATTGTAGATGAACAATTTCGCGGTACTTTGGAAAATATATTTTTCGATGTTCTCGTCAAATTATTTTACCAATAGACAAAATGATAACTGTAAGTAGTTACAAGCGAACTACAAAGCGAGAAATACATTTTTTGCAATAAAAAATTCTTCTGTTTTGCTCCATACGGAATAAGTTTTTATTTTATTTATTTTCCATAAAACTTTTATACGAGGAACTGAGGGTGAGAGTGTTTTTCTTGCGCGAGGGAGCTCGCGAATCGGGCCACCTAGCGGTCCAATGGTGAACTGGCGAACAGGGAGACAGTCGTTTGTTGCACTATTTACATATTATATTTAGTTATACGCCGTTGATGGCTTTGTGTACTCCCATGTATATCTTCGTTTCCCCATGATGGTCATCATCTCTTCTCTTCCGACCCTCGTTCTCGAGAATCGTCTATTGTATGTACAAACTTACGTAGCTACGTGTATATATGAACACTTTCGTGTTTAAGGTGAAATAAATAAAAAAAAATATTGCTCTGAAAAAAGTTTTACCATGTCATCTAATATGAATTATTCGTACATCGAGGAATTCTTCTTCGTATATACGTGCATAATACATATTTATAAGCTCTGTTGTACCATGAACGTTTACGTGCAATTGAATACTAGATGGGCTGCCATATGAACATAACTTATATGTGTGTACTGTATTTCTTCACGAATTGTTTATAAATATAGATACATGAAGGGAGTATTCTAGATTAAACCAAAGTTTTACTCTTCCGAAGCTTCCTTTTTGAACGGTGGAAGTTGATAAATGTCAGCGCATACTTTTTTATTTTTTATTCTACTATCCATTTGTTATTTTCTTCCAACAAAAATTAACTCTCGTGCAAGTTTCACAACAATATAAAATTGAGAAAGTCATTTGAAAATTCATGAATTCTTTAAAGTCGTAGCGCACGTTTTTTTTTTTTTACTATTTACAGGATAAAAGATAAACAGATAATGTTTCTGTAATGTTGGCCAAAGGGTATAAGCAGCCCCCATACATTATCCTTTTACTATACATCATCGCACATAAGCGATATTTTCATTATTCATTGAAATCAACACGAAACGCAATAAGACGTGTTTATTAGACTCTCAAAACCCGTTTCGTAGCTCAAAATGGTCAAATTATATTTATCTGTGGTTGTAAGAGCGTACAAAGATCACGTGTGCACTTGCCAACTGACGATTTGAGGATTACCCTCCCAATCAGTGGCACGCAACCGAAGAAATTGCCTCTCTTTTCATTCCTGACACCCGTGAATTTGGCAGATTTTTTATTAACACCGAAAACCCAATTTTGTTGAAATATTAAAATATTTTGTTGGACCTATTCAACAAAATTATTTCGTCCAGGCAACAAAATTTTTAATGTTTCAACAAAACTTCGTTAAACTGAAATGAAAGTTTGTTGAAACAATACAAATTTTGTTGCCTGGACGAAATATTTATGTTGGACGTATCCAACAAAATATTTTACTGTTTCAACAAAATTGGGTTTTCAGTGAACGCATAAAATGAGTCTAGACATGAACAAAATTTATAATCTTTATCCTTTTCAGACATCACACATTTATTAACTAACGACGAAATAAAAATATTTGACTTTTTTTAATAAAAATAAAAAATCGATTATATACTTTAGTAAATAGATACTAAAATGATGGTTGAAATTGAATTAATGTCTCAATAAATAGCCTTTTGACGAAACGAAAATCCTCGTGAATTCTCATTGAATGAGAAAATGAAATGTGCTGCTCATCTCAGACTTTAGAGATGCTAAAAAACTCCTCGAGTGACAATGTGACTTATTTGAGTGGTTTGCGAATGATTGCGGAAGTGAGAAAAAGTTTGGTATCGTCAGAGATAACAAAACAGTGGCCAATTGAGGGTAAACAGATCGTTTTTATTATCATGTCATTCGTCCCTGAATATTAGTATTACGGAAAAAATCAAACAAAGATTCAAGCTAGGGTTGTGACAATGAATCGGTAATATTTGATATTTTTCATAAATTTGTTATGGCGACGAGCATTTACAATGACACACATAAGTACTTTGCCTAAAGTGATAGATACTTTACCAGAAGAAATTGCGTTCCGAAAGAACCCACCGAGCCCACCAAAGCCGTTATATTTACATAAAAACTATATATATATGTATACATACATATATTTTATACATAAGAAAATATATCTTGAGTGCAAACTTAACGTATAAAAGGAGAACAGATATATCCGGGCCTTAGTTTTGCCCAGCGGCGACTTCTGCACACCGTAGACTCAAACTCGGCCATAAACGACCGAAACGTTAATTTATAGCTCACCGAGCGGCAATGCTCGGTAATCTAATTAGTTTAACGACCGATAAAATATTCTTCGGCTTTTTACACGGTGTATCCCAGTGTAATAATGATTCTTTTTGATTTGTCTTTTCCTGCATCACACCACACAGAATCTACTCGAGATCGTTGTAAAATGTTATAATTATATCGTTGGATGAAGCATTCGTTTCCGTAGAATCTGCGATATTACTCGTTGTTGCACATTTCTATATTCAGATTAAATCCAGTCAAGCATCACCCAGTAACTGTTTTAAACGCAATTAAATTCGGAAATACTACGGGATTGTCAGTTTTAGTGGTTTAAAGTAGAATAACCGAAGGATAATAATCTCGAGGATAACGATTCGATCATTTTTAAGGTTTACTTTTAAAAAAAATGACGATTTTCCATCATTTGGATAAAAACCTGATTGGGTCAAAAATATCTAACTGTTCAGTTGTCGCGGATTAAGCATGTTTGTTTCTCAATTGAAATTGATGAGATTAAAATTTAAATCGTTGGAATAAAACAGAATTACTTCAGTTTTTAATAGTCCACTGCTAAATTCGCAATATATGTATTTTTTTTATCATAAAGTATGTGGGATCATGACAAAAATTATAAAAAAAGTTCAGCTAATTTTCGTAACTGAAATTGATTATCATTTCGCATAGTTCATAATTTTGGGAAAAAGTTTGGGACTTGAAAAATATGGAACATTCGCCAAACTTCTCTTATCATTTCGTGGCTCGGAGGTCAGTTACGTTTTTCAAAGTTCGAACCCGATGAGCGTGACGAACCGGTCGACAAAGGTGTGAAGAAACGATTTCAGAAGGTGTAAAAGAAAAAGAAGAATAAGAAAAAGAGAAACTCGTCCCCTTTACCACCCCAGGTGGCTGACTGATGGTTCCTTAATCGCGCCGAGGCGGAAAACAAGCGCGATGAGTTGCCGCTTCCTTGGAACTGAGAATGATCTACGTGTTTCAGAGTCAAATGAAATCGGCAACACAGGGGGTAAAAGGAACTTCCCTTTGGATAGCGCACAGAAACGTACATTGAAAACTATTCCAACGCTTATAAACCGTCTATTGTGAAAAATGCGCTATTATATCTATACATAACTTTTCACACGTTTTCTACAATGTTTTCTGGGGCTGCGGATCCCGAAAACGTTACTTTTTCTCCCGCTTATGTTGTAAGATATAAACATTAAAAAAAACCGAAAACATAGCGAATGCATGATAAATAAATGAAAAATAAATAAATTACGAAAAAGATTCACCGAAAACAATGAAAAATGAAAATTTACAAAGGAATTAACAGTTGGGAAGGGTAATTTTTAGCATTGCTAATGATTTTTTCGTTCGAGCCTTAGGAATTTTCGTTTTCATTCGGTTGATTTGTTGGTCAAGATCATTATTGAAAAATAATCCGCGTCCAAAACAAATTCGATCATCATCCGAGCCGTTTATTGGAGAGGCTTCGATATATAAACTCTCTCTCTCTCTCTCTCTCTCTCTCTCTTGGCATACATCTACACAAATTTCTACGGAGAATGAGCTTTCGAGCTAATCCCTCGGTCGGTGCGAGAATCCTCCGAGATAGAGAGAAGAGTTTTAATACATATATGCATATGTATCTATATATATTTGTGTCGGCATCGATGTAGCACAGCGGCGTCTCTACCAAACGCCTATCGCGAGATTTAGAAATAATTAATGCAAATTACAGACGTCCGAGCTACTGGTTATGCAGATGGAGTCGGGATATGACTCTCGGCTCACAAATATGATATACTCGTGGATGTTTGTGTATACAGTAGGATTGCACATGATGAAAAAAATTCTTTGGTGTTGAACGGCGTGGCTTTGGTCAGCTCGATATGTGATGACGCTATAAATATATGTGAGGCTGTATACATACACAGTGCCTGATAAGTCGTGTCCAAGGTTTACAGGGCGGGTAGATCTCTAAATTGTGAAGAGAAAAATCCTTATGCATTTTTCTTTCTGATGCACCGTTTAGACGATATAAATCTTGATTAAAACTGACCAATCGGGTGGGCCCTTGAGAGGAGTCGTAGAACGGCTCGAAAGTTATCACTCTGCACTGTCGACGCCCACTCTTTTTGATCCGCGCACCGTATTGGGCTATCACGAATCAATGAATATCTAATCAATGGTACATTGGAGATTGAGTTAGGCTGAAGACTTTTCTGCTTGGAATTTCGGGGCCTAGCTATTCGGCATTTGGTCCGAAGGTGACTTTTAGGACAGCTTGTATATACATGAGCTCGCTGCGGGGTTCCGCAGCGTGTAAATTTGTATTCCAATACGACAAAACCTGCCCATTCGAAAGAATTTTCAATATAGCGCTCGGACTGTACAAATAACAGGAATCGATATAACATTAATATTTTATGTGACCAGTTTCGCCGCCGGTTTTATCGCTGTTTTTGAATTTGTATGGATTTAACGATTCAAATTACTCGACAGTTTAGCCGATAATACAAATAATACAAATTGTTTTTTCTGTTATTTTTATTCTCATAACGACTAACGTCTTTGCTTGCTTTATTCGTCATAACTAATAAAAAAAAGTTCCACGAATTTCAAGTCTTCGATTTAAAAAAAAAAAAAAAAAAAAACAGAACTTATCTTGCCAGGAATTGTGGCTAGAAAATACATCTCTATAAAGTTACGCAATCGTAACTTGCAAAAAGTACACAAACGGAACTATAAACACAACCAAATGCGGCGGAACGGAGTTTCCTACAAAAAATGGCTTCCAAATCTATGTGCGATAAGACCGGTGCAACAAAAAACTAGTCTGCAAAATTTCGATTTCGAAGTATGGCAACGTAACAATGTAAATAGTGATGATTTTTGCGCATTAATGTGAAAGTTACTTTTACAAGGAACACGTTTTAACAATCTTGTATAACGGATCGGAGCTGAGGTGGGAAAACATGATCTTGCTATGTTCACTTCGCCATTTTAGAACGTAGTTTGAGAGGTTGGCATTACTCACACACACATATTATACATACATACATATATATATATATATATATATATATATATATATGTATATACATCGACCATGTTATTTCTCCTCGTATATTATCGTGGTTACGACTTGAGAGCTGGAGCTCTCTCGTTCTGGGCAATATATGAGAGAGTGAGACACTGCAGCGTCCTCTGTATCCCCAAGGAGCACCATCATATTCGCGATAGTTCATATACAACATAGTTACCCAAGTGAAGATGATCGACTCTCCTCACTATATATTTTATGTTCTATGTTGAAAACTCTACTAAATCGATCACTTAAACCGTTTATAATAACGTTAAATTCGTCTCGGTACAGTAATGAGACGTAAATCTGTTATTTTCAGAAATCTGGGGTATTAAATAGGTATTAAAATGATGGAGGGATTATTAGATAATTTTTAATATACGAAGTATTGAGCAGCCTATTTATGGTTTCTCGCCTTTTCTGATTTTCAGAAAGTTCATTTTTATGACTTTCAGGGTTGTATCTCTTTTCAAATATGAATCAATGAATGATTGCATGATAAATTTTGACTTTGCATGCAGCGATTTTGGCAACTCCAGATTTTCAATTAAGACAACGTGGAAAAGCGTTAATTTTATGAGCCAAAATAATCGGATCCTACAACTGACTTTTATAGGCAGATATTTGTCAATCGCGCTTTGAATGCAAATTGTTAGTACACGCTGCTCCATTATAATTTTCACTTGTTGAACATTTATTTACACGTGCGTAAGTTCAAGATATAGGGGAATCGATGAAACTATAAGAGGTAAAAAGGGTTGTAGGAAGAGCTTGAGAATCCCCGAATATCATGGGCCTCTGTATCTCATCTTTCTTCCTCTTTTCCTCTCTATTTCTCTCTCTCTTACTCTACCTCTCTCTGTGAGCCTCCATCAGACTATCCTATAATTACGAGTAACTCAGCCACATTTGCGTTGATCCGACACCTTAAAGATAGCATTTAGCGGCCCCTTTCATCTCAGCGGCAAACAAACCAATTTATACCGTAGGCCGCTTTGTGCCCTCTCAAGAGGCGTGGCTCCCTCTATCACGCTCTCTCTCTCTCTCTCTCTCTCTCTCTCTCTCTCTCTCTCTCTCTCTCTCTCTCTCTCTCACTCTTATTCTCTCCATTTCTCTTTCGAACTCTAAACTATGAGGGACATAGTCAAAGCCATATTCTATTTATAAGAGCTGGAGGATCATATCGTGAAACTTTATGGGTTTTACACGCATCCTTACATATGTATAAACGTACGTATGTATAAATATGTACATTTCATTTTCACAAGTAAATATATTGCTGCGAGAACAGTTTTCATTGTGACTCATCCAATTCTCATCGTTCCAAACATTTAGCAACATCTCATTCTCTACACTTCCGGTATTAGTGTATCATCGATCTTCCTATCTTTGTCCCGCGTTTCCGTAGCACGAGCTTTCAAGATCGGATATTGCAGAACCGCATACACCAAATAAGACGAAACTATTGTCCAAAAAGAAAACTTGGCCACAATCTTCAAATGGGCCTTGCACGTTTCTCATTTGTCGTATCGACAACTGTCACGAGTCCTCCGGTCACTTCCGTTCTGAACGAACATCTGGAAGCTTGACATCTTTTATCGGACACGGTTCCCACAGTTCACAATCGAGAATTACATTCACGAAATTACGAGTATACTTGGGTTAAACTGTCGTTCAAGGTAATGACCAATGCAATTCGGTTTATGGGAAAGATCGATGTAATTGTTGAGAAAAATGGAATGAAGAGACTTTCATTGAATATCTTTGGGTATTAGGTATTCGAGAACCAAAGCTTTTTATGAGAGCTGTAAATTGATTCATAATTACTCAAGAGATTTTTAAAAACTGGACTTTATATGGAACGTCACGTTAGACTCAAAAAACAATAACAAAATTTATTACGTCTTTTGCATATCAGGCATCTTCACCAGAAGTTCTTGTACCCGGCGTTGTTTTAATATTCTCGTAAAATTATAAGACACTCAAGTATGTCAAAAACAAATAACGGTTTTCTAGGTTTTTACATAACGTCAATACCGTCTTTGTTTTTTTATTTATTATATTGGTGCTGAGCATGGAATATCTTTGATAAGCGCATTCGATCTCCGGGGGGGATCCGCACGTTTTTTTCTGTCCTGTCCTCTCCGCGCCATTAAATTTGTATCGTCTATATTTATGTATATTTGTGTACACATATGCGTTACGTGAAGAATACAGATGCAAAAACACTTACACTTTTGCGACGAAGAAGAATAAGAATAAGAATAAGAAGAAGAAGAAGAAGAAGAAGAAGAAGAAGAAGAAGAAGAAGAAGAAGAAGGAGAAGGAAAGGGCCACCCCGCATTTAAGTAAAGTGGTACGTACACGAACGCGTTCTCGGCTCGGAAGTATCTGCCGAGGCAAAAGCATTTTTAATGCGGCGGCTACTCGCCGTAGTTCGACCAAACCCGAGCTCTTTTTTCTTGCTCCCTCTATCTCTCGTTCTTCCTTCACTTTCCCTTTCGTGTTTTAATAAACGAGGGATACAAATCGGACTTATGGTAACTTTGGAATCGTACTTTATCGTCGTTTTAACCAAAAATCTCTCTTTTAAGCTCGCTCAGAAATTTGTTGAAAGCTGGGGGTGGAGAGAAAAATGAAGATGCACAAAACGGCAATCGAGCTTAATTATTTGACACCTTTGACGGAATTGTGGAATTTATCAAAAAAACACAACATTTCTCGCAAAAGATAGAAATTTATTATTTTCGGGCGGTTGTGGTGCAAGTTAAGACGATTGAGTCTGATGATTCTACATATTGGGCTAAATTTATTCTAATCTATATACTTTCGAAAGAAAACTGAGGTTTCACGTGAAATTTAATAGTTTATTATTTTTGAGGGGGTCTTGATGAGAAATGTCGCATTTCACGCCAGTTCGCGTTAATCGCGTCGAGCTTATTTTTCATGGACTCTCAAACGCCCCTTTTCAACGGATCTTCGTGCTATACTTTCTCTCTTTCTCGCTGAAAAGAGATTCGCGATAGTTGGTGCGTTCTCGCGAAGATGCTGCCGTAAGGCACTCTTTTGAAAGAGGAAGCGTCTATCAAGGATAGACCAACTGGGAAAGAGAGAGAGAGAGAGAGAGAGAGAGAGAGAGAGCCAGCGAGAGGGAGAGAGATGAAGAGGGGAAAATAAAAATTGGAAAAGGACGAGGTCGGACTTTAACGGCCCGAACGAGCCGTCGGCTTCGCGCCCTCGAACCGCCTTTCTTCTTCGCCGACGCTACTACCCATCTTCGAGACTCGCTCTCTTCTTTTTCTCTCTTCCTCTCTCTCCCGCGTTCTCTCATGGGGTCTCGCGTGAACGAGAATATATAGCAAGAGACGAGATCCTCGGTCCGCGGTTTACGATGCCCACGGAATCCTTGAAATATCTCCGAAGCCTTGTAGCTCTCTCTCTCTCCCCCCCCCCCCCCTTCTCCATCTACCTCTCTTTCTCGCTCTCATTAAGTGTGCATGTGCGTTCTCGCGAGAAGCTCAACTCTCGGAGACGTAGTGTAAGCAAAAATCGCTACAAACACACAAGCTTCCTCCTTTGCCATTTCCTCGCTATTGAACTCTCCTACTCTTGAGCGCCACGTTTCGAACTTATATAGGGCGGTCGTTAAGCCACCTCCTTTCTTAGTCCTTCGTTTCCACCATCTTCCACATCTCTCCGTCGCCATGAGTTCTATACGTGAGAGCAAGAAATGCCCCGATACTCAATACATACGAGCATAAGCAATCCTCCAACGATCCACGTAATACTACCATCTTGGATCGACAGTGAAATTTAATTCCTATGTACCTAGACCCGGAATCAAATCAAGACGAGCAACGTCAAAATCCTCAGCATCCCTTCATTCAGCGTTTCAAGTTCAAGAGAAAAATATTTAAGGATCCTAATACTGCGTCGATTACAATCTATAAAAAAAAACTTCCAAGAAGGCTTATTAAAAGTTATGAATACGTTTTTCAAAAGGCATTACGTCAGATATTTGCTAAAACAACAAACCTTTTTTTGTCTTCCTGAACCACCTCACAGCTCGTTCAGACATCGCGGGAATTATACCACAGGGAAGAAAAGGGAAGAAAAAATGAGAAAGAGAGGGGAAGAGCGAGAGTAAAAATGAAGGGTAGAAAAGAAAGATTTGGGGAGTAAAAGAACGGAGCCTTTTTCTGGTACCCCGTCGTGAGATGGCACAGGTGTAACGTGTCATTAGCGAAGGCGACCTCGACGCCCCCAGAACAAACAGATTGTTCAGGGTGTTGAGCCGGACACACCTAACACCTACCATTTATATATATTCTTACAGTATATATATATATATATATATATATATATATATATGTATATAAAAATGCGTATATAACCGGTGCACCAAAGCCCGTGAACAACAAAAGAAAGCCGACTAATTCGAAACAGATCCTCGTGTCTAATTGTATCGAGAAAAGATCAGTATACTTTCATCGTAGATGGAAAAAAAATAACACGAACAAAGATCCGTACAATGTAAAAAATTATATCTGTTAATTGCCTCAGGTTCCGCCATATTTTAGCGGTTAAACCAACTCTGGAAATAAACTTTATTAATTCAGCATTTATTAGCTTACGTATTTGTTTTGAAATAATGTTAAACTGATAAGAATAATGTTAATCTCACAATCGAAACTATAAAACAAACATTAATAATGAAAATATTAATTGGATACACCTTGTCAAATTTTGAAAAAAAAATTGTTTTTTCTTAATTGAAATATGTTTTGGAATGGTTTGTATTTATAGCGAGCGTAATGAATACACGTAATATGTATATTTTGTACGTGTGTAATGTTTGATATGTCGAGACATTATTCTGTCCACATGTGAGAGGATTGTGTACACAGATTATAAATAAACTGCTTACACGATCTTTTACCACGCAACAGATAATATCTAGTTCACACAAACGATCCCACCACGTGAGCCTCGTACGCCTCATGTACTATGAAATTTTACTCTTCGTACAGAATAGCTTGTATTACATATGTTTTATGGATACGCAAATTCTTTTTTTTTATATGAGTATTGAAAGGAGAGAAGAAAAGAGTACCATTGAAGATTTTAGCCGGGAATAATCCAAAAAGCTGGGATATTTCTGTACAAAAGTTTGGGAGGAATCGAAAGCATTTTCGAAAAATGCTTTCCGCAACCTGACACTTTGATCTTTTCGCTAGCGATTTAATTTAAATTAAAAATGAAAAAAAAACCTTTGCGAATAATTGGAAATTTTGATCTATTATACTCTGATTAATTGTATTTGCTTTCAATTATTTTTGGATGCATATAAATTTTTTAATTTTTCAATAAAAGGCCATTCGATATGAGTTTTATAAACGCCAGTGAGATATCATGACGTGGCAAGGATTACGTGTTACTCGGTTACGCTTTCGTGACGTTCCCGAGTAGCCAATTCGTTAGTCCACAAAGATTTAATGGAAGATGCTCGTGAATCGCGCGAATGCAACGTATTTATGAATTTTATCCACTAAGCAGCGGTGAATCCGTTTAATCTTCGTTGTAATCAAACCTATCGCGCGAACTAATTTCCATACTAAAAATAACGAAAGATAAATGTACAATGAAGCCTCTTGGGACTAGTTCGTGTTTGAAGAAGTATTTCATTTTCGAATATTATTTTCCAAAGACTCGCTCATATAGTTTACATTATTCTGCCTAAAGAGTCACACTCCATATCAATAACATTCTATATACGACTTTAATTCTCGTTACACTTATAATATATTTATAAAAATCGGTTCGTGTACGGCACGGATGATTACAGAGGTAACGCCGGGTTATATTCATACAGCAATATCGATTACGTTCTTGTTCACAACGAGATATACTTATTGCGAAATCAGAACAGGCAAAGGGATGTAAAACAATAGAACATTTTTAGCATCCGTTAGAATCGATAGTCCAATTATTATGAAAAGATAAAATGCAAGTATTTAAATGAGTTTTAATAACTTGAAATAAAAATATAATTAAAAAGTTTTTCGTCTCTTCGAAACGGAAGATTCATAGTTTTTGATGCAGAAATTATAAAAATTTGTGTTGCTCAATCCAACCCTCGTGGAAGTCGACTTTTGCTGGTATTTTCATCGTGTCCGAAGTTGATCGCGTGAACAAAGTATATTCTGGTTTATATATATACATATTACGAAAAGTCGAGTCGAAACTCTGTCCACGAAATCGGGCGCCTATGGGCGAACAGACTGATGTTTAGGTTGTTTGACTTGGCGGCCCGAAAGCGCTCTGTAATTATCTCGCCTGGTATGTAACTGGCTTCGCGCGATGCCCAGCTGTATTACTAACCCGATACCCGAATATGTACACGCACACTCATCCACACAGACACATACAAACCCATTTGAACGACAATGCCTTAAACGCGATATACTTTTTCTCGGTTGCCTGGAATATTACTAACCGTTAATGCCGAACTACCAATCGTCGGCGATTGATGCAGCCTAAGCTCTCAACACACAGGCATGCGCACACACGCGCATTTAATCATGTAAGAAAGTTGGACGCAGTAGCTGAGCAAGAAACTAGCTCGAGATAAAACAAGGTTGAAAAAGTTGAACATCTTCGACGCTGCATATTCTGTGTCAAGGCTTGTTTTGTTGTCACATAAACCATAGCCCCCGACAAGAGTCGTTATTATTTTCGCTATTTACTACGTACTCACCATCTGGTGAGATGCCATCGAAACGTCTTATTTTTTTTTTTTTTTTCTAATTCGAGTTCGTCAATGTTTGTGGATTGCCACGGAAATGAGTCGATTTGAACACTTTGTGAATAGAAAAAATTTCGAACGATATGTTGAAAGTTTGAATAAATAATGAAACTAGGTATAAGTACGACGACAGTCTGTAGGAGGAAGCGAATGAGAGAAAAAAATGTGACATAATATAGCTTACGTAAATAGCGATAAATTCAACTCCAAAGATATACCACTTTTATAACCGAGTCAATCCGTATGGGCCTGTACTTGCTCGTGATGGTTGTTAGTCTCTGGCACAAAGAAAGATCTGATTATTCAGGCTCAAAGGCCCGCGGTCGTATCGATCGTATATAGAGTACCGAGAGACTCCGTACACAGCGCAGGTAACAGGTGCAACGGGGTACAAAGCTCCCGGCTCTGTATACACACCTACATACTTTATACCACATTTTCTATATACGTATATCGATGGCTCAATGTCAAAAAGGCGGATGGATTATGCATCAACATGTATTTCTCTGTTGTTCTCGTGTTGGAGTACCTATCACGTATATACTCTCTTAGTTTATGAAAAAATTGTGTTTATACGTATATACAAAGTGTAGGAAAAATCACGCTTAGCTGTAACAAACAGCTTAAATAGATTGTAAAATGCTGAGTAGAAAAGTCCTTAACGATATTTATCTCTGAAGCTCCGTTAATGAGATATTAATTGATTAGTGATAGCAATTCGATTGGGCCATGAAGAAGCATCGAGTGGGAGAAGTCACGTCCTTTAACGTTACGCATCAGCGGATAGGTACGAACGTACTCGTTCTGCGCTTATCACGCCCATTTCTCTTTATCAGCGCACCCCGGGTTGGGCTACCCTTGATCAGTTTATATCTCATGAATGATGAATCAGGGAGAAAAACGACTAAGGACTTTTCCCATCAAAATTTCATAATCTACTTGCCCACTGAAACGAAGAGACGATTTCTGAGACAGCCAGTATAAATATACTATATACCTAAATGTATAGCCTCGACGATCGAGAACGGTAAATAGTTTGCATGCAAGAAGCTTCAAGCGAGGCTAGTGATCGTCAAACGTTCACGAGAACATCGCCTCGACTTTATAAAGTAAATCTACCCAGACTAAATGAATTTGTACGTTCCATTCCATGCACGTCATTTACAAAATACATATATAGGTATATTAATATATATAGATAAATTTAAACGAAAATTACTCTATTCCTAATTTGATCCGAAACTTCCGCAACATTTGAAAAATCATTCTACTCCGCTCATTTTCCCTAACAACAAATTATTCCACGATTACCCGAAAAGTCTTCCTCGCCTATTTGTCTCGGAGTGAAAGACGCGATCATTTTCATCCGGAATTAATAACCTGTTCGGTCTTAGTGTAATCGTGCCGAAGTATTTAACCCTAATGCGTTGTGTTTGATGAAATCCGTCGGTCTTTAGGAAACATACGTGTGTAGATGTATCAAGTTCTGACTCAAATAGCCCTACCAAAATGCGACTGTAATTAATAAAATAAATGAATAAATAAGTATATATCGTTACATATAAGTACATCCGTATCCGTACCTGTATGTGTGTATATATATATACACACATAAATACATAAATGGGACTGCATATAACACAAAGTAGACCCTGCTTCTCTTTCGAGTCCAGCACAAATATCGTTACCTGGGTATGTGGTAGTAGTTTATATATATACATATACTCTTTTTATACATATAGACTTATCTATATTTGTATGCGTGCACGTAAATGTATACATATATATACACCGATACTTATATGCACTTATATATAAACATAGGAGTCGGCAGATATACGATCGGGGTCCAGAGGATCAGAGGTGGTGGCGGCTGCTGAGGCTAATCACAGGCGGCCGAGCTCCCCGCCAATTAATACCACCGCCGGCAACACCTCGGCCTGGAGTTAACCCATCCTCTCGGCAAGCTTCGGCATGCACATCGCGCCCAGAACATCACCACACTCCTCTTCTTTTTCTTCTTATTCTTCTTATCCTCCTCTTTCGTTCTTCTTCGTTCGCAGCCTCCATCGCTTACGAAGAAACTCACACAGAGAGCACGTCGACGCCGTCGTGTTATAAACCCCCTTAAGGTGCCCCGAGACCGCGAGCCTGCGCGTCCTCGAGGGTTGCTTCACCAGCAAAAGACCGGCTCTCATCCCGATGAATACTGGAGATTCGAGACTTCTCCGAGGCAAGAAGTAGCTCGCGAGACGTTGCCTCTGGCTCAATACCAATATATAAAATATATTTACGTACGTATGTGTATACGTTTTATATATATATATATATATATCGATTATATGTATGGATGTATATATGAGTGAGACTCTGCTTTTTTCACACAGCAGCTCGATTACGTCAATGAGAAACTGTATCTCCTCATCTACGATCGAAAAATACAAAATGGCGCTCTACGATCCTTTTGAAAAGCATTTGAAATGTACATTTTTTACAACGTGTTCATGTATCAATCAAGAAAATTTTATCAACATCTTTAACACTGATGTCAAACTGGAATGCTTATTCACGAAACTGCACAATTTTTATTCAATATTATTTCGAAATTTCTATGAATTATTTGCCATGTTTCTGGCATTAACGCCTTACATACGTCCAGCAGCGCCTAAAACGCGCTAAAAGAAAAACTGTTTTTAGAAGAGATAGCAATAGAAATTAATAAAAATAATTTTTACACATTGTTTATTAATATTTAAACTTAATAAAAAAAATTATTTCATTTTTTTTTTCAAAAATTACAACATAAAAAATCACGTTTCCCGAAGCACTATGAAAAAAAAGTTGCTCCACGGTCTGCATCATTTCTTCTTGAAATGCTGATGGATCTGCAAAACGTAAAAAAATTCTTGTAAAATAAAGTTGTAGTTATAGTCTGTCGAGCCGGATTTTTGAAATTCGAAAAATTTTGGCAATTTACGGCAGTTTAAAAAAAAGTGTGCATTTTGTGTCATAAATGTCACACTTTAATTATGTTTATAAAATTTTTTAATCACAACATCAAAAATCCGACTCGACAGACTATAGAGAAAACAATTTCGAATATTTAAAAAAAAAGCATCAAAAAATATTAAAAACTGTATGAGTTATCATGCAGACCGTGCCAGATAAAGTAGTTTTGAGAAAAATGCATTTAAAGTTTCAAGTGCGTTTCGCTCGAGACATCTACCTGCGCGCATCAGACTCTCGTTGGGCAGTCACGTTTTCTATAATAACTTTCGATCTATGGGGAATTTGTACAATCGACTTACACAGAAATACGCCTAAAACTATAGAGAATAATAATCTGTAAAAAAAAAAATCGATTTTTTGAAAATTCTGGCCGTATGTAAGGCCTTAAATTCAAAAATTGAAAGTTTCGATGAATTCTGTACTATTTGAAATCCGGGCTACCAAATTTTATTGCCCATTATTTGGAAATGGGGCATATGTAGTGGGTGTGGGTAAATGAATTTTCGCGTGCCGTTTAGCGGGGCCGTTTTATGGCGTAGCCAATAAAACAACGCGCGTATATACATATGTGGCTATTTGTTGTAAGGGATCGGTATAACAAATGTCCCATAACCACAGAAGTGCCATTGTGTCCGAAAGAATTTTGAAGGAACTAAGAATTATAGCGCAAGGGTAGTAGCTCGAATGAAAACTTTTCTGCTTTTTCAATAGGGGAGAGGATACGTCGTAAATTATCGATTGCCATTTAACCCTTTTTTTCCGTAATCGTTTGAATATGATAGATGGAAATTTAATAATAAACGGACAATGGTAGGGGAGACCGCGGGACTAGTAGGCTAAATTTTTAGACTTTTACTTGTAAAAAAAAAGTAAAAAACATTTAAAAGAAAAAATCGTTATTCGGAATAGAGAGTTTATTCCACTATCTCAGATAATTATTTCACATTTTTTATGGAATACTGAGTGACCTCGGTTATGGGCTAAGTTATTGACTCGTGGTTAAGAGGCAGATTAAGTATAGTACGTATTTCACTGATATTAACAACAATTAGTGAAATAAGTAAAACAAAAGGGATGCTTACCAATATTTTATATTTAATAACGCAACAAATTAATATATAACAATTTATATGAATGAAATTATCAATGATTATTAAATTAGCAAAGAGTTTGCTTGTATAGCCATATATATATATATATATATATATATATATATATATATATATATATATATATATATATATATGCATATCCATGTTATAAAGTAATTTTATATTGTACGAAAATGTATTTTGTGGAATGCAAACAAATTAGAAAGAACAATATTAATATGGGGTTGGCTAACACACGAGTCAACTAACCCCATATCAATGTTGGCCTACCTGCCCCATCCGACTTTTTTACAAACAAAACGTCGTATACGTGGATTATAAAAACAATTGAAAAAAATAATTATAATTATAGATAGTAGTAAATAAATAATTAAGAGATAGTAAAGACCATCAACAAAATTTCGTATGGCATGTGAATTTTCGAAAATCTTTTGTTGCTTTTAAACGATGTGTCGAGCTGCGTGAATGAGCAAGAAGTTACAATGAACGTAATAACGAACACGCACGTTTTTACATTCAATTGCTTGAGTGTGAGTTAGTCAACTTACCCCTAGGATCAACTAGCCCCGGTCTCCCCTACTAAAAAAATATAAAAAAAAAGAAATAAACAATGGTGATAATAATTATAATTACTCATTGAAAACATTTCCAAATGACGAACTTCTAAATTGAAACCATTGAGCGCTTCAACTATGATACATAACTACGAAAATAAATGAAAATATATGTTTTGCACACGTAAAATGGCATGTTCGAAGAAATACGATCGAATCAGCCACATCGGCATTGCTATTCGATAGAAAATATGTATGAGTATC
Source organism: Rhimphoctona megacephalus (assembly GCA_963989365.1). NCBI lineage: Eukaryota > Metazoa > Arthropoda > Insecta > Hymenoptera > Ichneumonidae > Rhimphoctona > Rhimphoctona megacephalus. The sequence goes on along the minus strand of OZ022419.1, from coordinate 23,966,407 downwards.
CGACGGTTTGGAGATCGAAGCTTAGGATCAGATCACGTGGGCGAGATTACGAGGGAACGCGACGAGAAGGCGAGCAAAGTGAAGTGCAAGCAGAAAGAGAGAAAGAGAGAAGAAGGAGAACGAGAGGAGAAATGGAAGTCGATACGATAGCGACCCCTGGCGGTATTGGTGCGTAGTAAAGAGGGGCGAGGGGAAGAGGAAGATCTAAAGGTGTTTTTGGGGCGTGGCGAGAGCGCATGATTACCGCGCGAGGATCGGTCAGAGCGGTGAGAGTTCAAAGCATCAAAGAGCCTCCCGACCAGCGAGAAATTGCTCAGAATTCATCTGCCAGAGATCTCTTTCCCCCCCCCCTCTCTCTCTCTCTCTCTCTCTCCCTCTCTCTCTCTCTCTCTCTCTTTCTATCTCTTTCTCTCATTCTCCAGCTCACACTCTCGTGGAGAGCCCTCACGGCCTTGTTAGAACAGTCCATACTGGTCCATACCAGTATATCGAGAAGCTAATATACCGTAAACGTCTCGTTCGATCTTTCCCGCCAGGTAGATACGTGTATACACATGTATAAAGATACGTGTATACCCAGAGTCTAAAAAGTCGCGCCCGATATTCGTAGCGCGAGTAGATTGTGAAATTCTGAAAAGAATTTCTCGAGCATCAGCATTTTGTGCTGTCCAGTCGCACTTCTCTCGAATGCGTATCAAATCGACTACTATTCTTATCTCTATTACTATTTCGTTAACAGTGCATCGGAGAGGAAAATCGATGAGGACTTTTTTCTTCAGCATTCCCCAATTTATGTACCCTCCACTTCTTGGACGTAATCTTTATGACACCCTGTACAATAAGAATGTACAAACATATACACTAGATCCGAGCAGACCCCTAGACCTGTTTCACTTTATAATGTAATTCCATTTGTAAGCCCATTTGACTATTTTACTCGACTGGACCTTTACACTGTTCTCAAATCAATCTCTGACCTGATCTCAAGCCCCAGTTCGGAAAACTGAACATTTTCAAATTTTGTAAAATTCTAGAGTAAATAAATGGTTGAATTTGTTCCTCTTTACCTTCATGGAAATGGATATATATGTATGTGAGACTTGACGCACTCAACGCTGCACGAGCTCATCCTTAACTGGTTCTTTTTCTCCCTCCTTTTCTCTTCCACTGTCGATCCACGAGAGCTCGTTTGTGCTGAAAGAGCCTAACCAAGAAAGCAGGTGAGGATGGATCAGGAGCAACACGCTCTCCTTTTTACAACGTCATACATACATGTGTATATATATATATTTATATACATGTACAATATACCTGACTTACGTCGATTGAATAAATTGCTCGTATATATGCGCTCTCTCGAACGCAAAAGCTATTTTGTTCCGCGTTGCCTATTACACCGTGGATTGTTCGTGATTCTCTACAGAGTCAGGGAAAGAAAGAGAGAGAGAGAGAGAGAGAGAGAGAGAGAGAGAGAGAGAGAGAAAGAGAAAAAAAAGAGAGAAAGAGATTGAGTGAAATATTATAAAGGGGAGGAATGCAAAAGAGGCGGCATTGCACACTCGGCACGCCCCGCGATACACGAATGCATACATTTTTCCACAACTTCTCGTGATATCTCTATTTATTGATGAAGAACTGCGAGAAGGGTAGTTGGAAAAATAAAAATAAAAAAAACATCGATAGAAATAAAACAATTTCACGTTTGGCTTAAGCCATTTTTAAGAGTGATACTTTTGTTTCGTCGTGGCTGTGCTTCAGTTCTGAAAATTGGAAAGATCCTGTATATTTTTGAAGTTTCGTTATGAAGAGTGCACTCATACGAGATCCTTTTTGTTTCAAGCCACTTTCAAAATGGCTGTTGTTCCGCTTTTACGAGCTCTACACAGCTTCGCAATGTTTACAAGCTAGAACATCCTTGAATTATTATAAAATGAACTTTTTCGTTCGTGAATCTCCTCGTTCGATGAGCTGTCGAACAAGCTCAATTGAAATGCCTCACAGGACGATGTCGTCGAACTCATTCATCCAGGGGTATTTTGTAAATGGTACAGCTACGAAACCGGAAGAACGCAGGTTGTTGCTGTCATATATGAGCCTCGAACTCCGGTCATTATCCGTAACTCGTGGAAAATGCGTCAAGGTGCTGTCATCACCGTATGGTGGACATCAACTTGCTCTTTTTCTTTTTTTTCAAGAACTACATTTATGTGTACACGTTCAAGACTCAACTAATTGTATACTACGAGATATACACAGAAACGAGGTGAATAAGAAGAGGGTTAAGTTAAGTCTCAAGTATATTGTCGATGTTATCACCGACTGTGGTAATTGCATGTTACGTTTATTTCACCGTGGCAAAAGCTTGAAACATATTATACATAGACACATGCGTTTTTAAACACAAGATTGCTTTCGTATTATATATATACACTCATATATAATGCATATATTCTCACTATATACACATATGCATATGCGGGTTACTCGTATTAATTAACAAATGTCAAACGTTCCCATATCGGAAATGCTTACATGCACGACATGAAAAAGCAGAAGAAAAAGAAGGACCATAAAACCATTATCGACCCCAAACATCGGTACAAAAATTGTACGTTTTGTTGTCAAATGGAAAGAACAAAAAGTCGCTTCAGTAATTAATTCTGACTGGAAACGTTTTATTTTATTTGTTTTTACCAATTATTTATCTGCAATGGAAGGAAGAGATTTTTCAATGACGCCGTAGATTTTGCTCCAATTTACACGACGAATTAGGTGTAAAAGTTTTCACGTGTGGTCCACGTTTTTTCGTTGCCCGGATCCTTACGAAAGAGTTCGCAAAAACACATTCTTTTTTTAGATTGTGCTTCGTTATAAAAGTAAAACTTTCGAGAGGGCAAAGCGCGAATCATTAAAGGCGAGGTGTATATAGTTAATCCTTTGTTGATGGGACACCACTCCCTCGCATATGGCAGCCCATGCAGTCACACAAAACCGGTGTTAATGGTTTTATAAATTAGTTTGGTCCGTACCTAAAGAAGAAGCGTGAAGGTAAAAGAGAGGGGGAGAAAGATTTCGGCTGCTGCGACCATCACTCATCGAGATTAAGAGCTGCTGCCTGCGGGGCAAAAAACTCAACCCTTAAGTCCGCGCGCAATTCAAATTTTGGACAACGAAATATTAGTCCATTAAATTTGAAATAAATCGTCAAAATTTTACCACTATCAGTCCAAAATTATCCAAAGTTCAAGCGCATCTTCGTTGCACCTGGAATATTTCAGTACTTTTTTCCCCTTATACTTCTCAAAAGTTTCTCTCCTTATTAAACCGTTAATTTAACAAAATTTCGATTCAAATTAAAAAATGTAATATATACATAGAAATAGGATGAAGAATAATTCGATCACTTTATTCATAGGCAGAATCGAGACGAAAAAAGGGAAGTAAAGGGGCGAACGGTTGAATAAAAGTTCGGGTGGTAATTAAAAGTAAGTCCTTCGGTGAATCCTCGCACCGAGGCTCAATTAATAATTCGCTATATTCATACCCCTTTACGCTGCAAGATATATATCACAATGTAATACATAAAATGCTATACATATATACATAATATAAATAGATCTTGCATATATATATATATAAGACTATTCTTCACATTAGATTTATGATATCGGCGTTAGCGGCGGCATTTACCAAGAGTTTTGGCTACGGACATAATAAAAGAATTCTGGGAGCGATGGTGTGCGCCCGGGCATGGTTGAAGGGCCAAGCGGGAATAAAAGGGTGAGAAGGAGGACAAGAGTGATGGACGGTGGCCGATCAGCGCCGTCAAAATAATGATCAACGTAAATAATGAGGCTTGTTTGCGGGATCGCGTCTCTGATGGCATCACACACGCTTCTTCATTTGACTACACGTACATACAAACGTATACATATATATATATATATATATGTATACATTAGAGAATATCCGCCCACAGAGTCTCTTCTCGTCTAGTGTAATTGTTGCGTGAATCGTTTCGATGATCTTCATTCGTCAGTCGGAGTTAAAATTATTACGAGATTCGGCAGAGAGGAAAATCCTTTCAACGTTCAATGATTGGTTATGAGCCCTCACCCGCGTTCGACACTACTTTATTATTTATTATTATTCTTTCCTATGAATCAGCGCGAATCCCCATCACTCATGGTTTGTAATTTTTTTTATTTATACTCTGTCGAGCTCGTTTTACCATGGGAACTGAAGGAAATTCGACTGGTGTAATATGTTAAATTTATTGATTCCTCCGGTTTCACCATTTAATTTATCGTCATACGATGCACACCGTGAAAATTCGTTTATCTTATACTCTTAGGAAAGGACAAATACATATTTTATTTTGAAGGCAGTTCGACGAGAATAAAGGTAGTGTTGGCAACACGTGTAAATCGATGCGACTTATGTTCGAATCTATTTGTGAGTTTCGAACGGAGTCATATTTTTTATTCAATATTTAGATAGTCTGATAATTCTTCTTGTTTTCGCTAAAAAATCCACGTGGTGTTTTTGGAAGTTTCACGTCAAAATAGCGCGTGCACGATCGAAGTAAAAAAAAATCTACACGTACTCGAGAAATTGAACATTTTAGTTTTCGTATGTTTGCCCATTCGGCTTTAGATTTATTATGAGAAATTATTGTTTTTCCGTTTCTTGTTTTCGTTTAATTTACAGCATTTTTTTAATCGTATTTTTATAGTACATGATACATTGTCCAATATACTGGGAGCAAATGGCTTCGACATCTCAGGCACGTGATTCGAAAAACCAATGAAGCCTATTCGTCACAATTCTATTTTCATTATTTCACGCGTCGTCTTTGAAAAACAGTTGTGAAATTAATTTAAAAATTCGCGTTTTCAAAAAAATAAAAAACAAACACTTTCAAGGATAAAAGTGATATTAGTGGAATATTCCAAACGATAAATAAATTTTTCACGTATTTACTCAAATGTTACAAATTTTCGAACGATAAAAAAGTTTGTTCTTTACGTCATTACGTTAACCGACAAATACTCGTATATTTTTTACGATAAAAGGCGATGTTTACCTATTTTTTTTTATTCGTATAAATAAAGGCTGGTGCAAAGTGTGGTTGCGTCATAATTAATCATTGGAATAACGAATATAAATCAGGTACAAAATATCTAAACGATATTTTTTAATTGAGAAGGTAATTTTTGGAGGCACGTAAGATAACAACTTAAGTTTAATTAGTTTAAACAATTAAGGCGAAAAAATGGCGCCGTGAATGGTAATAAATAATCGGTTTGTTCGTTACTTAATCATTTATTTGAATATAAAGGTATCATTTATTGGAAGATTAAAGCTTTAAGAACAATATAACTAATTCTCCTTCGTAAGAGTTTGTAAAAAACCACGTCTAGTTATTCTTCACATCTACAAATTTTTCAATCAAATTCTTGGACTAATTGACGTCTATAAAGATCGGCAATGCAACAAAAGAAACGTTAGTTTTCATCGGATCGAAAATGATTCACTGCTGGAGTCCACAATATGGGCCATTACTTTATACAAAACTCTATAACAATAATGATGAAAAACATTATTGGATTATTATCAATTTAATACGATTGTATCAACCTCGCACTTTCCTCCCCGAGTTTATATCTACTTTATAACAACGTCTGCCCAATCGAAACAACGAGATAGTGCTCCCTTCTATATCTGATTTCATGAACGCTCCTTTATTACTCCTCGGCACATCAGCGTCTCATCCACCATTTATGGCATCCACATATATATATATATATATATAAATATATCCATCAGCAAAGATCGCTATCGGATTTACATTATCTTACCAGCAATTGGACGGTGGAATCACTCGCGTTAAACGGATAACGTTCATTGTGAAAAAAAACCATAGTTATTACAAATGAAAGTAATGATCCTTCGGGCTACAAATAAATGACCACTTCCGCTACTATCGATGCGGGGAAAAAAATTATATAAGATTATGTTTTATATATTCATGCATATATATTATACGCATTTTTTTATTATTACAGTGTAGACATATATTTCCTTATATTATTTAAATATATGGTCGCCGCTAGGCACGAAGTTTTCGAGTTGGAGTAAACCGTTTTGTTCGGACCCTGTGAATATGGTGATTATCGTTATCAAAATAATCAATGGCAGCGTTAAAATATTTTGCTCGATCTATTGAATGTGAAAAATTATAATGCGCATACTCACGGCAATTTGGTGATTTGAGCTGTCTAAAATAAAGAAGAAATAAAATTCATTATCAAATATAAATACGAGATGAATTCATGTCCAGATATTGAAAACATTTGCCAATCAGTATGGCAGTAATTGATTCGTGAATATCGAAATGCTGCAGCGAGCACGCATCTCGATCAGCACAGGAAAATCTTACATTCGTCAAGACTGCTTGAAATGACTGTTGTGGTTCTCGAATATACTAATTGCATTCGAGATTTTGGACGTTTCCTTCGAAAATCGTTTAAAATTTCGAAACGTATCTCGTCGATGAAATTTCTGTCACTGATAATTCACGATAAACATCAAAATTTGTTTCATTAACAAATGCATATCACTTACAAAAATAACCAGAACTTTCATTCGGCGGCTACGTCTAATCTATATCACGTTGCCAAACTATTCATACTAGAGTCAAATACTTTGGTCCAATTTTCAAGAAGTATTAAAAAATTAATAATTTTATGATTTTTAACTAAATATATTATTCGCGTAATATTCAAAGAATCAACGTATTGCCATAAAAAATCCTTAAACACATAATTTAAAAAATTTCCATTAGATCGAATCGAAAATTAAGCTCGATAGTTCACTTTTAATAGTAAGGGTATCATTCAACATCTTGTAGAGACGTATTTAGTTTGCTGGCACGCTAAATATCGGTGTAAACAAATTTTAGGGTAACCATTGACATAAGGGGGTTAAAGTTAGGGTCGCATGATTTCTACAGCAGCCCGACCTCTTTTTCTCGTAACCCTCTGGCCTCGCGTGTAGTTTGGCGAAGCGATGTTTTGCCAGCTCGTGTCGAATTTGTCGTCACGGTTGTCAAGACACGTTGGCGTGAGAGGGAGATTCGTAAATCGTTGGATCTGCTTTCTCCCTCTTACTTTTTCGTCATGATGTCTCGGGGTGTGTACAGTATCGCATGCCAGATATAATATACACTGTACCTATATAGGATTCAGGGTAACACGTTCCATCTCGCCCTTCTCCCTTTTCGGTCTTTCGATCGACGACAATAATACAGACTGTAACCGAAGGGGGGCGCACTCCATTATACACGAATTACAAGCGCGTTTGGGGATTATATTGTATAGCGTGAATGTGTTCGCGTGAACAACCGAGACCAAAAGTATCTGAATCCATCTGTAATTCACTGCGCGTATAAAAAACGCGGCAGCGAGCGAAGCGCCCCCTAAATCTGAATTTATCTCTGGCTGAGGTTACACAGGGGCATATGTGACAGCGAATAGCATCTTTCCTCCTGTCCCCCCGCTTCCGATTGCGGATGACCGCGACGAATCGCCGGTGAATCGGTTGGTTATAATTTAAAATAAATTGCCTGTACCGCAGGGCCGCCGAAGTCGATCGATCGCCACAATGGCATCGCCAAAACTAAACGTTTACAATCAACCAACCCTCTTCGTACAATTGTCAGATTTCAACGTTGCACCGCGAAGGGATTTAAAAAAAAAACATTTGCTTCGGGTGTTCCGCGAACCTTTATTCATTTTACATTATTATTCAACGATATAACGTTTATAATTATTTCAAAAGCTTCATTTGATTAACTTTACTTTTAAGTATGAGCAAAAAGAAAAGTTTACTCGGAACTGAAGCTTTCCGTAGACGATCTGTCCGGGTCAAGCAAACACTATCTTCATTCGTATACTTCTGGGCACACTGCTGCATTTGCAAGAAATGCTTCGCGGTGAGCCACCTAACGACGAAGTGGCGTACTTCATGATCCGTGTATATCTGTCACATGTCTTAAACTTCGCCGAGTCTCAGAAGAGACGATTATCGATAATAGGTTCATATGAAATTAAGACGTAAAGACACATTGACGCACCTTACTATTGCTTTCAAGAATAATCATTAATGGTCGTAGAGTGATGAGGAATTTGTGGAATAGAATCGCCCGGAGATGGCAAAATAGATAATCGACTTCGTATACATGATACTCCGAACTCACTTACATGTGTTTCATCGCCAGGCTCGCCGTGGCGTTTTAATGGCAAAAAAATGCGCATACGTTGATTGAATATACGGAATAGCCATCGCAATGGAGCGCAGCTTCCAAACGGTCGCGTCTCATGTTAAGTTGAAACGTATCCTCACCTCTCAGGGCTCTTGTATCATCGAGTATATATAGATGCTTGCAAACCGCGACGGAAAGCAAGCGTACACCGCGTACACAAAGGGCACATTAGCCGAGGCCATAAAAGTAAAATAGCTATTGGTCCCCTCCAGCCCCTCGTTCTTCCTATTCTTCTTCTCCTTTTTCTTCTTCGTCTTCTCTTCTTCTGCGTCCTCTCCTCTCACGAGAGTATAACGAATCCTTCGTGCGAAAATTTCTGCCTGAGTGAACATTGGTTACTTCCCTCATCGTTTATTGTACTTAGATTCACGTATACAGGGTGTGTCAAAAATGGAGCTCGATAACATGAATTGTCGATGCGGAACAACATTCCGAGTTGAGAAGTTATGGCAATTTTTTCATTTTATGAAATGCTGATGGGTTTATTTCATATTGAAGTTGGATCAGTCTATGCCAGAGGTGGACGTGAATCGAATCAATTCGGAAAGGATAATAATAATACACTAAATAATCTTCCTTTGCGTTCCAACCGATTGTAATACTGGCTGATCAAGTTTTAACCCCACGTTTAAAGTAAATACTAATAATAAGCTCGCGGTTATCTGTGCTTTTGCAGATTAAAATGAGCGAGCATTTTCCATTTTTACGCGTATAGCAACGCGAAGTATTTTTATTGTTTTTTATGAGCGCGTGAGCTGAGGATAAAGAGAATAAGAGTCGATGTTAATAATTCGGTAGGGGCGCGCGTTACCACTAAGAGGATAAGCGTGTCTCGGACCGCGCCCGAGGACCCGTGACCCAACCCCCAACACACACACACACACACACACAGACACACACACACACATGCACACATATATTCGTGCTCGTTCTACGGTTGGAATTTCTCTCACAGCATCAGCCAAGCTGGACCACTTGCGCGCTCGGTTCGCCATCGAGAAAGTGCGGTGTTTGCAGAATTCATTGAATCATTGCCATTCTCGGTGGCACGCGCTCTCATCCCCCTCCCTTTGCCCCTTCCCTGGCCACTTTTCCTCCCTGTCTAAAACTCTCGCCAACACCCCCGACTCTTCATCATGGCACGGCAATTTTTCAATTGTTATTCGTCCCCGAAGAGGAACAAGTGAATAATATACCCCAACGAATTCTCGAAGCTCTACCGCAGGGGTGAAAATGCCACGTGTGCATTACTACCAACCAACAACGTGCTATACATGTATAAATAAATATATGAGTTATCGTGCCTCGCCAAGCATTTAAAATAAAATTGAAAATGTCATGCGGAAAATGGCCATTCGGCAAAGGCCATAGTTCCAAGAAAATATAATTGACGCAATACGTTACATGGATCTTCAACTAACAAAAGTGTATTTCATCAACTGTAATAATGAATCGAAAGAATAATTTCAAAAATTATGAATACTTGTTAAATAGTTTCTCAATTTGGAACTAAATTAACTCAATTTACAAGAAACTAGTTGAAAAAAAGCTCTATCGAAGTAGTGTAGATTTATCGTAAACCGATGAAACAATCTTAACAGTTGGACAATTAATTATGAAATAACACGGATCTTCATCAATTTAAAACGAAAAATCATTAAAGTCAAATTGCAATTAATATGGATAATGAGTTTCAATCACGTAGCTCGGTGAAGCGAGTTTAATCGTTAAAAAATTGATAGAATCGGTATAATGATATGAAAGACTGTATATACGCTTAACGACGTATCTTGTAACTTCGGTGAACGAGGTACTCTGATCTTCACATCGTAACGGGCTGCCATTAATTTTGGTACGTTCATTCGGTGAGCGCGCGATCGTTTTTTTCTTTTTTCTCAATTACACAGTACGATAGATTTGGTGTTGTGATGAGCGGTGTTGCCTGTCGAGTTTTTATGTTATGAATGTGACGAACTGAGATGACAGTCTAATTAATCAATTCCCACCAATTACTTATAACCTGTGGCGACGTTCGATATCCAACTTTAATCAAATATTATACAGGGTATCCCAAAAAAATGTATACATTAAGGATATCGTAGCGGTTCCGTGTAGTCAATTGACCGTATATAAAAATTTTTCCTTGAAAAATTACAAATTGATACTATTATGGTGTATAAAATATTTTTTTTTATACATTTGTAATAAAACGACAGCAATCCTGATCAATGAGATAATATTTTAAGAAATTACATATTTTTAATCACTCAATCGAGCTACTCGTCGTCAGCTGTTAATAGTCGATGAATTTTTCAAGCGAAGTCTGGCAGCGCTGCACACTCGCACTGTAAACATAAACCTTCTTAACCTCTTTTGATAACGGAACAGTTCTCGTTTATCAATAAGTTTGTGTTCGAGATAACTTAAAATATTGTGACCTTGGTAAAAAAATTAATTTGGACGTCCGAGACCGCACAATTTGGTGCCTTCGATAATATTTCTATTTCAGTGTAGCCTAATATAGATTATATTACCACTGTCACGAATGTGTAACGTTGCCAGCTCACTGTAAGAATTTTTCAGCGCGAACCGATCTAACGACTAATCGAGTTTATTGAGGTTTTTCCAACTTTAACTCAAAATTTTGAAAGAACTAATTCGGTAACTCGTTTTTTTATGTTACGATATCAATCTTTGATGATTGAATTATAACTGAGAATGAAAACTTTATGGCTATGTAATAATTAAATATATGTAATATACGATCAGAATAAAATCCGAAGAGTTACGTCATAAGACACCGGGTTAAAGTTACATATTTTGGAATTTAATTTCTCACTTGAATTATCGGTAAAGTGTTCCCAATTTTTTTCTGAAGAAAATAGTGAGTTCAATCGACAACATGTTTCAAATCTGATATCTTGTCTAATACTCGACGTTTAGTTACGACCTCCTTAAGACCATATGAAAAACCGGCTCAGCTACCATAAGTATGTATAAGGAACAAAGAAAAGAATTAACACCTTCCGCTCGGTTAAAAGACGAACAGAGTCGTTCTCGATATTTCCTCCAAATAAAATTCATCTAGGAGAAAACTTGGTCAGGAGATTTATACCGGCTGATTAACGTATTTCACAAAGACATAAAATGCATTCCAATTATTCGAAGTATGCACAGAGTCAAGTTGCCTATTGTGAGTTAAGGTAATATGTCAAGAAAAAGAAAAAAACTATCAATAGGCTATCAAAAAACTGTACTAGTGTCAAGTGTTCGTTAAGGACAATGTCTTGAAACGTCTCTTACTTCGCGGTCGACAGCACATTTGCTTTAGTATAGTGTGAATTTATTAATCGTCGTAAGCTTGATCGAGAAATTCCACCACACCCTACTGCTTGTTGCACGTGTCTAAAGTCCTCTATTACTTTATTTTTTTACTCATACATTTATACTTTTTGTTTACGAAAAATTTCAGCAGTTGTATATTTTATTTTGTAAATTAAAAAAAAGATATCGTCCCGTTGTGCAAATATTGTGGCATGTCCTTAATATTTGATAGCAACAGATTGTTAAGCCTCATGAAAAAAAAAACAACGGAAAAGCTCGTTGAAGAATGGATGAAAGGAAAACGAAATTAAAAAAATGAAAGCAAGAGCAAAAAGAAAAAATGGTGTGACCTCGTTAACGGACAACACCACTGTGACCCCCTATTTTTTTCACATTTTTCAAGAATTTTTTTTTGTGGGAAAAAAAAGAGATATTCGAAATTTTTTTTTGCGTTTTGTTCCTTGTTTATTAATGTATCAAAAAACATTTTTTTCACATTTTTCACGCCGCATGGTGGCGCTGGGGAAGCTCTCGCGTCATCTTCGCAGTGGTTCGCGGCACGCAGCAGAACTCTCTTCAACGTCGATCTAGAAAAAAATACCGAGTGTTTTCGTTAATAATATGATATTTTGAAGAGAAGTACATAGGGATTTGGAAAAATATTGATTTTTAAAAAATAGGCACGCCCTTGAAATTAAAGAATGATTTTTGAGCAAAATTTCTCGTCGAAAATAGGCTATAACTTTTATAATTATTGAGATATCGAAAAAATCTTATGTACTTCTCTAGATAATCTACTTTTATTGATACAGTAAAAATTTGAAGTCGATCGGATAAAAATTGCTCGAGTTCTGCTGCGTGCCGCACTCAAAAAAGTGGTTTTGAGAAAAACGCGTTCAAAGTTGGGACCCCGAGCGTCGCGGACCGCTGCACCGCTCCACAAAATATTCAATATCTACGAAAATAATTATTTTTTCGACCTGGGTCCAACGGCATTTCAATCTTAAAAGTATTTTAGATTTTTTTAAATGGTTTTCAAAAAAACGATTTTTTGAAGCCGTCACAGTGGTGTTGTCCGTTAAGCAAAAAACAAGAAAACGCGTATTCACTCTCATTCTTGTAACGACGTTAATAAAATCTGGAACAAGTTTAAAAAAACAGTAAGCAGTATTTTCCTTATCAAATATATTTTAATTGTTACTGTTTTTTTACTTCTGTGACTTCCAATTTGAGGTTATCTCATGCAGAATTAAAAACCCTGCTCACATAAAAAAAAATATCTTCATCTTTAAACTAAAAAAAAAAAAAATACATTTATATTAATATAAAATATTTCAGATATTTGCATTACGAAATGAAAATAAAATATAAAAACTCATTATATTCAGAGAACCGTAAAAAACTGTCTCATAATAGACCTTACATATTTTGATACATCCTGTATACGATATGTATATGATCCCGCGAGATTTCCTATCGGACATACTAACTTACGAGATAATTCTTTCTTTTCGAGGTAGCTTATAGCATAATTATTCAAACGTCTGATGTTTTTTTTTTTTTTTGAGAATAATTATATAATAATACTTAATATTTTATTTCAAGAAGTTGCTAGAATTTTCAATCATTCCTCGTAACATAAATATATATACCATGAATATAAATCGCGATGCCACGAGAGGATCGTAGATGTGAACATTTCTTCCTGTCCGAAGCTCGCACGGATTCGCGTAAGCGTGAAGGAATATATAAACTCGCCGAAGTCGTTCAAGCCCACACACCCTATGCCCATATGTGTATATATTTATATATATACTTGTGTATATAAATATATATAAACATATTACATACCTACTTTATAGTATAATTTGCTTCGGTTCAACGACCCGGCCGCAGAAACCGATTATTTTTCATTTCCGTTATTGAAAATCCCATGAAAAAAGAATCACCCAAGACACAAGGATACTCAGGAGTTGAGCGTTTCTCAGAGTAAACTGGATATCTTGTTGAGGGCGTTGTTGGTAATACTTTGCATTCATGCTCGCTGATCATCCCCTCCGTATCATACACTGATTTATACGATATGACCGGGCAAAATATTATGTACTCATAGCATCGCTGGCTATACAGTATACATTCAAAATATACCACGATCCATAGTGTGTTGTTTGTGTTTCGTTTTTTCTATGATTTTTGCATTGATACAAAACAAAACATACTAAGAAAAACAGTGTTTGTGACTATTATACCTAACAAAAATCATAAAAAATCACAACAAAACAAGAATATTAGTGTGTCGAATGGAGGATATTTATGTAATAAAATAATTTACACATACAAACATAATGTACAATGAAATACAATTTTATGACCCATACAAATACTATAAAAATCGTAAGAAAGATAAAAAAAATCAGTTCCCCTTTCAATGCATTTCTCCCTATATATAAACAACCCTAGACGAATGAAACCCCCTCGAACTGACGGAAAGTCCAACGGGGCGCGTTACCAATTCGAAGGTAATATTTCCGTGCCATTAACCCCAAACATGTGTACAGGGTAGTAGATCATCGACTCTTTCGCTAACCCCCTAAAACTGCCTTCTTCCCTCAGTGCTTTGACTTTCCACTAAATTTATATATATATATATATATATATATATATATATATATATATATATACACACACACACGGTACGCTGCTTTAACTTGAAACAGATTTGGACCGAAAATGGTACGCGTAAAATAACTGCGTGATGCTCTCCGCCTCGGAAACGGTAATTGCTCACCACGAGGGCTAAATCGAGCCGGGCATAAAGCGACCGGCCCGTGTCGAGATTTCACAATATACGATTGTTCGAATATAAAATAACTTTTAGTGGAATCATAAAAACTGTCGTGAAAGAAGGAAAAGTAAGATTTTTAAGCAAAGAAAGAGTTAGTGTGGAGCGAGGTAAATTGGAGTCTATTAATTAGCGATCAATTGCAGAGCCTTTATGGGATCCCGTACACAGAGTCGAAGGTCTAAAGGTCGAAAAATCAACATATAAATATATACTTATATATGAATTTATATGTACGTATATATTTTTAGTGTTGCCTGGGCCCTTTGGGGCAATGCTGGCCCACAGTGATTTATAGAGACCGCCTTTGTGCTCTTTCTCTCTCTTCCTCTCTTTCTTTCTCTTGCTCTCTTATACAGTGTCGGTGTGTTGTCTTCGGTCCCAGCCATGACCACATTCTCTCTTCTGGTCCGCTTCGAAACGAGGGAGGATGAGAAAGCCCGAGAGATGAAGATGAGGAAAAAGAGAATGATGAAGAAGGAGGGGGAGGAGGAAGATATAAGGTGAAGAGAAATCATAAGAGGACGCGGCATATAGACGAAGAAAGAGAAGGAAAGGGAAGAGAAGATGAGACGGCGCGGCGTGTCTCGAGAACGGGGCAGACATCGCGGCACAGAGGAAGGCGATTTTACCTTCCAGACAGCGTGGCTCTAACGTAGCCACAGGTGCGTGCCTTCTACCGCGATATTCCTTCCTCATCCTTGTCGTTACGGGGCCTCCAAATCCTCCCGAGTCCCTAAAAACCCATTAGCTTTTTCGCGATCCCTCCAACACCACGCCTCAAACTTATTTTCACCCTTACATACGCGTTTTTTCGATCTATGCTATTTATATAACATTTACTACGCGGTATATTGTCATTTTACGCGAATAAATCCTGTCACATACCGAGAAAAATTTGCGAAGAATTTTACTTTTGACCAAATGTGCATTTTTTGCACTGACCAGTGATGAGTTCGAACTTTTTTAACCCCCGACCAGAAATCACTTTTTCATATATAGCATCGGAACGAGACAGGTTTTTGCAACACCCTGTACACAATAAATACACAGGCCCAACAAAAGCCAGACCATTTCGTCTGTAGCTAATTTTTTTTTTTTTTTTTTTTTTTTTTTGGCTTCGTTTCACGGCGGCATCTCTCGGCTGAGAAGGAATTCCATCCATCAGCAACAGCCTGCCACCCTCAGTTAGTGCTATATACACAGCAACACAAAACCACACTATGACAAGTTGTATAACACTGACAAAAGAAAAGATAGCCTGTTTAATACGCCACAAAAGTAAAAACCTACATTAATTACACGCCGTTGAATAAGCTTGTTAGAATATTTAATCCGTACCTACACGGTTTTCTTTTTTGTCGAAATTTCTCAAACGTCGTATATAAAGAAGAGCTCATTGGGTACAATTGATAACTAATCATTATTAGTTCGATTATCAGAATATAATTCGTTATTTTTTTATACAACTTATTTGAACTGGCATAATATTTGATCAGAGTAAATATTATCAAATATATATGCATGTTGTATATGTTTGTCATACGGATATTAATGTTTGTTATAATCCGTTAAATATATACTTACCTGTGAGTCTCCTGAACGGAGAAGCTGAATCTCGGCTCCATCGTTAGAAGGTCGTGCAGAATCCACAGGATGGATCTCATACACACGCCAGAGAAAAGATCGTTCTTCAAACTTTATATATAAGGGCTATTCCATGCAAACTGATGAGCCATCGGACTTAAGATGCTGCCCATGCTTCCGAATTGGAACTGATACCGTTCGTTTCTTTTACGAAACGAAAGTGTTATTTACAAGACGGCGCTTAATTGGAATGTTCACTATTGATTTGCGTTTGAAATCTGCGACTCTGAGAATCTGTAAATTAATTCGTCGTGATTTGCAGAACTAATAACCGGACATTACTTCTTGATTAACAATTTCATAATCGCAACTAATTGATTATGATCACGAAATATTTCAGTTTTCAGCTTCGAGTATTTTCAATTTCGAGTATTGTATTGTAATTTTATTTCTTTTCACCGCAGTTCATCTTATGAGATTTCCACCGTTTCTTCCTTCAAAATCCCAAAAAATCTGAAAAAAATCATGGCTATTTATGCCTCGTGACAAGCACGCGAGTAAAAAAGAATTTCCAAAAGTATTGTACGGAAATCGGTACGGAATGAGCTGTATAATGCGTGTTATAAGGGAAGTTAGAAGGAGAACACGTTCGCGAAGGTATCCGAGGTCCGTCGGCAAGGTATGAAAAAGGAAGAAAAAAGGCAGAGTAGGGGGGAGAGTGTTCTCTCACAAGAGACTCAGGTGTTGATGACCAGACAGTGTGTGCATCAGTCTTTCTCGGAGCGTCAGCCACCTCCTCTGTCTCTTTCTCTGGTCCTCTTCTCTTCTCTTTTTCTAGGTCTCTCTCTCTATCGCTCTCTCTCTCTCTCTCTCTCTCTCTCTCTCTCTCTTGCTCTTTCGTCTTTGGTCCTTTCCGAGTGCGGGATGCCTTTTATCTTTTTTTATCTCTTTCCCTCAGCATCTTCGAGGGCTTCCTTACGCTTCTCATATCTCTTACACTCTTCTGTAGAGTCCCATAGTCTTTTACAACAGTGTCTTCTCATAGACCAGAATTCTCATACTTATATATTTAACCATAGGCATGTATACCTATGTATAACTGAGTTAAATCTTGTATCACCCCAAGCGTTCCTCCAAATTCTACCCATGTCCGAACAAATTACTACACGTCTATGCCATAGACTAATATATCTCCACCACTTCTATACAACACGTTGGATTTAATACAGTTAGACGATACGTAGACGCACATTTTCACATGTATATGTATATGAGGAAAGGGACTATGGGTTATAACCTGAGACATGAAACTGAATGGTCACCAGGACCCATTATGTGATTCCAAATACATACACATCAAATTGCCCCGATTCAATTAAAACCCGTGTGCATTCCACGAAAACAATGTACCATTTCGGTGCAATTTGTTCGAATAATAAAAAACAAAAGAATACAATTTATATATATATATATATATATATATATATATATATATATATATATATATGTGTGTGTGTGTAGAAATGGCGCGAGACTAATAAAAATCGTGAATATACTCGAGATCTTAAAAGGAGCAACAGTACATAAAATTTCGATTCTCCAATATGAATATATATATATGTATATATATATATATCGATACTTTGATGGCCGTAGTTATATTACAACTACGGTATATGCAATGGTAGCTCACGGTGTATAGGTGCGCGCGAGCAAATTGGTACCCGGCCGCGCGATTATTCATGCCATTACGGGATGTGTAGGCCCTTTGCTTTTCGCTCCAATGCCGAAGCGAAATGGATCTTAACGAGCCTTCCAAGACCTCAAATATATATTTATATATATATGTATATATAGATGTATATATCTATGGACACATATATATCCCTGGTTACCACCAGAGCACCGAGAAACATCCGAGAAGCATAATGGAGGAGAGTGAAATAGAGGCGTAAGAATATCTCGCCCGGTTCTCCGACGAAGAAAGATAGAAAAGACGGTTGGTTTATATATATATACACACACATAATTCATTTATGCATTGTGCCCCATATAAAACATTCGCGTCGAAGCAAAAGCAGATGAAACAGAGACAGAGATAGAGATAGAGAGAGAGAGAGAGAGAGAGAGAGAGAGAGAGAGAGAGAGAGAGAGAGAGAGAGAGAGGGAGAGAAAGATGCTTAACAATAGAGAACTCTCGAAACAACAATGGACCATTTTCATTCGAAACACGCGGACTCTCACGCAACACGATTTTTCACCCGCGCTATTCCGTATTCGACACCCTGCTCAAGTCCTTTCAATCGGTACGAAATAATTTATATATTTTTTTATATCTGTATTTCCATACGGAATTTTCATGGATCGCGTGAGAAATTGAAATTCTATGAATTTTTTTAAGAGAACATAGGCGATTAAAAAAATTCAGACACATTTGAAGTTTCTTTTCCTTTGCTTTAGTTCCGAGAAGAAAATTACTAGACAGAACGAACAAGGTCTAGTAACTTCCAGCTCACTTTTAGCTCGGGAATAGATAGCGAAAGGTTTTTTGGAAACGCGGACACACTGCCTTTGTAACGTGGACGATACACTCGAGTCTGAATGCCTCGAAACTTTTCTCAGGCACACACGTTTTGGTACGAGCATCGCATAGCCACTACGCTAAACTGCTAGGGTCACGCGATCCGCGAAAAAAAGACAAAAGAAACAGCGTTCCGACGAGGACGGTTTTTATGGAATTCCGTACGTTTGTCCATTAAAATTTGTTCGCTTATGCAGTCCTACCATCTTTTCGTTTGGCTTCATTGGCACTCGAGAAAAGTGGCATACACTTCTTTGCTTTCATCTGATGAAGGTCTAAATTCGATTAAGATTTCTAGACATAAAGTCGCAAAAACTGAAAGCTACTGATTCCTCTATCACAGGGTTCGGGCATTTTTTTTCTCGTCGGTATTGTCGGTGAATATAACAGTTATCTCTAAATATATGACATTCACTATAGGGTTGAATCATTATTAAAGAAATAATGGTTTAAGAAATGACGGTGGTGAAGACGCGATGATATTCAAACAAACCGAAAACTACCGAAAAGACTCGAACTTGTTTATCGTGTCGTCATAATACAGTGGCCGAATTTTGCTACGGTGAACAGATAAATACGAGATCGACTCACCTGTCCATCATCTTTACACGTTCAATTTTTCTCTGCGTTACACTCTTCACTACGCGATAATAGTTAAAAGTATCATCGTTTTTTTAAATCAACAAATGTGAATATGTCAATCTTCGGCAAATTACCAACATCGGCTTTCATAAAATCAGCACCGAGTTGATTTTCTATTTGATTTAAAAGATGCTCAACACATTTTAATAACCTTTTCTCACTAACTCATAACCGACTGACTCTACGTGCGCAATCGTCTGTCATAGCGCGAAACCGCATTTTGACGTCACTATCAATACGACGGGGAAATATCATTTTGTATTAAAATTTTATATTCGAAAATAATTGCGATGTTCAATGTTGATTTTACAGAGTAAAGATAAATCAAATGATGGCTTGTTTTTTTAATATATTTATCATTAATTATTGTCAATCTTTATAAAGATGATCAAAAGTCATTTTTATCCACGATATACGATCCTATATTGTCAAACAAATATGTTTAACTTAAAAAAAATGTAAAATAATGGGCAAATTTTGAATTTTTCTGCATTTAAACCGATGAAACTTGCATTTGCTACAGGAGATATATAGTTTATCTTGAATTGTGTAAGCGACAAGTTGACACGCGTTTATATCGTGATAGAGTGCTACAGGTGTGCGAAAATAGTGAACTTATTGTTAGACCCGTAAAATAAATGAACAATGAGGTGTCACTGGCCGTAATCTCATATGCATAAATATATACATATATAATATCCTCTATATATGTTGTCAAACATATTACATATACATAATAAATAAATGGACATACACAGTCATCGTCGTGCATACTCCACACTTCTCCGCTGACACATCGCGACAAAATACTTTTATTCGCGTCTTGTGAAAAACTTGTTTCGTTTACATGTGTCTTGCACTCGTGTTCGGTTACATGTATTTCGTATCCATGTGTCTCGCTCGTGAAAAGATATTCCTGGACTTATTTTCGCTACCGGCATAACAGTATCAAACGTAGAAAGAGTCGACAAACAGAGACACACGTAAAGCTTATAAATGATTCGAGAAAAAATGTTGCCAGTTTGCTCGATTGTCTCCTATAGACAACGCGAGTTTCCATAGACTCTTGGAAAGACAATAAATTATTTCAATGATACACATATCGAACCGACCCTCATACACGAACGCCGCAAACTCGCAGTTCGTTATATATAATTCACTTCTATAATACGAAAACTGTCACGGCTCGCGAGAGTAATTCTCGCTCGTTGCTGTAAATACATACGCGTATATATCGTGTGTATGTTTAAAAAGATTTATTGTACATCCGCGAAGATAACAAGTTCTTTCGAGGTCCTTTTCCCTTCAGAACCTGTCGACTCCACACAACAACCGTGAGCTTTTTGGTAGATACTCAAAATTCGAGGTATTATTATATCGTGAATCATCGAGGTATTGAGTTGATATATCGAGGCCATCAATCGCCACTAAATTCCAAAATTCATCGTGCACCCACGATTTATTGAAGTTTTTAAATAAATATCGCCTATGTGTAATACCTGCAAAAATATCCCACAGTATTACCAATAACAATAAATAACATAACTAACATAACTATTTTCATAGGGATAACCTGATTTCGCATGAGAACCAGAGAGGGTTATCCGAAGTAAGGCATTCGTTGTGAGGTCCTCATGATATTCATGCATGTTTAACCTGCACCCAGAAAAAACATCTAGCTGATTCAACTAGTTAAATCAAATAATCTTTTTTCCTTGGCTCACGGCCAAATAGACGTCTATTTAAGGTAAATACTTTACTGCATGCTAGTCAAATGAGTGCTAAAACTTCACAATGTTTTTATACCAAGTTTAATGCACTAATTATACATAGTGAATGTGAATTTGTAAGATCACATGTATAATTAACCTAGAAAAATATTAATAACGATACATTTGCGAAACCATTAACTGATAGTGGCAAATTTCCATTATGACACATTTCCATTGGGACTTTTCAAATAATAATCTGTATTTTTTAACCGATTTTAATGCACCACATCTTATTTTGTCCCTCAAGAGATTCTCTATGAATTCACCATGTAGATTTTTATGAAATTCATTTGTTTGGAAATCATAGCAATTTATTTATGAAAGATTTTTTTCGCTAAATAAACAATTGGCTGCAACAGTGGAACGATTAAGCTTAGAAGAAATCTACATGGTGAATTCATAAAGGATCTCTTGAGGAATAAAATAAGACGTGGTGCGTTACAATCGGTTAAAAATTACGGATTATTCTTTGACGAATTCCGATGAAAACGTGCCATCATGGAAATTTCTATTTAGCAGTTGATGGTTTCGAAAATCTATCGTTTTTAATATTATTCTACATTAATAAAACATGCTGTGATATAAATCCACTAACACTATGTTCAATTAGTGTATTGAGGGCTAAAACCACTGTAACGGCCTCAAAAAATGCCTTTTTTCGACATTTTTTTTCGGGTGGAAGGAAAGGTAATAGAATAATAATGTTTGGGGGAGTTATTAAGCATATATTTAACTGAACAACAAAAAATTATGATTGAAAAATATTTAAAAATGGCGACACCAGAGCCTTTCCCGCGAGGCTTGTTGAATTCGAGGCGCCCTGCGGCAAGCAGTGTAACTGGTGCAATTGTTGATCTGGAATAAAAAAAAAACCTTAATCTAGACACTCATAGCTAGTGAAGTATGTAGGGAATTTTGAAAATATTCATTTTTGTATTATTGGCGAGTGTTCGAATGAAGAGGTTCAATTTTCGACAGAAAAAAGCGGTAATTATTTGTTGATAAAAAATGTTTAAATGAACTTATTGAAAATTCCGTACGTATTTCACTTCGAAATGTTATTTTTAAGATATTGTCAAAAATTCAAATAAAAAGAATGAAAATTGTTGGAGTTATGCTGCGTGCCGTTTTGAAAAATCGTGTTTCGAGAAAAACACGTTTAAAGTTTTGAAACGTGGTACTGAAATGACCGACGCGCTCGGGGAAGAGCCTGAAATTTCAATGAAAATTTTTTTTTTCAGGTATAAAGCTTTTTGCCTCATATTCAAGAGGCTTCAAAGTATATTTTAAGCCAATAAAAAAAAATCGATTTTTGGAAAATTCTACAGTGGTTTTACCCGTTAAACTTGGCATAAAACAGTTGTGAAAATTTAGCACTCATTTGACTAGCATGCAGTACAGTATATACCTTAACTTCAAGAAATTATTTTGTTTCATCACACTATTTTTATATTCTTTATTAATGAAAAATTTATTATATGTTTTAAAATCGGATATATTTTTATCTTAAAAATTAAACGAATATGAAGTTGAAATAATAATAATAATATTTATATTATTATTTATAATATTTATAATATTATTTATATATACGAGTCGCTCGCGTCTATAAGAAATAAGTAACATACCAATATGGTACAGTACCGACACTGACACAGTATGTTGAATTTTATAATTCCATACGACGACAATTGCTTGGCTTGATTGCCATGACTATCAATTTGTGATTGAAGCCATAACTAAATTAATGAAACGACGGCATGATTTTGACTTTTGAGTTTGAAAAATCCAACACAAAAGTACATCAAATTATTAATGACTTTCCCTTAAAATCTCATGACAGGTATATTAAATTTAATATTCGCTCGTATATTAATATTAACAAAGGTTTTCCAAGGACAAAGACCTGAAAATTGTAATAAATTACATCTATTTTAAATACATAAGTAAAGATTTTACTACATTGAAATATTATTCTTAATGTGTACAGTGTTCACTGTATGATACATTTTTAGAAATATCATAGGCATAAGTATTGCGAAAATGACATACAGTGCGATAATTTAATAATTTTGAATCTGAAAATTACTAAACAAAAATATATAAAAACCAATTTTTATATTAAAATCTCTACGCAGGTACATGGACTTTAACGGGAGAAACCAGTTTAGGAGGTCGAAATTTTGGTGTTTTTCATGAATTTTTTTAACAGGGAAGGAATAATCAGAATTTGTTTAAACTTGGAAGATATTTTATTTATGTTTTGACGTACACTTTGTAATTTTTTCAAGTCATTTCCGCCGGAAATAGTGGAGTTAGAAACTGCTGTCCATGGACGATCGCCATCCGAGTTTTTTGCTGGTGGGCATTCCTGAAGTCACAATTTTTATCTGTAATCATTACAATTTTTTTTTTCGTTAACAACATGTTTCCTAAGAATATGAACCTAATTATGATTAAAAAAGTTGAAAATTGCATGTTTTTGAGGTGTTTTAACACAATTTCATGTTTTTATACCACGTTTTTTCACCTTTTTTGCATTAAAAAAAATATTTGTAATAATAATATCATCCCAGAGTTAGGTTCATATAGATTGTAATTGAATAAAGAATATCCACACAAATTTTCAAAACGATTGGTCAATAACTTTTTGAGCTAGAATGCCCACCAGTTGAAAAAAGTCGTCCATGGACAACAGCTTCGAACTCCACTATTTCCGGCGGAAATGACTTGAAAAAATTACAAAGTGTACTTCAAAACATGAATAAAATATCCTCTAAGTTTAAACAAATTCTGATTGTTCCTTCCCTGTTAAAAAAAATTCACGAAAAACACCAAAATTTCGGCCTCCTAAACTGGTTTCTCCCGTTAATATGCACCCGGATATTAATATCACCAAATGTTTCATATTTTTAATATGCACTAGGTCAACATTTCTTTACACGTATATGATTTTTCAAACACACAAATATATTAATATTACTGAACAGTACTCCTATCTTTAAAATACTACGTATATTAATTTTATTCAGTGTATTTGAATTTTCATTTACGGTATCCGCATAAAAAATTCCTATACTTGTATATTAATTTTAATACGGAAATTTTTTACAGTGATACCATAATCAATTATAATATTATTTAATAATATTTTAATGAGTCTGCGACCCTGGGTAGGTACAAAAATTCACGTTCGACTTCTTAGGTATAGTCAGTCAGGTCAGAATAATAAAACTACTTTGGTTCCTGTAATTTATGCACATCCAGAGCGCGGTTCGTATGTGAGAAATGTCTCGACGCTCTGCGCCGCGTGGTGGTCGGAGCGAGAAGCTTCAATGCGGGTACTCGAATAAACGGAACCAAATAGCATTATCTATTTGAACTAAATACAACTTTCTAGCAAGGTCCATGGCAGGGAGATTAGAGAGAAGGAGTGGACACAGCATAGGAAAATAAGTAGTAACGGCGTCCTCAAAATCCGGTCTTGAATTAGTTCTTAGATGTGCCACCAGGTGTACAGATCCTACACGTATAGTAATAAAATTAGTTCACACGGTGAAAGTGACCGTTTCGCGCTTGCGCAATAGAAAACAAAGCCTCTAACCCAAATCCCAGTACATTGAACAGAATATTGGAGGTTAAAAAGACGATTTATTGTCTTCAGTGCGTGGTTTCGTTTCATGTGCGGAACGGTTAAATTTTGCAAATAACATTTTGTGTCGACAATCTGAGATTGTTGCATGCATTGATCCGAAATTCCGACCACCTTTCAAGGTTGGCAGATTTTTTCGTGTGGTGTTTTCTGTGTTACCCGCGTCGTTTTCATGCTGAATAAAAAAATTTTAATACCATCAGTATTTACGACATAACAATGGCCATTGAGCCAGATAAACATAACTTTATTTCCAGTATTTACAAAATGAATGATAAAAAAAAAAAATTGTACTGATGGGTCTGGTAGAATAAAACAATATCAAATGTTCACATTTCATTTCTTTCCAAGATCCAAGCTCAGTACATTAATAAAAAAAAAATTTTGTACACGTAAACTCCCTGACGTAAACATAGACACTGCACGTATGTTGAAAAATCGAGGTTAGGAAATAAGTAGTAACAGTATGTCTGATCTAATAGGATCTGTACCGATACAGCGCCGCCGCTTCAGGCCCGGATTTCGTGTACATTTCTAAAGCACGCTGTGTCCACTCCTTTACTCTAGTCTCCCTCGTCCATGGATTGAATAGTTGGTAGTATTGCATTAGTAAGGTCCTCTCATACATTCCTTCTATACGCGGACCAAAAATGGCGGAATACTCATAACCAGTATATCTATAGTTCAGTGACGGTTACGAATCCAAACACACACACCGATACACTAATACACTTTTCCGTGGACCAAAAATGGTCGCCTTTGAGAAGACCTTTCTAATGCAATGCTACCAATCCATGGACCTTGCTTTCTAGCTGAAGCAAATAGAAATTTGATTAATTAAAATTAAAGAAATTCGACTAAACGTTCGGTACAATTTTTTTTTATCATTGATTTTGTAAATACTGGAAATAAAGTTATGTTTATCTGGCTCAATGGCACATTTCCGTTTTTATGTCGTAAATACTGATGACATTAAAATTTTTTTATTCAGCATGAAAACGACGCGGGTATCACAGAAAACACCACATGAAAAAATCTGCCAACCTTGTAAGGTGGTCGGAATTCCGGATCAATGCATGTAACAATCTGAGATTGTCGACACAAAATGTTGTTTGCAAAATTTAATCGTTCCACACATGAGACGAAACCACGTACTGAAGACAATAAATAATCTTTTTAACCTCCAATATCCTGTCCAATATACTGGGATTTGGGTTAGAGGCTTTTTGTTCTATTGCGCAAGCGCGAAACGGTCACTTTCACCGTGTGGACTAATTTTATTACTATACGTGTGGGATCTGTACACCTGGTGGCAGAGCTAAGAACTAATTCAAGACGGGATTTTGAGGACGCCGTTACTACTTATTTTCCTATGCTGTGTCCACTCCTTCTCTCTAGTCTCCCTGGCTGTACTCACAGCAGCGATAGAGAAATACGAAAAGAATACTGTCATCTGCTCACTGCGACATTGCACGATAGTGATGAGAAACGAAATTTCATAGTGTGCGTGTGTTTGTATAGGCCGCTTTTCTGTGTAGTGTTGTAGCAGTCTGAATACAGACACGCCCAAAAGTTTTTCACGTTTCGCTTAGTCTATCGCCATGTTTTGTCCTAGGGAGACTAGAGAGAAGGAGTGAACGCAGCATAGGCCAATTTGTAGTTCCAGCGTGCCCAAAATACGTTGATGCTATAGTTTCTGGTTTTGCCACTGCAGCGCTCGTGACCGAAAGTATTAATGCATGTAGTAATAATAATCCTCAGCGACGTGAAATTGACCTTGTACTTTGTGATCGCAGCGCCTCTCATTTTCTACCAATTTTTGGGAACACTTCTTAAGTACGGTGTGTTCACTCCTTCTCTCTAGTCTCCTTGTTATGTCCATACGTAATGCGCGTAACTTTTTGAAGGTACTACCGCGATCATTCTTCCTTAAGTATAGATTACCTACTTCAGTTCGACGAAGCTTCTCGAATCGGCCACTGCGTGGCGCAGAGTCAAGGCTTTTCTCACTGGCGCGTCGACCCATGGATGGGCATTAATTGCGAGACCCGAAACATTTTCTTTGCTGTGACCAATTTTCAACAAGTAATCGGCCATAAGTATTTGTACTTATTTTAACGCAGTCTGTATCGTGCATCTATGCAAGATGCAGTCCCATGCGTGATACTTGAACATTGAATAATCATTCAAGAATTTAAAAAACATAATTCTGTAGAAGGGTGAGCCAGAAAGTGAAAAAAAAAAAACAACGATGTAAACTAGTTGCATTTATAACTTCCAGAAGTAAATATGAAAATTTTGATTTTATGATAAATTTGGTTATCGCTAAAGGATTTAATAGGGATTCAACAAAAAACCCTATCAGGACCCCTGATAGGCTGTCCTGATAAGGCCCTCCTAGCGCCTGGATCGTTAGAAGACTCGCTAGGTCCTTATCAGGTTTCCTAGTCAGGACCTGATGCTGACATCAGGTCCTGATAAATAAATAAATTATAAAATGAAAATCATTTGCTAAAACCACATATTTATTATTTACAAAAGTGCGGCAAAGTGACAGAAGTTGCGCTGTCTACATGTCGCAAATCATTTCTCTTCGAAAGTGTTTGCGATTTTTTGCTTATTCGTTGCGAGACGCTGTCCCGTGCTTTAATTCCTATGTTATAAATATATCAATAAATAATAAATATCGCAAATATGCGCATGTATTCATATATTACATTATAGATATAAAATTTAGAGACGCAGCAGCGTCTCGTAGAAAAATACAGCAGTGGTGCACAACGAACGAAAAAGAAGGGCCCAGGAATACACGGATGTTCGAACAGGCGCTCACAAAACAAATTATGCGGATGGGAACTAATGATGATTTGTTTAACTTTCTGGCGGGCCTGCGAGCCATAAAAGGAAAAAAATGTATAGATATATGTTTACCTTCACACACACACACACACACACATATATATATATATATTTATATTTGTACATACGTAATCCTGTATACAGGCATACATCGTATTTGTATGTGTGTAAATATATAATAAAGTACAATAGAGCCGAAGTGTACCTGAGTATGTTGTGAGAAAGATCGCGGGTGCGAAGGATCAAAGAAGAGAGAGAGAGAGAGAGAGAGAGAGAGAGAGAGAGAGAGAGAGAAGAGAAAAAGGCCTTCATAATGTCCGTGTGTATTTATAACCTTTTTGACTCCTTTTTTTCTCTCGTTTTTTCTTCTCTCTTCTTCTCTTTCTTTCTCTCTTTCGCCGCTTTTGCTCCTCTGATTGAAGAGGGTCATCCAATTCCCCTTTTCCCTCTCGAGCAACAATGATCAAACTGGTGAATCACATCCACAATTATGTGGCGTTAAAGACATTGGTGCGCTTTGTCGACCAAGCACCGACCAACGTTATATCGACACTCAAAATTATACGGCTTTCGATATTTTTTTCTCCCTTCTCTCTCTCTCTCTCTCTCTCTCTCTCTCTCTCTCGCTCTTTTTCTTTGAGAATTATTGTACAATGACAAATCACCACTTACCTTTTGATTTTCCTTTTTCGTAACGTGCATTTACATTTGATATTTTCGAAGTTAAATCATGGTTTTTTCATCCTCTTATTATAGACCAAAAAGGTAACACTGAAGAATCACTCACACATGTTCGATCACGAGTGTTTGTTCATTTCTTCAAAAATAATAAGTCGATTTCGATGAAATTTGCACAGACGTTATTTGCATTTACCCAAAAATATACAACAGAATCTATGTAAGAATTTTTCAATCAATCAATCATTTTCTCAACACATAACTATTAATTACGTATTTATTATGTTAAACAAAAGTTTACGTACTTTCATTCAGCGATACGTGTCTCTTTATTATCGAATAAAATCACGTGAACAAAAAATTCAAATATAAAAACATAATTTTGATCGAATTTCTTTTCGCCACGAATGAAATCCCAATTTATTTCACCGAAATTCAATTTCAAAGCAGAAAAAAGGGATTCTTAAACGTCTAAGATAGGCAATAAGAAAAAACACATATCCGCATTCGTATGACGTTTGATATATGTACAATAATTTATTTATCGACGAATTCTTTCTACATTTACAAATACTTGTTTATTTTTTTATTTCGCGGGCGCGTGTATGTGTGTCTGTGAGTTTGTGATACTTATAGACGACGCGTAATGAGCATGTGTGCATAATGATTTCTCCTGTCATTTGTTTTATTATTTTTCATCATCCGTATTAAATATGAGAAGAAAAAAAACAATGTGTAATTTACACGCGAGACTTTTGCTCTGTTTTGGGTAAAACGCAACGTTCGAAAAATTTACGCATCGTACTACGTCGTATTTTATTTTTTATTTATTTATTATGTCACGTGAACACGAGTCTACATTTACGTTGTAAAGAATGATCGACTTTTATCATCAACTATACAATTTTAATCAACACTTATATATATATGTATATACACACACATATGCATATATATATATATTTTCGTCGATAGTTTAAGATAAATATGTTTATACACATATTTATATGTATATACATATTTTGAGCACGTTTAATAAACGTCCTCGTTTACTCGTTCCGATCACAGAATTATTACTGCTTTCATAAAAGCCTTTTCGATTCTTTTCGTTCACCTGGAAATATATTTGATTTTCATACACATTTACGTATATATGTGTATTTATATGTGTATATATATATATACATATAATTCGACGACAGCCACATTCGAGTCTGACGTTGTACAATAATTGAGCTAATTATAAGCAGACTATATTATCTTCGGTAGTTTATTCGGAAATAGTCTCTTGTGCATTTTTGACGAAACACTCCAAACTCCATTTTACTGGACGAATGTTTCGTAGCTCGTTCTTCTTCTTTTTTTTTTTTTATTATTCTTGAATCGGTTCTTTGTTCAACGGATACAACGTACCGCAGCGCTTTTCAAAATCGTACGATATATATTTCGAGATGATCATTGAAACTTTGAGCTATCGGAAAATGTCGGTGTACTGATTTTTGAAATATTTGCCAACAATGAATTTTGGAGAGACGATTATTTGTAGCGGGGAAATGTTACGAGCTGAACGGGGAATAATGATTCTTGGTGTTTTTCATTGAAACTCTGTTTCAATTGAATTTAATCGGAAATGATTTGGTCGCCAGGTTTAGCATAATTAATATGCCGATCAAGCTGCAACGATAACGGAGGAAAAAAGTGATTTATTTTGTAATTTTTTTTTAAATTTCGCGCTTCATGTCGCGGCTCCATAAGGCGGTCTGTGTATCCCCGAACCCGTGATCGGCAACGGATAACCCGCGTACATCGGTCTCGGCATTTGCAAAATGGCCGCAGTTGTTTTACCCGCCGAAGGTGCACGCAAGAGTTCGCGGTGTTCGAGATTTCGAGGATTGCCCGATTCCTCGTCGGGGGCTATGATGTTCTCGATGGTAAAGGGCTTTTTCGTTCTCTTACCGATTCTACTACCGATCGTCAATTGTAGCGCGGCGGAATTGGAGTTACAACTCGATTCGGAGGAATTACGAAGGCAGGGCGATGTCTCGGTTGATCGATGGTCAATGCCGTTCACGAGATCGCTCGGATCGCCGTAATTCGGCGAAGATCGAGGCGATGAGGTGGATCGGTATAACGAATCCGTTGGTCCGTAGGTTTTTGTGAGAATAGGGGATATCGAAGCCGCTGGTGAAGAACTGTCGCGATAAATGACATCGTTGCGGGAGGAATTTCCGGAAATTGATTCGTCCTCGCCGCTAAGACGTTCCGGATACGCGTGATTATCGTAAAGCAACGAATCACGAAACGCCTCGGCGGTGACTTCCGAACCGGAATTAATAGCGATCAATGATCGGTTGTTCTCGTTATCAACGAGTCTCGAACGATCGTGACGATCACGCTCACGCAAACTCAAACTAGTAGAAGGATTGTTACGACGATTGCACAAATGAGCGGACACCGGACTTTCCGGTAGTTCCGCCGCGAGCAAAGCTGCCGATTGTCTTACCGAGGAGGTTTGCAAATAGGTTGGTAAGTGAGTCATGTAAGCGGAACTGTTTAAACCGGAAAATGCCCAACTTGAGGTTTGCAAAAGTGCCGCAACTTCGTAAGGACTCGTTGATACGTCACCACCGTCGCTCAACGTTCCAGTCAGTCTTTGACGAGCCTCCGGTGATAATAAATAATAACCCGGCGTTGCTTCCGTTCCTGGCACTCCATCCAGCGGAAAACTCGAAGACGCCGTCGACGCCGCCGCCACCATCATTCTTCTCTCTTGCATCTCCCATCTCAACAAATCTTCCCGTAGTCTATGAAGATTTGCCGCGCTTAAACCACCCGTGCTTCCGGTTGTTGCTGACGAACAACTACTCCCGGTTGGTTCACTACTATGCGGCGGTGGCATCGACGATGCCAACGCCTGCAGTTCCGACTTCAACAACTCTTTGTCAGGCTTGTGAAGCTTAAAACGCTTCCTACGTCGCAATAACGAGCCATTCTCGAACATTGAAAGTGCTGCTGGATGAAGAGCCCAGTAAGCACCTTTTCCTGGCCTGTGCGGTCCACGTGGAACCTGAAATCATTAATTGAAAGCATGCTCTCACGAGGTTCCCATATTTTTCAGTCAAATCCTTACAAGAAATTAGTTTTTTTGAATCTCCGTTTTTGAGCTTTTTGCTTTTGTATTTCCAAATTGCAGACAAATTTTTTCATCTTTGTATCATTTTTTGAAGAAACAAATGTTGCTTCTTGCACGTGATGTTTTATTCGCATGAAATTAATCGACATCTGCCACGTAAACTAATCGCATTAATATAAGAAGCGACATTTTATGACACGTAATGTCATTAAATTTTTAAATATAATGACTGAATAAACTCCCCTGTTTACGAGAGGCAGTGATACAATCAATGGCAATTTATAGCAACGGTAACAATTTCATAGCTATCGTGTCTCGAACGTGAATAAACCGTGAACAATGAACGATGCAGCTAACTTTAATGGTCGTCCAATTTAACAAAGTCTTGCTTGCCAGGACTATAATTCCGTCGTGATATTACATTTACTGCCACCAACTTTCTCTATCCAATTCTGTGAGAACGCTTACCAAAAGAAACTACAAATCATAATTAATAAATAAGGCCTTAAAGAAGAACATAAATGAAACGAAAATTAAAAACTTAATCATGGCTGATAATACACTTTTTCCAAAGATAGTTTCGTAGTAAATAATTGATTGTCATCGCATTTGCGTCAACAATTAAAATATCGAACCCTTAAAGAATTCAGTAAAAATGTAAAGCACATACAGGTGTTTAACGCAAAATGATGAATCGATCGAAACGTCTGAACTTTTCCATATGTTTCGATCGATCCATCACTTTGCGTTAAACACCTGTATGTGCTTTACATTTTTACTGAATTCTTCATCCCAAATAAAATTGAAACATGATCAACTCTAATTAAAGCGAAAAAATATATTATTGCGTCCGATATGAAAATAAGGAAGATGAACGTCCGCGTGTAAATGAAGATTAAATTTATTATGTTATAAATCGATTTATTAGTTCGATACTGTAAGTAAGCAATTAGTGCTGCTATCTTTGCTATTAAAGACTGCAATTAATTATAATAATTATTTAATTACGTTGAACGTGAATAGAATATATTTAAATCCCTATTTTCTTATACATGTTAATTAATAACTTGTTTACGTAAATGAATATAAATTACGCGCGATACCGTGAGTATTAAAAGGTTTATCCATATACGCGTGTATGAAATCCCACGATATTGCCAACTGTATCGGTGCGAATTTCCGATCTAGAGTTAAGGGAAATTCGTTTCTTTCAAATACTTTAAAACTCCTCGTCTGTCGATACGTTTTTGACCATTTTTTCTGAGTATAAAGTGATGAATAATTTCGCGGAGGATTTTCGCCGAAAACAGGAGTCTGCATTTTTGACGACTAACGCCCGTCGCTCGAGAAATTGCATTGAAAAATGTCTTCCGAATCGTTTGAAGCGAGTTTTATTCGATTCACATGAAAAATTCTCTTTCTATATACAAAAATTCTCCATTTTCTCTACAAAAATTATTCAATAATCGCATATAAATCTTTTTTTCTCAAATATTTCCAATTTTCGTCATTTTATATCGATCAAATCGTACAAAAATTCAGCGCTTTATATAAGAAAAATATTAAAAAGAGTTCTTCGCGTTTTTGCCGGGCCAATTTTGGTAACCCTTCCTAACTGGAGTAAGTTTCGTGGCAGGTGCATGATCCTGTCAGATAATCCGACTCCTTTAACATGTTTTCTGATGTTTGAACCCCTTTGCAATTAACGCGATCTAACATCGAACTCAGTGAGTAAAAAAAAAAAATCGTAAAACAATTGCAAAAATTTCTCCGTACAATTAATCCGCGGATTATCGGAGTTTCAAAAATCAAATTCGAGATCGTTGTTTTTACTCTACCCATAGAAACGATCACAATTTTCAAGTGCGAATATTTATATTCTTTATGTCAAACAAAATGATTTACGTCAAATTTTGTTACGATCGACACACGCCGTATAATGACGTATACACTGAGAAAAAAAATGTGTCGTGTGAACAAAAATTTTGTTAAAATCGTTCAACACGTTGATTTGTTTGTTCAAACCACTTAAATTGCTGGCTCAAATATAAATATACGCTTACCGCAGCTTATATTTATTTGAGCGAGTAATTTAAGTGGTTGGAACAAACAAATCAACTTGTTGAACGATTTCAACAAAATTTTTGTTCCAACAACAAATCTTTTTCCTCAGTGTAGATCTTAGAGCTATAATCCCGATATAGAGACTTAATACACAGACTTGAAGTGTGAAGACAATAATCAGATTGACAGGTGCGAAACAGATGGTTCAAAAACAATGTGTTATATGTATATGCATAGACGACTGGCACCTTGCGTTAATATTCAACCCTCCGTTACACGCGTCACGAGTAAAACGCCGTTTTTTTACTTTTTTTTTTATTAATAACCAAAAAATGGTAAACGATACATTTCTGGAATGTTCGTGAACATTTCCATGGTGTTTCGCAGACGTATGCGCTCGTAATGATTTAACTCAGGGTGTGATAAAAGCTCTTAAAGTTGATTATAAAATTTATAGTTTTTTTAGCGCGTGTTACGGAAGGTTAACACATGTATGATGCATACGTGCGTGTGTTTCAATCCTAAAATTGTAAACAAAGCGTTAAATAAATCAATATAATGAAAATGATGAATTTGATAAATTAAATGAATATAATACACTCGATGCAGCACACCACAAATGATAAAAATTAGAGACGTAAACGAATTTTTATAAATTCAATAATTATCTTGAATAAATCGCAGAAATTATAAACGGATTCGCGTTTTTTAAATGGTAAAAAGCTCGAGATGTTGGAACATCAAAAATAATGTAATATCGTGTAAAATACATCACAAATGTTAAAAATTAGAGACGTCAACAAATTTTTATAAATTCAATAATTATCTTGAATAAATCGCAGAAATTATAAACGGATTCGCGTTTTTTAAATGGTAAAAGGCTCGAGATGTTGGAACATCAAAAATAATGTAATATCGTGTAAAATACATCACAAATGTTAAAAATTAGAGACGTCAACGAATTTTTATAAATTCAATAATTATCTTGAATAAATCGGAGAAATTATAAACGGATTCGCGTTTTTTAAATGGTAAAAGGCTCGAGGTGTTGAAACATAAAAAATAATGTAATATCGTGTAAAATACATCACAAATGTTAAAAATTAGAGACGTCAACGAATTTTTATAAATTCAATAATTATCTTGAATAAATCGCAGAAATTATAAACGGATTCGCGTTTTTTAAATGGTAAAAGGCTCGAGATGTTGAAACATCAAAAATATTGTAATATCGTGTAAAATACATCACAAATGTTAAAAATTAGAGACGTCAACGAATTTTTATAAATTCAATAATTATCTTGAATAAATCGGAGAAATTATAAACGGATTCGCGTTTTTTAAATGGTAAAAGGCTCGAGGTGTTGAAACATAAAAAATAATGTAATATCGTGTAAAATACATCACAAATGTTAAAAATTAGAGACGTCAACGAATTTTTATAAATTCAATAATTATCTTGAATAAATCGCAGAAATTATAAACGGATTCGCGTTTTTTAAATGGTAAAAGGCTCGAGATGTTGAAACATCAAAAATATTGTAATATCGTGTAAAATACATCACAAATGTTAAAAATTAGAGACGTCAACGAATTTTTATAAATTCAATAATTATCTTGAATAAATCGGAGAAATTATAAACGGATTCGCGTTTTTTAAACGGTAAAAGGCTCGAGGTGTTGAAAGATCAAAAAATAATGTAATGTCGTGTAAAATAAGGGCATATGAATTTATTTGAGTGCCTGCATTAAATACGGGAATATTATGAATTCTGAGCCACTGAGAATTCTCGAACCAAACGAAAAGTAAAATCCTTGAATTTCTTCGTATATACATATCGAAGTTAAATATATATCGTTTCAACATCTCTTCCTTACGGGCACATTCATATAACACCATATTTAAGGTGTATCTCGGGCGTGCAAGATTGTAAACCGCAAAAACCTCTGGCGAACATTGAGTACGCGATCACCATCTTATATGTAAGTACACGTGAAAATTATATTACATACGTATATATTGTTAAAATAGTAAGTATACAGGCGTACGCGAAAATTACATTGCAGCTATAATTTATATAGATACTATGGATACTTTTATACTTTCAACGTTATTCCAAAAGATTCTTTTTAATGTTGAAACAAGTTTCGAGATATGGAATCAATTGTGAGGAGATATCAAATTCTTACAGTTATTTTTCTCACATATTTTTCACGGCTTGATAAATTTATCGAAAAATATTTGAAGCCTTGAAACTTGATGAGTACATACTTTAAAAATGGTCTCTTTGAAAAGTAACCGTGAATTTGGATTTATGTAAATATTTATTCTCCGTAATCTCTGAACTCAATAATAACTGATACACGCGTATAAAATGTTGCTATGTATAATTTATCTCCGCTACTATTGAATGTGTTATGAGCGTCACTTACAATTATTTCCTTTTTTAAATAATATTTCTTCGTTGAAGTTTAATTTTCGAATAAATGTGTCTAGTAGGTGAAATATTACGAAAATGGCGGAAGAACGATATATTTACGATTATTCTTTACCCCGAAAGGTGTCAACTACTCAATTATTTGATCTGAAATAGTGTGAATCTTAAAACTACGATTGATCATTCATAATAAATAGTTATTTTATTGAAAATTGAATGTATCGTAAGTGTTGACCTACCTTGATGAAACAATCGTTGAATGACAAATTGTGCCTCAAGGAGTTCTGCCATCGGCGGGTGTCTTTGCGATAATAAGGAAAACGATCAGCGATAAATTTATAAATTTCGGCAAGTGGTAACATCTTGTCTCGTGAGGACCAAATCGCCATTGCTGTGAGAGAGATGTAAGAGTACGGAGGCTTTTGATCACCGTACGTGTCGCGCGACGGTCGCGGCATCATTAGCGACGATCAACGCGATTTTAATGTTAAAAATAAAAGAAAAAGTCGAAGCAGCGACGTAACCTCAAGGGAGAAAAAAACAACACAAATATAAACAAAAACACCACTTTTCCGTGTGTCTCGGGCGAGGAAAACGAGCAGGGAAGCGATCACATCGAGCTGGCACCGCCCCCTGCCGGATTAGTACAAAATCCAGCCACTATTTTCCTCAACCCCATTGCTACGATCGTCCAACTTCATCCCACATTTTT
Source organism: Rhimphoctona megacephalus (assembly GCA_963989365.1). Classification (NCBI taxonomy): domain Eukaryota; kingdom Metazoa; phylum Arthropoda; class Insecta; order Hymenoptera; family Ichneumonidae; genus Rhimphoctona; species Rhimphoctona megacephalus. The sequence continues at coordinate 23,929,797 of OZ022419.1, read as the reverse complement.
TATCCGCGTTAAACAAAACCAAAAACAAACAATGAAATCCTGCGGCAAGTCCGAACAATATGGAGTCGTTTCCGAGGCTGTCGGGGCTGCTAAATCTCGAGGCAATCAATAAATCGCCCCGTATTCCAGATCACAAGAAAGAAACCTCACGATGTTTGGTTGAACGACGACTCAGTAATGATTTTTTAAATATTTCAACTGTAATGGCCGGAGGAAAGACAAAGAAAACAAAAACAATCACGGTCACTCTTCGTACACTTATTTGTTTATTGTCGATGAAAACGTAATAACAAACACACTATTTCTTTGGTGAGAAAAACTCCACTGTTATGCTCTCGTATCGAAAAGCACTATTTACCGGGTTTTAAACCAACCGCAAAAATTCCACGACAACAAATTTCCATATTTACATACACAAATGTACGTGTAAACATACATAAATATTTATTTAATAAAAACAATAATAATAGTCCTCGTAATGTCCGCCAGCGATAAACGTGAATCGAGCTCTTTCGTTTGAACGAAAAATCAACGATGAATATCACCGGAGATAGAGAGAAGAAAGAGACTTTCGAATCGAGAGCTCCCAACGCGCTCGGGGCTTCTCGAGTAACTAGCTTCGAAAAATCCTCACACCCCCGCGTCGAGATCGTTGCGTCCCCACCCCGGTTCAAAGTAGCCGCGCATCGGAGGACGGACGTTCATTTTTATTGGTTGAAATTCAAGAGCTCCACGAGCCTTCGATTTCCCCGGAAAGTTTGGTGGCCCGTGGTAAGGGAACGTCCAATGGAACGCGTGAATCGAGGGAGCTTCGAGCCGCCCATTGAGAAGACTAGAGCGGGCGTAAAATGCGATGGATCCGTGATCCTCGTGGATAAAGCAGCGTATCGGGGCTTTGGGCGTTTGCGCTCTCGGGCTTTGCGAAAATAGCCGATTGGCCGTGTGAAATGGAGAATGGGCGTGATTAATGGGACATTACTCCGCCTTAAGGATCTTCCCTCTTTCCTCCCTCGAGATACTTATAAAAAAACGTCCACGGGGGATTCCCGCATCTTCCTCGTTATCACAGATGATGGGTTTCGCGAAATATCGTTTACGTGTATATCTGTATATTTATTGTATAGATTTATAGCGCTGATACACGCACGTCCATGTGTGGGTACATAAAAACCACGAGTATATCAGCGCTTCTATCTGTGTTTATAAGATTCCCTTCTTTTAACCCTAGCTACACACTACGGGGTCCAATGGACCGACAGCAACGCTACATTTTCACATTTTTTCACCACACGCTTTTTCATAAACGTTATAACTTTTTATCAAACGGCTTTTTGGCTTTACTGATTCCTTTTCCGGATTGGTCGGAGTCTGACGTTTCGATTTCACTACAATTAAACCTGATTAGACGCGTTTGTTACAATGTTATGGAGCAATAAAAGTCGTCGGTCCAATAGACCGATAGTGTGTAAATAAGGTACTAAAAGTTATAGTGTGTAGGTAGGGTTAAGTACTAATCATCAGATCTAAATCATTTCTCAGATCCTTCGAAAATAGAGGAAAAAAAAAACAAAATCAAAATGACATCTCCGCTCGGGTAAATAATTAGAAGACGTTTTGTATTTTCGTAATCATGTATTTCGTATTATTTCATTATTTATTGACAGTATTATCGAGAGAAAAATATTATTCGGTTGTTAAGAATCAATCGTAAAACGAAGAAGCAATTCCGGCTGATGTAGCATTTCTGTAGAAGCAAAATAGAATCGTGCGCGGTAACGCAGCGTGAAGTGAAATTTTATTATACCTCCTTTCTATCCACATATACATATTTACATATATGTATATAAATACTGCACGAATGTATATAAATTTCTATACGTGCGGGCTGTGTAATGTACTATACAAAATTGATGTATGAACGAAGTTAGCGAATATATACTGTTTTACTGTGTACAAGCACTCGTGAACGAGCTTCCAATATGGCGGTCGCAGAGGGCGCATAAGGGCACGACCGGCACGACTCTCGCGCGCACCGGTCTCTCCCATGCACGTACTACAAAAAATTAGTCTGGTGGGGGCTGCGGTAGAGAGTACAAAGCGGTGGGAGAATGAGAGAATGTGCGAGAAAGAGAGAGAGAAAGACGCAGCAAACGGAGTGTAATTGATTTCATGCTCGAGCAATCTTGCCTCTGCAAAAGAAGGGAGGGGGAAGGGTCTTAAAGCGTATCATAGTTGCTTCGGGTACGTTATGGCAGCCGGTATATATGGTTGGATTGTTATATTTATTATATTCCCAACCAGCACCACACCGTTTCGCGTGTTACCGCAATATACCACCACCCCTATATACCTGCGCGTCAATTTACTCGACTAAAGAGTAGATAATCACTCCTCATCTCTTCCCAATATATATCATCAAAGTATTATATTTTCGATCATTTAGCCTACAAATAAGGGAGGCAGGCTATATTGGCGCAACAGAATTATCGACGTTGGCATCACTGTCAACTACAAATGATACGCTGACGACGTTTATCCGATTTATGCTACAGGTTTTCTCTTGAACCTCTATTACGATTACCATTCAATTTATTTAGTATTTTTAATTTTTTTCACTTTCCCGTATTTTTTATATTCAGTTAATTGATTTTTTTCGACGATTTCTCGGTACTGGATCACTATGCTTGGTGGAAATGAAAATACACTCGATACATGGATAATTAATGGATCGTTCACACGAACGATTCCATTTCAAGTCCTAATCAATTTCTGTGTATTGCAATGAAAAAACGAAGATCCCACACGTGTTAGCAACGAATGATTTATTAAATAAAATATTTTTTTGAAAGTCCCAAGATTCAGTAAAAAAATAACAGTTAATCAAATAATAATTATATAGCGAATAAAATTTTAACTTCACTCCATTTTTTTGTATCTGGTATTTAATAATGTTTTCCTTCATCGATGCAGAAGTCGCAGAATAACGAATAAGTTACCGACCGAGTTTATCCATTCAAGTCCTGTATCGACAGTGGGTATATAAACTGTAAGCTGCTGCTTTTTTCTGAAATCGTCAAACCCTGTTATCGCCCCATCTATCGGTATTTTTAGAAAAGTAGAAAATTCAGAATGTTGCCGTTTTCCCACCAGAATTATCATGAAGCAGCGCGAAAAGAATATAGAACTCCGCGTCAAGAAATTCTTACCGCTCAAGCTGTCAAAGTTTCGAAACCGCAAGCATGAACATTTATGGATATTGAGTGATAAAAAACGCGGAATGGAGATATGGCTCTTTTGGAGGATACCTTCGTTATTCTTATTACACAGGTAAACATTTTCTCGTCTGATCAAACATTCATTTTAGTTGAAAACATATCTATTGATATTCATAAATTACATTCGGCTCCATTTGAGAGGTTAAATCCAACAATTACACGTCAGTCTTCGCCGACTTCCCTTCGAAATCATCATGAACAATCATTTTTAAATAAATAAATAAAAATAATAATGAGTTAAAAATTCTACAGTAATGAAAGAATTTTTATATTGATTAATCTCTACAGAGATTTTAATTAACTTTTTATAATCTATCAAATTTCATGGAGCGCAGATGACTTTTAATCCACCGTAGAAATCTTGTCCTATTAAACTCATATTTTTATCACAAATGAAGTTTTATCGCACGATTCATATAACCACATAGAAAAATTCAATTTCTAACGTTAATTCAATTGAACATTATTTTCAGTTTAACAAATGCTTTTTTCAGGTGTTTTTTTTCTTAGGAGGATGGGTGTTTTTTGTGAAAAAATTATTTCGAGATTATGAAGTGCATCACACGTTGGTGCAACTTATATTCTCAACGACATTCTCACTGTCATGTACCATGTTCGAATTAATCATATTTGAAATAGTTGGAATTCTTGACTCAAGGTAATGTTCGGTGTAACAAAAAAATTGTCAATACTTATTACTTATTCGATTCATTTGAAAAAATAAGGGTATCTATTAATTGAACACAATATTAAATTTAAAAAACAAATCCAACCCAATTAAACTTTTGCACACTACTTTATATGTATTAATAAATCTTTCAAGTGTAAAAAAAAAAAAATTAAGCAACTGCTATCAATAATTGTCAAAAATAAGAAATATTTTTTTTTCTCAACAGTTCCAGATATTTTCATTGGAACGTCGGACTGTACATGCTACTCTTCATGGTTATCGTATTGATACCATTTTATATAGCATATTTTATTATAAGTAATGTCAGATTCGGTAAGTAATAATATTTTTAAAAAAACTTGTATCGATTTAGTTCACAAAATCTCATCAAAATAAATATCTATGACTGAGATTGAAACTCATTTTTTAATTTTATTTTCTTGGATTGTTCAATTTTTGGGACAGTTTCAAATGGAATTATGTTGAATTTACTAATTAATAATTTAGTTAATAAATTTATTGCAAAGATAACTTACTCGTTGTTGACAAAATTTACAAGGAATACCGTTCACATATAAAAGTAAATGAGTATTATTACCAAAACTATTAAATTTTCAACCCCAAGGTTAATATTTGTATTACAATTGAATATAGTTATATTATTTATGTAATTGTGCATATATCCACAAAAAATAACACGTAATGTTTGCTTTATTTACAGTCAGACTGAATTTGATACGACCACTGACGATATTGGTGTATCTTTTTTATCTTTATTTATTCTGGAAAATTGGTGATCCATTCCCGCTGTTGAGCCCGAAAAAGGGTGTACTTTCGATAGAACAAGGTATCAGCCGTATCGGAGTTATCGGCGTAACGGTAATGGCACTTTTATCCGGTTTTGGTGCTGTTAATTATCCGTACTCGTCGATGGCTTGTTTCATGCGTCCGGTCTCGTATTCCGATGTCCAATCGGTCGAGAGACGTTTGTTACAAACGATGGATATGATTGTAGCAAAAAAGAAGAGGATAGCACTGGCGAAAAAGGGTGAAGTCGTAGCCCAAACTGAAACGAGATCTCGGTTATGGGGCATGTGGTCACCATTGGGCGGAAGTCAAAGAAATCAAGAGAGTAAATTGAGACAAAAAAATACTATTCGTAATTTACTGAACTAATACATAAATGTGTTGAAAAAAAATAAAATTGATGTACGTTTTGTTGAATTTCATTTTTTAGATGTGAAACAATTGAGACAGGAAATTTCTGGCTTGGAAGAGCTTTCCCGCCAATTGTTTCTCGAAGCCCACGACATGCAAAACGCGAGAGAACGATTAGAATGGGCTGCCACCTGGCAGGGAAAATATTTCAATTTTCTTGGCTACTTTTTCTCAATCTACTGCATGTGGAAAATATTCCTTGTAAGTTCACATATATATATTTTTTTTTATTTGATCTTTTGTAGTTTTGAATAATACGATGAAAATTTGGTTTTTATTTGGGAATGGAATAAAAATAGTTTTTATTTTTCGTTTTTAGTCCACGATCAATATCGTTTTCGATCGCGTAGGAAAGAAAGACCCTGTGACTCGTGGCATAGAGATCGCTGTTCACTGGATCGGCTTCAATATCAACGTCACATTTTGGTCCCAACACATATCGTTCTTCCTCGTTGGCTGTATCGTAGTCACCTCGATCAGGGGATTGTTACTCACGTTGACCAAGGTATGATTTTTTTTAGCTGAAAAAAAAGTTGACGTACGTTTTCTTGTACATTTGGACTCTCGTTTATTGATAATCTTTAATTATTGCTTTTACATTAATATTGCTTTGCAGTTTTTCTATGCAATATCCAGCAGTAAATCATCAAACATAATCGTCCTCATACTGGCACAAATAATGGTTAGTAAACAAAACAAATCTTTTTACTGGACTCTGTATTACTGTCATGATCATTTTCTCGAGGATAATATTTTTTTATTTGTTTTTCTTTCTTTTCAGGGAATGTACTTCGTGTCATCCGTACTTCTCATGAGAATGAATATGCCTGCCGAGTATCGAATAATTATAACTCAAGTTTTGGGTGATTTGCAATTCAATTTTTATCATCGTTGGTTCGACGTCATATTTTTGGTTTCGGCGCTTTCGTCGATCGTATTTTTGTATTTGGCGCACAAACAAGCACCGACCGAACGTGTCTGAGTCAAACGCGATTTATGTCAATTAAAAATCGAACGAAACAACGATTCTCGAGAGGGGGAGAGGACCAGGGAGCGCATTTCGAAGAATACGTGTGAACAGAGTGTGTTCTCCTGTTATAAAAAGTTTATTGAGTTATCAATGGCTGTGTAAGACAAAAACAATGAAAACAATTATTCATCTGACGTCTTTGTCGCTAATCTATTCTTGCTTTTCTATCCTTCAACACGATTCACGTTGATAAAATTAGCGTTACATGCTGGATTTATGGATTAATTGTCGTTAAATAGTTTCGTACGCTCAAAGATTAACAAACGATGTTTCAAGTGACGCGTCACATTATTTGTATTTCATAAAAATTTGACAACTTCGTATAATGCAGTGTCATCACGAGGCTACGGTTTTCGTACTCTTCTTGTTCTCGATCACAAAACTCTATGGGGTCTTTCCTCGAGTTTCACACTTTCACGAGTACATTTTAATAAGATCAACAGTGGTAAACGAGGCCTCGTAATTTCTCACGAATATTTGACAAGAAAGAATAAAAATATGCGTATTGTCTAATGGACTAGTTCGATGGTCCATTCTTCGCCCATATTTACAGCTGGTTTTCGTAGCGTGAGCACGTTGTTGTTAGGATTGTATTTTGCTTCCAAAACAACTTTTCCCAATCCTGCAAAAACAAAAACATTATTCAATTAATAACATTTCTGTTATTATATTATTGCCTAAACCTTTGGAAATATTTTAGTTGAAACAAATTATTAAATGTTGTTAAACCTCAATTTACAAAATTCATTAAATTACTTTGACCTGGACATTTGGATGCGTGTATCTGAGCAAATATTTAAGATGTTCCATGAAAAGAAAAGTGAGTTACAAACTTATGAACACAAAAATACATAAATTTAACGTACGTGGCGAAATGAGGGTCGATGATTTGACCCCTAGTGGTGGATTTGCGATGTCGACTCTCTCGAGCCAGCTTTTGGTTTCGTAAGATGCTCTTTTGCTGATAAACTTGGAGGTAAGGTTGTGTCCATCGAAGGCTAATTGGAGATACAAATATTTCCCGTGGCGATATTCGAAGCTGACTTCGTCGTCGATGTAGAGAGTACCATTAGCGGTGCCATCATTTCCGACGATAACGACAAGAGTGTACGGATCGTTTTTCATGGGAACGGTGCTTCGACGGAAGCGCATTTTCCTCGGTATTATCGAACCGCCGCGTTGATAAACGGGTATTTTGTATAGGGTGACAGGAATGGAAACAAGTCCGGGTGTCTTGTGCGGTTGCATCGTGTCGACATCGTACCAGACAACTTTACCATCACCGGGGAAATAGACCTTGACTTCGGAGACCGAAGGCTCAAAAACGGGACGAACGAGAATAGAATCGCCGATAAGTAGCTCATCGTCGATCGTAAACGTCGCTGATTCGGTAGGATACTGAGCCCACAACGGTCTTATGACGGGATCGCCGGTGGATTCGTGTTCCTTGAAGAGTGTGTACCACAATGGCAAATAGGAATAACGCATACGCAACGCGTCACGAACGTTTTGAGTAGTCTCGGCGTCGAAAGTCCATGGTTCGCGTCTCTTAGTCTCGATATGAGAATGTTGACGGAAAAAGGGAAGCCAAGCACCAGCCTGATACCATCTGATGAAGAGCTCGGAATCCGGATTATTGAAAAAGCCACCGACGTCAGCGCCACAAAAGGATATTCCTGAGATCGCGATCGAAAGACACATCTGATAACTCGCTCTCAAATGATTCCACTTGGCCATATTGTCACCGGTCCAAATAGCCACGAATCTTTGACTTCCGGCGAAGAAAGAACGTGACAAAATAAAAGGTCTGAGAGAACCTCCGGATCTTTTGTAGAGTGCGTCGTAAGTCACAGATGTGAAATAAAGTCCGACTATGTTGTGGACATCTCGATGCTCCCAAGATCCGTGATGCACCACGTCCTTCGGCATCGTCACTTCTGGACCGTTGAAAACACTCGGTTCATTCATGTCGTTCCAAATATAAACATCGTTCGTCGTTCCGTGGAATTTCTCGAGAGAATAAAGCGTCGAGTAATATTCTCGAACTTTCGGGTCGAAGAAATCGAGGTACGAGGACGCACCGGGCCAACACCACCCTTCGTAATCCTTGCCATCCCGCGTTTTAACGTAATATCCAAGATTCGTTGCGTCGTTGTGCAAGAAATAATTCGGGTCTCGTTTTATATGAGGATCTATTATTACCACCAATTTTCTACCCTTCGCCGTCAAATTTTGCACCATTTCCAATGGGTTCGGAAACTTTCGTGTGTCCCATGTGAAATATTTCTTTCCATCCGTGTATTCGATGTCCAACCACATCACGTCCATCGGCATATCGTGCTCATCGAAACCTTCCGCTATTGTCGCCACATCCTCCTGATCGTTGTAGTTCCAACGGGACTGATGATAACCCAATGTAAACATCTGTACAAAAAAGCAGAAAGTAAAATTAACAATTCAAAAAACGCGAAACTTAACAAATTTTAAATATCGGAATTTCATCTATTTATGGATTATTTTGAAAACAAATTGTTTTCAAAACAGCTCGTACCTGTGGCAGATTTCCCGTACCCGTGAGATCAGTGTACTGTCTAAACGTGTCCAAAGGTTTTGGCCCCATCAAGAAAAACACATCAATGACACCGCTTTCGGACATGAAGTATGCATCGACCTGCGGTTTTTTCGTTGTACCCGATACAAAACTCACGATACTTTCTACCACGTTGTTGTCTGCACTCGACAAAATATCGACCCACGTTTCGGCAGCGTTGTGCCAGAAAACACCGGAAGTTCTTTCCGTTCTGACGATTGAAAAATCAACAATAATGAATAATGCATTTTAAGTAGTGTTCAAGGGAGATTTTACATGATTTTAACGCGGGCACCTTCAACCTTTGGAAACTTTGTTCAACTTTGGACCCTTCAAAAATTCGAAAATTTTATTTTTCCATAAAATACTCATAGTACATGTCAAGAATATGCCTACAGTTTTTTTAAGTAAAATTCGAAATGCTTCTCACGTCATAAGGCCCGTAAAAGTGACCTGTATGTTCTTGATGCACGTTTTATTTTAATCTGTACAGAACTATATTTTATAAATTGGCGTAACCAATATCTCCATAAATATTTGATCGATCTCGTTCTAATTTTGCTCATGTCTGAATAACAATGTCCCATTCTAAATGAACCTATGAGTTTGCAAAAATCACAATGTATGAATGGTAACAATAATAAAAAAAATTAGTTGGCTTTTGTCAGGTCAATACAACAGAGGCTGGAAGTTACGCCATTTTTGAACTCGCGTCATAACGTTCCGGGAAAACAGCGTTATCGCTCCGCCATTATGTAAAATTGTAAAAAAAAAATATGTCGTAGTAGTCAAGACTCATAATCATTCATACACAAAATTTCAAAAAAATTAAATGGACCGTTTGCTTTTAAAAAATCATAACAATTGAATTATTTTAACCGGTCTAAAGGTATTGCCTCCTTTAAGAATAAAATCGGACGTACCCATGAGCGTAGAGAACCGGTATAGCTCCGTAAAGTGACATGCGCTCGTTAACCTCGTATTCGAAAACATCCAAATTGTACAATCTATAGGGATCAGTTTGCTTGGTCGATTGCAGTGCATGAGAATCCGCATGTTCAGGAATTCCGTAAGCATATTCTGCTCCTGGAAAACTGAAATCCAGAGCAATAGCTTCGGGTCCATGGGGCTTAGTGTCGTGATGTATTTGGAAATTTTCCTCCCACGCACCAGGATCGTCTTCGGCTCCGTCACCAGGAAACGGTGAAGCTGTTGTGACTTCTGTTAGGTCTTCCGCTTTAGTGGCCTCTTCGGATTTTCTGTGAAAACGGACAACTCAGTTTTAGTTTTTCAATCGGATTAGATTGGGCGATTAAATCACGACTAAAAATGGAGAGGATAACAAAAACTTCAAGTATCCATAAAGTTTTGAATAAAATAAAAATAATATCATTTTTATCATTGTCAATGAAGTGTAATTTTATATAAAAACATTTGAAGCAAAATGTTCTTAGTTAAAAATAAACAAATTATTAATTTGAATTAAAAATTTCATTGATTGGTACACACTTTTCAAGTCTTAGTCTCTCGTGTTCAAATCTCATGATACCTCGAGCATTCGCAGAAATAACAAGCACATTATCGGAATACAAATCCACTCTGAATGGATTGAAATACACAACGGCTTTTCCATTGCCATTAAGCACTGTAACATGATCTGACGTTATTTCCACCAAAGTCAGTTTGGATGTTTCAGGAGGGCCTTTCAGAGCATCTTTCACTTCGTATCTTTTGTTCATGGGATCTTTCTCATTTATTAAAAGTCTGAAAGTGTCTCCCTTGAGCGCGGTCAAATGAAGAAAATAGTAAACCCCGGTATCCTTGTTGTAAAGATCAGAATACAATATTGATTCGTTCAAAGCAACTGTATTCGCCACCACTTCGTAAGGAGTTTTTCCAGGCTCGACTTTGCGACAGCGTCTGTAATATTTAATACAATTTTGCATTGGATTTGTTTTGCCTATTTCATACATTTATTTTCCATATGAACATAAATGAATAAAGTATGTTATTTAATTTTATGTATTGTTTAATAAATTTTGTTTTTTTGCCATAAAAATTAATTTCTGTGTTCGAAACCGTATTTGTTACAATTTTTTTCTCGCTGATGAAAGAAAAGATAAAAAGTACAAAAATTAACGAGCAATTGCAAAATTCAGAATGGAGCTAATAATTGTCAACTTAAATAACTTTTTAACTTACCGGCAAAAACTGCTCTGGTCACATTTTTTGAAGTCATTTCTGTTTACTGCGTTAACGGTAAATATAAGACACAGCACCAAGACCCCCAGCCTAAGCCAAGAAAAGCAACATTTTGATAGTGTTTTTTTTGGAGTTTTCCATCTATTATTAATCCTTCGGCTGCACACCGGAGCCAATTTGCATCGCCGATTGTGCATTTTTCTGGATTTTGTGTAAAACACAATTTAAGGTTTGCTCTTTGATGATGAACAATCATTTGGAAACGTTTTCAGGAGTAAAAATTACCCATGATAAATTAAAATTGGACGATTTGAGCCAAAGAAACAAGCGTTTAAAAAGCTGCCAGTGAAAATAGGTGTGCAGCCGAAGAGTTAACATTTTTTCAATTTTTGGCTGGCCAGTTAGTAAGTAATAAATTTAGGAATAATTTGATGAGTAATAAGTGATTTTTCATTTATTGCCAAAAATAGTTTGTTGTGTACATCGAATTGTGCGATACCAACATTTGTTTTTTCTCACATATGTAGTGTTTTTTATTCATTTTTTTTCGCTCCGTTAATGTGTGCAAGTCGGTAAAAGTGTCAAAGGGTCAAAGATAAGAGGATGCCGAGTTCAACGAGAGAGAGTGTGTAAAAAAATTGAAATAGATAAAAGAAAAGTCACGAAATCGTCGACCAGAGGTCACGTCACACTATAAGTACAGAGGGCCGATATAAAAATACGGAAAGCCGCATTGTAAGATGATGAAAGTTGTAATTTCATTAGAATCCGGGAAAAAAGCAGACATTTTTTTCGTCGATTAGAATTTTGAGGTCACATTGTTAAATTAGTTAATATAGCGACGAGAAATTTTTGTTTTTTTCATTATCGTTTCACTCACCGGAGGTACGTAGCCATTTTGCAAAGTGGCGCGTGGGTATTCACGTACACACAATCGCGTTATGTTACTTGGTTACTGCCAAAGCACGAGATAATATTTATTTGTACCGATAATTCACTCTACCCATCCACCCGGCAAATCGCCCTCAACTAGCAATCACAATTCACAATTTATAACCGCGAACCAAACTGAAGAGCTTCGTTCGACCGGACTGCATCGACATCCGCCTCGAACTTACCAGTAACCCCCTCCCGCGTTATCCCCAAGAACTTAATCCGCGCGCTTCTTCGAATGAATATTTCCAAGTGCCATTTATCAACAAAACAAAAAATAACAATCCGGAATCCTTTGCTTACGTACAATAATGCCTCTTCGATAAAACGTAACGAATCAGTGATAACACTTCATCTTGAACGTAGAATGGGAGAAAATATATTAAATTTGTGATGACGTCGTGGAACGCCAAACCAACGTCCTCCAATAAAAAATTGCCGTGCAAAAATGATTGAACCATTGAATAAGTACGAAAATATAAACGCTTCGCTATTTGAATAATTGTTTGTCAATTTTTTATCGGTGAATATAAATATTTTTCATAACAAAACGCGGAAAATGGTTATTTTATCTATTACGAAGAGTGGAAAATCACGATTATGTAGAGCATCAATTTTTCCTGGAAAAAAAAAATGTTAACGCAAAAATTTCGTGGCTTATCGTCAATAGATCGAAAAATGAGATTTTTTTTTGCAAATCAACGATAGTTGCGTAGACACGAAGAAAACACGCGGAAAACAGCTGTCTCTCTCACAGTCGTGACTCCATGCGCCTGTCGGAAATACTCGAAACTAAATTTAAAAACAATCACCATGGCAACGTGCGAAAAGCGTCGTATTGCTCGGCTAATTTTTCTCCTTAGATCGATTAATTGTCGTCGCTACTACGCCAAGTGCATACTTACCTTTAGATGCATCGACGATAGAGTCACGCGTCAATTCGTGACCTTCTCCATCGGCAAGTGCATTCTTATACTTTCGTCGAGGTCGAAGAATACTTGAATAGTTTATAAAAAATGGCTGAAGCAGAAACCGTCGGTACTTCTATTATTTTTCCCGAGAAAGAGAATTGTTATGACATGGAAACCACTAATTCTACAGTCCAATGGAAATCCGGAGCAAACAAAAATTTAGGCGAAACCTTGAAAGTTTTGGATCCGGAAGATCCGTTGATGAAACGATTTCAGGATGCGCTCAAAGCTCATTTAACCAGGATTGATCAGAGATTATCGGAAGATATTTTAAATCTCGTGAGTTCAAATGCTAATATGAAAATTTCATTATTAACTCCAGAAGTTTACTCTTGGGTCGGAGAAACCCGAAACAAAAGTAAAAAAAATTGCATTTTTTGCCACAGTAACATTTTTTTATAAGCTCAAACATTTTTTTATGAAAAATATGAAGCGCACAATGATTTAATCTGTACAGATGTGAACTTGAAAGTCTAGCCACCAATTTGAAATAAAAACATCCAAATAGACTCGATTTTGTAGAAACCATAGAATTTGCCAGTTTGCCGGGTCTCACAGACCCAGTTTGTGCAAAAAGGTAGCAAAAAATTTGTATCTCCTAGGGCTAATAAATATTGAAACAAATGATTATATTTTGAATTTTTCCTACTTTACAATTGTTACAAAACAGAAAAATAAATCGCAAATAAATATTAAAATTCAATATTGTTTTCTTCATTAAGTAATTAATAATTATTGATTATTTTAAGAAAGCAATAATTATTAATAACAGTAAAGGTAAACTTTGAATTTTTTTCCTGCCAGGAAAATAATGACAAAGGTACAAAAATAAGTACCTCATGAATATTAATAATAATTAGTATTAAATGCAAAATTTTTACTGCTAGGAGACCAGCACAAAAGAATCGAAAAAACGGAGAGAGAGCAAAGCTTCGCAGTTGTACACATCTCAGGAAGAAATAGCCCGTCAACAAGAGACCATTGACAAGTACCAAAAGAAATTGGCAGAGTTGACGAAATTTCGAGAGGAGAAAGAATCTCGAATAGATGATACGAAAGAATTGAGAAAATTGATGAAAAATGAGCTAGAGGCTGAGAAAAATACGGCTGCAAAGTTTAGTCAAGAAATTGAGAGTCTTGGCTCTACGTGTCATCATTTCGAAGAATGGGAAAAAGAGATAGTCAATCATTTGAAAATCTCCAAACGAATGTCCGAGAAAGAGGCAGCTTTGCAGCGAGAACTTTTGAGGAGAAAACAACAGGAGGATTATCTCCTGATGAATCTTATGGAAGAGGTTTCCAGACTGGAAAACGAGATAAAAGATTGCAGGGAACAATTGGCCATCAAAGAAGAGGAAGGATTGGATGCTGGACAAACAATTACCGACGCTAATACAGATTTGGAGGGATTACAGAGAACGCAAAAAAAATTGTTCTCCGAATGGAATCACGTAGTCGCCAGCATCTCACAGCGAGACAAAGTTCATGATGAACTTTCCAAAGAACGAGCGTGAATAATAATTTAATTTCTAAATAAAATATTTCAATACTTTTCATTTGGAGTGTAAGAAAAAATAATAATCGATGAGTTTTTAGCGAGCTTGGACTTTCCTTTTGAAATAAATTTAATTTGAATAATATTTTACTAATTGTTTCGCAATAACACTTGTCAATCTTTCGTGCTTTCAAGCTTTTTTTTCGTCGAATATTTTCGGTTTTAATAATAAGATTGGATGATATTTTCGCAGAAAAATTCGTGAGTCTTTTGCAACTTTGGATTCTCAAATCGAGAAGCTTAAAAAAGACACGAGTAAAGAGATGGAGAACAACGAACGTTTGACTTCTGTACAGACAAGACTCGAGAACGATGTATCTTCTAATTTTGCAGTGATCGTTGATGAAAAAAATAAGATTGACGATGCAGAAATTGAGTTAATGAACATGTCGAAATTATTGGAGCAAAGTCAGAACGAATTTGACACGGCTTCTTGGGTAATTGTTCAAATTTTTCGTAGGGCGAAACATCTGAAATAACAGAAGAATATTGTTTTTTCTTTATCAGGATTATCAACGTTGCGTTAACGAAGAAAAAGCGATCAATAAAGAATTCGACAAACTAACGAAAACTAAGAACAATCTCGAGGATCATGTGCTGTCTAAGCTCGAGAACAAAGTTTCGCACGATAAAAGTGTTAAATCATTGAACAAGAAGCTCCGAGAAGCGCGGGAAAAAATGCGGGAGGAAGAGTTAACAATGATCCAAACAGAAAATAATTACGGAAGAAATTTGTTGCAACTGGAAAAATTGAACGCTTTTTTAACAACTGAAAAATTCGACGTTGAAGATTTAACACGAATTAATATAGACAGAGAAAAAGAATTGGACGTTACGCAGAACGAGATTAAAAAGTTTGACACGTTGATAGTGAAGAAGCAACAAAAAGTCGTTAGTCTCAACAAAAAAGTCGAAGAGGTTCGTACGACATTTTTCGTTATTCATTGAACGAATTTCTCCAATCTTTTCAAAATAAAAAAGACTGTTTTCACGTTCGCGTCTTTTTTATACTTTGAAATCCTTCTATGAAAATTCTAGAAAATTTCATCATTGGCCGGTGGCGAGGACATTAGCCCTCAAGACTTCAGGATAAAAGAGCTGGAGAAAAACATAGAGGAGACCGAATCGAGTAACCGAAAGTCACAGGAACTTTGGTTGCGTCAGGAAGGTTACATGGTGACATTGAGCGAAGAGCGTACAGAACAATTGCGAGAAATAAATCTTCTCGGGAAGCAAATAACGATAATGGAGCAAAAGAGTTTGAAATTTGAGCGTGAGATTGAGACACAAAAAAAAGAGGGTGATAATATATGTCGCAACGTTAAGATCCTTCAGCAAAAATTGCTTTCGGCGAACGAGCGACTCGCGGTACAGCGCGAAGTACACGACGATCTCGAAGATAAAAATTGCGTTACGAAGAGCGAATGTGTCGAGACACTTCGTGAAGCTGAGATTGAACTGTTGAAATTGCAAAATGATATCAAACAATTAGGCGCCGATCGTAAAGTCCTCGAGGAACAATTGAGGGCTTCTCAACGAGAAGTTATGTCTTGGGAAAAAAAAGTACGAAACTTATCAGTTAAAAAAAAGTAAATAATCAGGATAAAAGTTTAAAAATGTCAGAAAACGTATGTTAATTTGACGTTTGACATTCATAGGTTCGTCTGGCGGTGGAAACGGCCAAAAAAATGAAGGTAGAAAGTCTTGCTGGTGGCGAGGTCGCTATAATGAAGAGTGAAATTCACAAAATGGAAATGCGCTTGTCTGACCTAAGAAAAGCTCAGGAGAAAATGATACGCGACATGGAATTTTGCGTAGCTCGAAGAGACGTCATTTTGGAAGGAGCCATGGCTCGTGAAAAAAGAAACCCTAAAGGATTGCACAATCAGAGAGTCATTTTTGAGAAACGCATGAATGATCAAAGACTCAAAATAAAGCAAATAAACAAGGTGAGGATTGAAGCTTCGATATTGAATTGAAAAAAAAAAATCGATTCATTCATTTCTCTGGAGTCCAGGATTAATCCGTTTTTCACGCAAAACATTGTTCGTTAATAGGAAACTAAACAAATGGAAAATCAAATACTGGATTTGGAGGGTCAACAAAAAAAATTGCTTGAGCAACTGAATGAAAATCAGAGAATACTTCGAGCTTACGAGGACAATATTCCTGATATTGATAAGCAAATTAACGAGGGTGAACTCGTGAAATATCACGTACGTCTGAATTTTTTCTTTGCGAATTTGTCCCAAATATTTTAATGCGACTTGAAAGAAAAAAATCCTTTTAATAGAAACTCGAGTGTTTGGTACGGAAGCAACGAAAGGTTCGAATGCTCCAGGATGTCAAAGAAGGACGTTACAAAATGCTTTTCAAGTCGGAAATGTCGTTGAATGATGAGCTGCAAAAACAACGAACAGTTAGTTTGAATTTGAAAGAAGTGATGGAAGAAGCCCGACGTGATTTTCCACTTTTGAAGGACAGTATTCGCAAAATAATATTGGGTATGGAAGCTTCGTGAATCGTAGAAATTCAATAACTAAATGTGCCTTTTTCATGAAAAATAGATTAAAATTTATCACCGAGTGGATGAAAATGATAAATAAAGTTAGTAAGTAAAGTAAAAATAAAACAAGCAAATTATAATTTCGATTAATCTGTACATAATTTATTTTTGAATTTAACAGCTCACTATGCCCATCTGACAATGTGATAATTTTTTTTACCTACTCTGATAAGGGTCAATTTATTTGGCAGCACGTGAATACCGTCGGTTATAACTTCATTGGGGTTTGTGATTTTTTGATGATTAATGTGAAATCCTCCGGCAGGTATAATCCTAAAAGCATCGTGATCGGTCTTGAAGCATCTTGTTTCCATAACGAGCTCATGGACTGTAATACCCGGTCGTAATATTATGTCCGAAACTTTAGCACCCTCGAACACTTGAACAACCTCGTCCGCGCTCATAGCCGATAGAGTTTCAATAGATTTGTTGTAGAGAAGGGCAGAAGTGTCCTGTGCTGCATGCAATCCCGCTTCTGAAACGTATGATTGTTTATAAACAAAAAAAAACGAAATAAACATGTAAATCTTAAACAGAATATATTCGGCATGTTTATGAATCGTAAACAGTCAAAATCATTGTTGTGTTCTTTGAAATATTCATAATTTTGAGTGATTAAAGTTCCAGTTACTCAGGTGTTTTCGTTGTATAAACAGATTGCAAAAATATCTTTATCGCTAATCTTCGTACCTCCATGAACAAGGAGAGTCACATTTTCGGCAAGAATACGATGAGCTTCTCGTTTCTCCGGTGCTTTCTGATGAGCTGTAACAATCTCTTGTATTCGTCCGAGCGGTAAAAACGTGAAAAGTTTCAAATAATTCTCGACGTCAGAATCTTTGGATCTGACGAAAAATTGATAGAGTTGAAAGCTTGAGGATTTCTGGGGTGATAGCCAAATGGCGTTACCAACAGATTTACCAAATTTTTTCCCACCCTCGGCGGTTATCAAGGGTAATGTGAGAGCGTAAACTTTTTTCTTGGTTAATTTGCTTACTAAATCGTAGCCTGAGACCATGTTTCCCATTTGGTCATTGCCACCGATTTGGAAATAGCAATCGTGCTTTTTTGCCAGGTACAACCAGTCGTAAGCTTGAAATATTTGATAAGTGAATTCTGTGAAGCTCATACCACCTTCGGCATTGAGGCGCGATTGGACCGAAGCTCTTCCCATCATTGCACCAAGCCGAAAGTGTTTGCCGACTCCTCGAATAAACTCTATGACGTTCAAGTCTCGGTACCATTCCAAATTGTTTAAAATAATCGGCGGTTTCAGTTGATGCTTCTCATTGACCCAGAAATATTTGTTATGGTTCTCAAAAATTGTTTGTATGTTGGTACCTATGCTCTTAATATTCTCCCTTGCAACGAGATCGCTCAATTCACTCCGTTCCGACGTTCTGTGACTCGGATCTCCTATGAGACCCGTCGCTCCACCCAGAAGCGCTATTACCTGATGACCCGCTCTTTGCCAGTGCAACAGGTTCATTAAAACCAGAAGATTCCCTATATGCAAACTGTCTGCTGTAGGGTCAAAACCTGCGTAAACGCACTGGGGTTCTTTTATGAGAAGTTTTGTTATTTCATCTCTGCAAAATTAAAAAATATCAGTATAAGAGAAATTTCCATTATTCATTTTTTGGTAAATGCATTTTGTTTATTAAATTTGTTAAAAATACTTATAAAATTTGTATAAAAATTTCAATTTCAATTAAATAAAATTAATTCATTAAATTTAATTAAAATACATTTTATTTTAATTTTTATAAAATCTTCTACTGACAACACTTTTAGGAAAATCATTTTTTGACAATGTTGCGAGTACATTTTACCGTAGATTTCTCGTATTTGTCGAATTGTTATTAAAAGATGAAACAACACTGAATACTCACGCACTAGTATCAGGAAACATGTCCTGAAACATTCCCCTTTCGTGAAGTTTTAACACATTTCTATTTGAATAAAATCTCCTCTGGAACTTCACGAAATATTTGCCGGTAGCACATAACCTCAAAATGTAATTTGGATTCATAGCGCTGTGGAAATTGACAGGAAGCACTATGCTGTACCGCAATATTATAGTTTTGTAATAGATCGTCTTTTGCAGTGTTTTCACAAATTAATCTCAATGCCAAGAATTTATAATAAATTCGAGTTATAATTTTGAACACGCTATATTACGATTTACGACTATACGATATTGATGTCGATTATAACCACCAGATGGCCAAAATATGGAAATCGTCAGAAAAATTTCTCATAAACTGTTCGTTTACCAATCATTTGACTATATAAGAGAAATTTACTTAATACTTCAGTGGGGGAATTGATAGCCATGTGGAATACTTGAAGAGCTGCTACGTTTGTACACGGTGACCACAATCACACTCAAGGTAGTCCCAAATTTACTGTCGTTTAAAGCGCAGAAATTCTCGTGTACCGGTATATGATTTGTTAGATGGTGTGTGTTTTCGATTACCGGTAATTAATAATCCTCCAAAAATAGCTCTCGAATGGAGCAAGTGTCCTCCCCCGTAAGTCCCGTTCCCGTTAGTGCACAATGGCACAAAAAGCCCCCAAAGTCCCCCCGTTAAGAGTTGTAGTGTTGTGGCACCAGGTTAGCGCAGTGGATTGACGAATCCCGATCAAAAAATATCGCTCTTTCAAGTAAGGCAATTCCCCCTTAATTTTTGTTAGATATTTGAATTCCTAAATTTTATTAATCGTCCTTTTGTTTGAATGAAAAAGGCGTCTTCAAATTGATGATTTTTGAATATTCGTCGAAAAATAAATTGCTGCCTAAAGAAATGAATTTTTGTATCAGCACTCATATTTTTCAAAGAGATGAAATCTGGACAGTAATAAAAAAAAGTTATAAAGAATTAATTGGGTAAATTTTGAGGAACGGGTCAACTTCAACGCAAATTTACGAATAATTTATAAAAGCAGCTTTATTTTGGAGGCTTTACATTGTAAGTTTACAAATTGTTACGACACGTTTTATACATACGATTATTTTATTTTATTGTTTGATTTTTCTTCAATTTTTAATATTTTTTTTGAAAGTTTATTTTGGAGATTACGTCGAAGAGTCAAAATTATGGCGAGGACGGTCCTTTTCATGGGTATATATATAATGAATTGCCAGGCAACGAAACTTTTTACCCAAATTGGACTTTTATTTTTCTCAATTTATATAATAACAAAAATTTGAGAAAAACATTAAGTGATTTATTTACAACATTTTTGTTTTTATTTATGTATTTATTACGATCATTTTTTACTTATTTCTAGGATATTAATCCTAAATTCTCGCCGATTTTTTCCGCAGAAATTTAAAGAGCATATAACTTGTACTAATTTCTGCCACCAGATGTCATGTTTGTTCTTTAAATGTGGAGAATCTACTTCAATCAAAACAAAGATAAAATCGATATTGAGGATAAAATTAGCATTATCTCTCTGATTATTATTATGACCAAAATGTGGAAATCAACAAAAAAAATAACACCGAAGCCAGACAAGCCCTCGTTCGTGCTCGTTCGTTCGTTTAATTTCCTGGTCTTACAAAACCAGAGAATTTATCTAGTTACAACTAGATAAATTGATCTTGATGGGGAAATTTTGAAAGCGCGCTAAAGTGAGATCTGTCACGTGTGTGGAAAAACGTACAAAGATGGGATGAGGTCAGTTATGTCTTTTGTGTTTTGAGTTTTTGTCGCAAATTTTTGTTAAATGTTTCGCTTTGTTTACATCGTTTATTGCGACATAAAATCTATCATTACGATAAATTAAAAATCGATAAATAGCGTCAATAGAACAATAAACTGAAATAATAATGCCGAAAAAAAGATCAAGAAACGACGAAAAGACGAATTATGACGTTGAAATCGCATTGGGATTACATGAAAGATACAATCCTCTTGGGTTAACAGAAAACGCTGCTTTTCCTGAAAACGTGAGAAATGTTTTGTATTCTCTTAAAACAGTAAATTATATACTCGATTTAATGAAATTTTTGTATTTGAATTATACATATTATCTTTTGTTTTTCATGGAAATAGAGAAATTTCGGTGACTACGAACCAAAGACTTTGATCGATCAGACTTTGGAAATAATCGATCCAACTCCCAATATTTATACTCTGTTTGCTCAATTTAATGCCAGATTCTTCTCCAATAAACTTCTCTCTGTGGAAGTTAAATGGAGTCAACGGATGACGTCGTAAGGACAAAACTTTGACTCTTAATTACATTTTCATTTTTGTTAGCCTTTCCTTTTTTTTCAAGTTGAACAAATGAATGAATCAGAAAAAATATTTTCACTGGAATAACTATTATTAGATAAATAAAACAGTATTCAAGGACTTTCTACATTCGTTTCAACAACCACGAATTAAGAATTCACAACAATTGACCCTTAAAGTCGACAATTGAGGTTTACAATACCCCAGGGAAATTTTAAGGCAAATTTTGAACATTTTAAAAATTCATCATATTTCTTAATATGTTTATAGTTCTTTTCGATAAACACACTTTTCAGTTTTTCTAACAAATACTTGAAAATGATACGTACATTTTTTCAAGCTCCTAAATTTATTACTTTTAAATTAGCAAGAGTTTATACTTAAAGGGTCAAAAACATGGTCACTTTAATATTATTTATAAAAGTTCCTACACTCGTAAATATGCATTTTTAAAGCAAAAAGAGGAAAATATTATTTCCAATTTATTGGCTTATTATTTTGAACAATAAATTAAACTTTCAGATGCGCAGGTGTGTGTACGTTTCATTCACGAAACAGGGATTGCATAATTTCTTTGAGTGCTCCGTTACTAAAGTTAAGACCACGCAAAGATCTAGTGGAAACTTTATTGGTGAGTTTTCCTATTTGTAGCTATTAATAATTATGAAAAATATTTTGCAAAAATAATGAATTTTCTTTAAATTTCATGCAGCATGAAATGATTCACGGATATTTGTTTTTGACAAACAACAATCGAGATCGAGAGGGTCATGGTCCTGAATTCCGTAAGATAATGGACAGAATAAATAAAGAGGCTGGAACTCATATAACAGTGCGTTGAAAAACTTATAAACGAAAGAAAAAAAAATACATAACTGAATTATTTCTCAAAATGAACATTTTAGTCAGTTTGAATTCAAGGAATTTGATTACCTTCTAAATTTCTTAAAGAAAAATGAAAATAGTTAATAATATTATAGAAATATATCAGCACCGTTTATTTTTGCAGGTTTATCACAGCTTTCATGACGAGGTAAAGTTGTATCAGCAGCACTGGTGGAGATGCGATGGTCCTTGTCAGAAGCAACCGCCTTATTTTGGCATGGTGCGTCGAGCGATGAACAGAGCGCCAGGGCCATCGGATTTTTGGTGGGCGAATCATCAGGCAAGGTGCAACGGCAATTTCATCAAAGTACGAGAACCAGAGAAGAAAAATCCGCGCCCAAAAGATCGTGGGGCTGCTAATGAGAATAAAAAGTCTAAGGAAAAAGTGGCAGATACAAAACCAGACAAAAACTTGGACGATTGGTTCATGAAAAGGAACGGGAAGCCTGAAGTTCCAGGAGCTACGAAAGGCTGGACGGTGACGACGGGAACGGTTAGACCGTCGAGTTCCAAACACGAAGGAGCAACTGGAAAAGCTTTACCGGGAGGTCTCGTAAAACTCGGTACAAACACGAACAACGTCCACGGTTGGGGAACCGGAGGACCAGGAAGTTCATCCACGAAGCCATCGTCGTCTCAGGAAAAATCGAACGACAAATCTGGTAGAACGTTGAATTTCGCTGGAGCATTAGGAGGTGGTGGCACGGGGAGGAGCAATCTTCTCGACAAATTTTCGTCTCCTAAAGCAACGAAACAAAGACCCGAACAGCCAGCATTCTCGATTCAAATAACCGAAGATTCTCCGCCTACGAAAAAATCGAAAATAAGCGATTCGGAGATTTTAGAAACGTACAATTGTCCAGTTTGTAATTCGCCGATCGATGCGAATCGATTGAACGAACACCTTGACATATGCCTCACTAAGCCGAGCCGCACTGATAAAAAAAAGTCCTCTGTTATTGAAATTCTCGATTCTCCTGAAAAACGAGATAATCGAGCTGC
The DNA here is from genome assembly GCA_963989365.1 of Rhimphoctona megacephalus. Lineage (NCBI taxonomy): Eukaryota > Metazoa > Arthropoda > Insecta > Hymenoptera > Ichneumonidae > Rhimphoctona > Rhimphoctona megacephalus. The sequence goes on along the minus strand of OZ022419.1, from coordinate 23,906,653 downwards.
TGGAAAATCAAGACCTTCTCCACTGACATCGCTCAAGGGACAAACGAACCTTGACTCTTTCGTCGTATCGACTTCAGAAAATACAGACAAAAATATAGTATCTTGCCCTGTTTGCGACAAAATCCTAGTCGTTACTGAACTCTACGATCACCTCGACAGCTGCTCACCGTCTTGGCAGGATGAAAAGAAATCAAGGAATAATAGAGACCGAAAAAGCGATGTTTCAAAACCTCAAACCTCAAGGAAAAGCTCTGTAACTGAAGTCAAAACGAATCTCAACGAATCCTACGTTTGCCTGGTTTGCAGCGTTAAAATAAGCGGCGATATAGCACTAAACGATCATCTTGAAGAATGTGTCAAAGCCATTTTCAACGACGATACTTTCGACGTCGGGAATGACACATTTTTGGAAATTTCGTCTCCGAAAGCCAATCTCAAGAACGATCATATATTGGCAAATTCGCCTTCAAAAATCGACCTCACTAATGATAAATTTCCCTGTCCCGTTTGCATGGATCTCATACAAGAACATCTTATGAACGAGCATTTGGATAAGTGTCTCCGAGCTCAAAATAAAGACTGATTTTTCGGGTTAAATTTATCAAAAGAAAAAATTTATTTGCCATAAAACGCTAACATGGGTTAATAAAGTTAAGGGAATTAAATTTCTTAATATATCGATTGAAAAATAAACAAACGAGCTCACTCGGACGTGGGTATTGTACAAAAACACAAACATTGTATCGTACTTATCATTAATTTAATTAATATAAATGATTAGATTTGAATACAAAGGAAAAAGATCCCTTTCGGTCGCTCAATTTTTCTCATACAATTTCGCTGCGTCGACACTCTTCACCGTGCAAACACCGCATGAAAATTCGTTCATATAACTCGGGAAAAAAATGAGTACTTGTTCATCCGTGACGTGTATAAAAATTAAATAATCACTGAAGAACAGATGAATTGACTTCCTGTCCAATCGGATTCTGCAAGTGGAATATTAATTTTGATTTTCTTTTTTCTTTTGAATGTTAATCCGAAATTAAAAAGAATTTGTTGTGTTACCTCTTAGCGTTAATTACATTCCATCCGAAGTCTCTTTTGAAAGTCAGACGTTCAGTAAAATTGTATACCGTACCGCCTTCGTTGTCCGGCACGATTTTTATGCTTCCCAAATCGTCGTCTGACATAATAGTTATTCCGCTCGATGTTCCGATCGCCCTTAGCGCGAATCTTGGATTATCCTCGTAACACTGCGCGAGGAATAATAATTCACGATTCTCGGTGATCGGAAACGTCACGTTGTCGGCTGATGTGCCAACGGTTCTTGTGAGAGTACAAACGCCTGTAAAAAAACGGAATGTTACAATTTGCATTGATGGAATGCCATAAAATCTTCTTTCTTTTTCGTTGTTTTCAACAAATGCATATTTATTTTTAAGTAAACCTAGAGATTTCTTATTGAAAGCGAAAAAAACTGAAACCATGACATTTCGTTGCATTCCAACAACGGGAAAATTATCATTGAAATAATTGTAATTGTTATGAAAAATAAAAATGAGTTGTAAAAAAAGAGTTAACGAACTACTGACTGAACATGGATCGAAACAGAGAATTGTCCAGGAGCCGGTGTAATCTCGTTCGCTGGAGTAACAAATCGATAATGTTTGGATCGTAGCCAATAAACATTTTGTCCTTGTTCACTTTGATCTCCGCCGTTTCGGAGTCCTTTGGAAAAGTTGCACCGATTACGAATTGATTCGAATTTGCCACGTGACTGCTATTCCCACCTAATAAATTGTATAACGCCTGCAATCGCCAGATAACGTTTTGCAGTCCCTCCGGAAGCTGTAAAAGTCATCACGATGTAAAATTAAAACAAAATATCAAGCAACTCTTTTCGTAGCGTTAAATTGATGAATTATAGATTTTGCTGTACTCACATTCGTAGTTTCAACCAACGCTTGATATTTTCGTAAAGTTGATAATTCCCTCGAAGCCTCGTAGCAAGCCTCCGTGTAAGGCACGAAATTTTTTCCTTTCGATTGCTGTCGGCATTGTTTGTACGGCCAAACGTTACGTTTGCTTTCGTCTATTTGTTGCTCCGTCACTTCACCAACTAAATTAACGAGGATCGAAGAACCACTGCATTTTCCTTTCGCCGTATCGCTGAGACCCCAAATTATATTCAATGTTACTGATGAAGGCTCACTCGGCTCGATGCTCAAGAAATCCCATGCCCAAGGTGTCACCAATTGAACTTCTAGGCAAATCTGCCCAAAAAAGTCCAATTTATTAGCATCTTGACTTTAAATATAATTATTTCTTTTACATTGATTAAATACTTCGAAATAAAAAATTTAGATTAAATAAATTATTCAAGATTTTTTATTTATTTCGTGAAATTGACTTCGTAGATTCAGAGTTTTCAAAATTTTTTGATTATTTTTAACCTTCGCTTCGATTCAAGCTTTTTGGAATTTTGTTTAGATAAAAATATTTTTTTTTTCAATTATACTGGTTCTAAACGTTAGAATAGTATAGTATTTCTAAAAATGATTCTAATTGATTAATTTAATTATAGAAAATGTCGAGCAAAATTTGTTTTACCTTAACTACTTTTTCTCCTGGAACACTTTTGATAGCTTTAATTTTCAGTGTTTCCGACAACAATTCGGTAAATTCGTAAACAGTTACCAAAGTCCATTGCTGCAGAACTTTAAGACTGGGAATTTCGCGACGAATCAATCCTAGAGTGCGATATCTCCCATCGTTTACGTATTCCAATTTCACCTTGAATTCAATGCCAAATTATATTGAATATAAAATTTATACCAAAAGAATTAGAAAAAAACTGATTTATTGAATGCTAATCTTAATGACGAACCTCGGAAGGATTTAAGCTGGCAGGTTCGACGTAAATTGATAATCCGCAGCTTCCTTTGGGTGGTACGTAAGTGAAAAAATCGAGAAAGTGTACTATCAGTAATGGCAGACGCGCAGCTGGCCAAGTGCTGTCGGAAACGGATTTATTTTAATTTTTTTGCTCACAAAGCATAAAAACATTCAATTTCTTTGTAAAAAAACATGGAATTATTTAGTTGCTATAATATATTTAATAATTACGCTAAAATTCCATGTATTTCTCTAAACAGACGAATTTTAATGTAATTAATAATAATATTCTATTAAAAAGTAATATTATGGATTTGTATTTTTTTAGAAGATTCAACTCACTGATAATTGCTCCTGTGCGCAAACAAAACGTCGCTCAAATAATTTTCTTGATCAACGAAGCCCTCGCAATCGAACACTTTGATGTGTAATCGTCCACCCAATTCAGGGACGTTAACTTCAAAGAGTGAAGTAACCTACGTTCAAAAAAATACCTGAGTCCCTAGGTAAATATTATGAAAATTTGTGTATATTTTCAGTTAGATTACCTTCGAAGGTTCGTTGGATTTTCTGACGTTATAAAGCGTCGTGCATTCGGGACAGAAATTTAGGAGTTTATTTTGCGCTTCTTGACCTCTTATCGAAGTGGCAGTTCGCACATTCGCAGTTATACCGGTTCTCAAATATTCTGTTGGGTCGAAAAATAGAAAAAATGTATTGTCAGTGGAAAAACAAAATTTAATGAACGCGATTGTTGACTCGATTGTACCTGCGGGCGTATTGTACAAAAGAAATAGTCTGTTTTCGATGCCGATTGTTACATTTATTGGCAAATATCCGTGAATCGATTGCGCTCTTTCAGCTCCGTGCCAGACGTCGATAAACGGGTTGTAGGATTCGATAGTTTCTCTTCCGTGAATAACCGAGCTAGGGATCGCGAGAAAAATATTTAAAGCATTATTAATAATAAATTTTGTTAACTTATTGCAATTATAAATAAATCATTTTCGAAGCAATTTAACAGAATTATTCCATGCAGGTGAATATTTATTTAAAGCTTTTCATTAATGTCTAGAATTGTCAAAAAATCCATTTTTTTAAAGCTTTTTTTTTGTAAATCAATCTAAGATCAATTTTTTCTGCTTTTTTCAATAAATATCTGGATCGAATTCCTCAAAAATCCTACTTTTTTTGGGCGCTAGACACATGTAACTCTTTACAAAGTAATATAATTGAAAATCATACGCACCGAATGATAGCATGATTGTTACGACCACTCGACTGATACGTAAAGTTTCCTCTCATTGAGAAAAGTGAGGTCGCAGTCACAGCCAGTCTTACATTCGTGCCCAGATCAGTTGCTTGTAAAGACTCCATTATAAGGGGAATATTAATTCGTTGCTGATTAATGTGGAATTCCATGCTCTGATAAATATTATAAGTGTTTACGGAAAGACCCGAAAGCCCTAAAATGAATTTGAAAAAAATCGAGCAAAAAAAGTAATTACACAAGTTACTAAGTAGGCAATGTTCAATTTTGTGAAATAATAGAAAATGAAACTCACACCCGATTCCCTTTTCGATGCTCGACTGATTGAAGTGCAAACAAAAAATCGCCTTTTGTTGAATACGAGCTATTATTTCCAAGTGCACTTCGCCACGTGGTTTTTCTTCGATTTTGAAGTCCTTCAAAATATCTTTGATTCTTGTTGGACTCTCCAAATAAGTTAACAGCGAATTTACCAATCCCTCTGCTTTCACGTACAACTGCAATTTTTTTTAAAATTATTATTGTAAAAAATACAAACAAATTGAAATTAATATAATTCAATGAAATACAAATCCTCAGTTGATTCAACGATATTAACCCTTTGAGATATACAATTTTTCTTACGTACGATTTACTTCAAAGTTTGCATGCATAGAGTTTTGGGGTCGCTGATTACGAGTCTGAACTAAAAATTCGAAAATTTTGAGTCAATACTACTGTTAATTTGGATTTAGTACAGAAACGGTTGTATCTTTATTTTTTAAAACAAAAACTACAGACCGGAAAATATTGACAAAATTCTGAACAATTCTTTGGAGTGTATTGAGGTTGTGAAAAAATTTCCATCGCGATTTTCATAGTAGATCAGTAGAAAATGCATTTTTTCATGAAAAAGTACGAATTTTGGCTATTTGTTTATACATAGGATTTATGCAATTAACAAATAATGAATGAACATATTTTTTGTACATTCATGAATGTCCTACCGACTATGTACAAACGATAAATCCGATATTTGTTGCGGCAATAGTAGTTAAACAATCAAAAAAACTGCAAAAAGGTGGGACAACGTAAGTCCCACCATTGCTCAAAAGTTTAAAGATTGTCCTTCTATTTTGTGTAGCTAAAAAACGACATTTAATTAGTCGCACTTACGGATATATGATTCAAGTTCGTACCACTCCCGTGACTGATCAGCGTCATGTAAACGACTTCCGGTATATTCGTACGAGGATTCGCGATTATTAGATTTTGCACCATGGCCCCAAAGTATCTTTTCGTGTCTTGATAATCGAACAAATAATTGCCCGTGACAATGTTCTCATTGGGCGATGGTTTGCGTAAAACACGTGTAAATTGAGCGGCTATACCACCTCTGAAACAAATTGATTCCTTCCAATTGTTGTATTGCATCTTCCAGCGAATGAATTCATCATTAAAGAAAAAAGTAAATTCTTACAAGTGCTTGTAACATGGAAAATTGTTTCTTTCCAGCGATTTCAATGTGGTGTAAAAAAAATGGTACAAATGTCGATCCGGTTCGTCGTGCATGTACCAATACAACGATATCATTCGATTTGCCGAAGGATTCGAGACCATCAAAAGTGTCAATGCTGCAATTCGAAGCTCCAGATGTTCGGTACGATTCACAAAAATTGGCCAATACACTGGATATATCTAAAATATATATAAAAAAAAAACATCAGCAACCTAAATAACTTTCTCTCGCTAGAACCAAGTTTTTCCATAAATATAAATGAATTTTTGATCATTACCACGTCAGGTCTCAATGGTGCGGTAGGCAGCGATGCCCAAGCAGCTAAAACTCTCAAATGTCTGGATTCAACGCTGTTACCACTCGCTATGGGCTCCAAAAATTCTACGACTCTTCCCAGTTGTATATTCGAGAGCCCCTCTAGCCAAACCATTTTTTTGTCGTAACTAGAAGTCTCTGAAAAAATATCAATAATTTATAGAGCATTTGTTAAAACTACGAAGAATATTTTACAGTTTTTTTTCTCTCACTTTATCTTTCTTATCGTAGTTACAAATTAAATTAATTTATTATTATGATTTTTATGAGCGTAATCGTTTTATTACCTGTGAATCTGTCGAGGTACAATCTCACGTAATCGTCCAATGTTTCATAAGGGCAGTACGACAAACAAGTTTTATAAATGAGTGTACCAAACGCAAGAATTCCAGAGCTTCGTACCTCGAGAGATATTCTATCTTTGGGCAAATCGAGTAAAACTTTCATACTAGTGAGTAAATCGACGTTTGGTTTACGAATATTGAATGGAAGATACGTCAATAATTGCATGGCCGTTATGTCCGATACTTTTTTCTTTAGTATAAGATCGAGCACGAACAGTGCTGAATGTTTTGTTCCCACTTGTGGCAAAGCTTCTAGAAACATGTTTCTGAAACAATAAAACAATTGCGTGTTATAAGAGAACGTTGTTTCTTCATTTAGATTTTTTGTTCTATTTTGATAATCACCGAACAGTTTCTTCCTTATAACTCGTTCCAGCGATCTTGTTGTACGCTATTTTCAAATCGTTTTGATCCAACATTCCCAAATAATAGAGAAGAACCGAAATTGTCGTGTTGTGAAGATTGTTTATGTCGGTATCGAGGCCAGGATTCTCGAGACGTTGACTCAAGCGATCCAATAATTTTGATATCTGTAGAAAAAAAAAACATTTAGGACAAACTTTCGGATTAATAGTTTGAAAGAATTGTCTTTCTAACAGTTATCAATTCTGAAGAATATTCAAACTAAAGTGATTAAATTTTAATTAAATTCGTTTCCTCGTCTTTCATTAATAATTGTTCCCATTTTTTCGCCATATCTCTCAATCTTTTTGTTTATAAATCATATTAAAATCGAAATTTTTTGTCTAAAACTTTATATACCGAAGAGAATATTATTTGTTTCTCGATGGGACTTCTGCCTTGGGTCAAATCTTCATTCGGTAATTCGTGTTGAAGAGCAACATCGTGAAATTGATCGTCTGCAATTTTTTGCGTCATCTCTTCCACGGAAATGAGTTCGATTAATTGGCTGCAGGGAGTAAAAAAAATGATAAGTGTGCAATAAGCTCTTGTGGCAAATTACAAAAACGTATTAATTTATTTTTATTTACCGCGTGAACGTGAATTGAGATTCTCCGAGGCTTTGAAAAGGTTGAACGTAAATCCCACCTGTCGCGTTCACATAAATAAGTGTACTGTCGTTTCCATCACGCTTCACTTTGTACAATCTTTCGCTTGATTTTATAACAGGATTCTGAAAAAAATGGAGGAAATAAAAGAAATCTTGGTTCATTTTGGATCTATTTTTTTTTTTCATGGGAAAAGCAATGTCATACTTCTCCATCGTTGGGGCAATGTGTGCGTGGAACATTGGTCCAAGTCCAATGCGGATGACCAAGGCACATTCGAGGATCAGAAAATTTTCTTATCAATTTTTCATTATCGTTTTCGTGAGTCACGACGTACTCTATTGTGCACCGGCCATAATGATTGGTCTTAAAAAGAAAAACATAATTGAGCATCTACGAATTTTTTAGTTGGTTTGCAAAAATGTTACTCCTTCTGAAATATTTCTTTCAAAAACGTCTGTATAAACATTTTTTTTAATTTCTTTTACACAGAAAAAAGACTTACTTCAACGGAATAAAAAGCGACTTGTTTCTCCAAATTGACAAGATCCAACTGTAAAATACCAGCAACACTGCGTTTTATATTCGTCACCCAAACGGGCTCGTTTTTAACGCTGAAATTCGTAACCAAGCCATCGTTGTGATTGACTCGGAATGGTTTGGACATTTCTTCGATTTGATCACTGGGCTTCATGTCGTGGGTTCTCTCACGATATTCTCCATTCCACACGAACGTTTGGATGGATTTTAACTGGATAAAAAATTCGAAAAACACGATATAAAAACCGAAGAGAGATTTAAGAAAGCGTGACATTTTTTTTACACCCAAATAATGTTTGTACCTGAAAAACCATTGAATTCTCGGTGGCTTGGATCATCAATTCACCACTTATACCGAAGGAAGATGCTGCCTTGGATGGCAACAAAACACCCGTGTTCGTTTCCGCATAGTATTTGTAATAATATTGTTTTCCCGGTTTGAATAAATATTCACCCGATGTTTCACAGCACGAAACGTAGATCAAAAATATTTGTAGCATTCGACGGATAATTCCTCGCGATGAAGCGACTGTTGAGGAGAAGAAAAAACATCACAATCCAAAAGCTCTACGCGTAAGATGATAAATAAATAATTAATTAAAAGTAAATAAAGTGCTAAAAACAAAAAAAAACCTGAGAAGCTCATCGTGACAGTGCGGCGCGTACGATGCTGAAAGCCGACTGAGAGAGTTCGTAGGAGTCAAGCAGTGATGACCTTAAAGGCCCCTATCTTGTTAACGAATGTGTGTACTCAAGCCTCTTTATAACTTCGTGTTGGTCACAAAATTATCTCATCGGCAGATTATCCTCAATCTCAACGCGTTCTTCGTCACCCAGTCGTCGAGTCTTCTAATGTCTCTTGTGCTCTCGTTCTTTCATCGTTTATTTTCATGTATATTTGGCGATGGTGCAAGTGATACAACAATCATAGTAAAATTTTTATTTCTTGCCGATAAAACCCAAAAATATGTAAAAATTGTTCCTAATCCTCGACTCGGACTTTGATTTTTTATAATAATTCGAAAAATTTGTTTTACATATTTTCTGAAAATGCTGAATTAATAAATCATTTTTGTAAAATTTACCGAGATGATATCGATACGAATCATATAATTGAGTAGAATCTATGTCAATTTAAAAAATCAGCACACAATGATTCTTTCAATCGGAAAAAACGATTTTTTACAAATATTTCCCGCGTCTTTTAATCTTAATTATCAGCAAATTGTCGAACAAATATTACCGAATCAATTGCGACTTCCGCTGCTCGGGGACCAGTTCAAATTTGCTGCTCTTTTTACGATGATACGAAGAATGTTTCGGTAGATCAAAAAAGTATACAGATAAGCTGACCCCTGACCCCTACTACGTTTAACGATGATAAAAATCATTGGACAATCATTGGAACGCACAGTTTTTCAAGTTCTCAAAACACTGCGAACTAAATTGTGTACTGTTCGCGATAGTGAATCGAAAATCTGAAAAATAATGCGGTAATAAATCAGTGCAGCGTTTAAGATCTATTATTTTTTATTATTTTTTGTTTGTTTCCTTGTTTGTTGTTGTTTTTTTTTCATTCTTAGACTCGCATTTCTTTATATACAAGAATTGTAATCGTCAACATTATTTCACACATTATGCTATAATTATATCTCGGTGCATCACTATACAAAAATCGTTTACAACACATGTCGTCATAAAACGAGAGATAAATCCTAATCGACCCTAACGTTAACGCCATATCGCGTGTGTGTACAAAGCTCTCGTTTACGCTTGGAAAATATAAAACTACAAGCTACCGTCGCATCATTCTTTCGATTTTTGTTTTTTGCTTTTCATTTCCCTTTTGTTTTTTGAACGATTTCCATCGTTGAAACGAAATAGTAACTATTTACGATATCATTTTTTCTTTCATTTTACTTCTATCGAATTGAACGGATTTATAATGGCTTAATTATCTTGAGAATGGATTTGGAATATTCCCAGGCTTCACTGTAAACACGAAATCAATCAGTTAATGAATTTCTATTTTTTTTTTTTCATTTTTTTCAATCATTTTTTGCTGTATACTTACTTATGCACTGGATTGGCTTGATCTAATTTTTCGCTCAATTGAAATATGAGGCTCGCGAACATTTTCAACTGCTCGATCGTCTCGCCGTGCAGCCACGCACGCGGCAACGTACTCATTATCTGGAAAGATAATTAAAGAAAGAAAAAAACAGTCAATTGCGGAACCACAATAAAAAATAATGCGGAATAAACAAACAAATAAAGAAACGTACCATATTTGCTTTGGTCAAAGCATCGATAGGTGAACAAACTCTCAGGCCAGCCAAGAGATAACGATTGAGCAAAGAACCGAGGGCCAAATTTTTCAATTGCGTGTCACCCAATAAACCCTGCCAACTCAATAAATTACGCAGCAGTTTAACGGCCATTGCGAACTGTCTTTGGAAAAATTGGTGTTTCGTGTCCAAAACTCTGGAAGTGAAAGAAAAATAAACAAATTAACGTTGACTTTCCACGAAAGATTTGTCGCGATATTAAAGTTTGTATCGTTCAAACGCAACGAGGTTTGTTTCTTTTATTTTCTTCATTTTGCAATTTTCTCATTTTCAGAAATTTTCATTCGAATGGCTTCAAATATCGAATGGAAATCTGTCACGAAATTTAAGCAATGCTTGGCGAAAAATTAGTTTCGTTGCATTTTAAAAATTGGATGTTTTGTTTTTGTACTTACTGCTTCGGAAAAATTGGTATAAACACATCGTTTTCCACGGCTGATTTGATCTTGTCGAGTATCGTATTGAAAAGTTTTTCGAGAGATTTGCTCGTGTCGTTTAAAGTCGGATTATCTCTGATGAGACGACTGACCGTACCGACGAGACGCAATGTCTGGGACGTTGACATTGGGTCCCATATTTTTTCGACAATCACTAAAATAATGAATGTTTATTATTTATTAAACTATAAAATATTTAACTAAATGAATAATTTATTCACTATTGATTGATTGATGATTGGCAACGAATTGTTGCGACATTAGCGTGGATTCGAAATGGGTATTTAAGAATATTTACATGTCAGTTTGGGCACGACGACTTTTTCTATTGTCATAGGTATAATTTTCACGTCGGGATCCCGTCTCAGCGATGATTCGGTTTCTCGTTGGTCCAGCGCGTAAAGAAGCAAAGCATTGTACCATTTCGTACGCTCAAAGTCAGCACTCTCCTGAATGAAAAATACAAATTTTGTATTTCGTACATCGATGAAATATCACACTAATAACACAACAAAGCAAACGTTTTACTGAAGCATACCATTATCGGATTCCACGTAAGAAGCTGAAGCCTTATAACCGGGGCAATGATCTTCGGTATGCAAAGAGAAACGTATGCTTCCGAGTAAGCTTCTACATCCATTTCTTTCCACGATTCGAGCTTTGCGAGAATCCCTCTAACGGTGCAAAAATCATCAACGACGTCGGAAAATACGTCGTGGCTATCACTGTCAATTTCCTCTGAAAAATTATAATAGAATAAACATCCATACATAAAAAGTAACCATTTAAAAAGCTGGTACTTTAACTTTATCGTTTTCATTGTACTTTTTAATTTGTAAAATATTTTTGATTCTTTAAAAACTATCGGGAAGGAAAGATTGTATGCAGAAACAAATTCTTTCATGAATTGAACGATTAAACGTAATGAACAAGAGATTTTTGACGCAAGAATTTTCCCATCGCTTCGTAACGACTAAAAAAAATTACCTTTAGTCTGTTTAAATGCAAGATTCTGTTGCTCGGTAACTTCGTCATCGCTCGACATGCCATCGATATGTTTTGGTAACGTGGGCGTCAATTCACGGGCTCTTCTGCGTCTGGCGCGTCTTCCTTCTCGCTCGGTCGCACGTCGAACGCGTGCTTCGTCTTCGAATCCTCTCCTCGTCGACTGACCTCCTAAACGATCAATAATGAAAGAATATTAATCGCCGTTTATTCGCACTATTTACTTTTCATATTCACTAAAACTTGCACGATATAAAATTGCAGTTATTATTTTCTTCGATCACAATAAATCATGAGAAAGCCACAAATGGAAGGGTGAACAAAAATTTGGCTAACTGGAATAGAAAAGGACAACTGACTGGCGGCAGTGGTGATTTCTTCGGCCTGATCTCTCGTGTCCTGTCGACGTCTCTCCATTAACTCGTTCGATCTTTCACCGTACAGTTCTAACCAACGTTCTTCCAATCCGACAACCAGAGGCAGCTAAACAATAAAGAGATCACGAATTATTATCCGCGTGTAAGAATAACTTTGAAAATTAACGATTCTTCAAACAATCGTTCGAAATCAATCGTTAGGTGTTTACCGATTCAACGACGAAACAAGGAACGGAGTTCCTTGAATCCGTTCGAAGTCGAAAGTTAACTTTCAAAGTCATCGTAATACGCTCACAAATTATTCGTCGATTGAGCAATCGCCCTGCGATACTCACCCGAACGAATCAAGAGTTTTACACGTTTCAATATACATAAATATACATATATCTTACGTGTAAATACAATTTTTACATTGCTATAATTATGTAAACGGTACAGAGAAGATCGAGACCCCCGGCAGGGAAAAATTGTTGCTAATCTCTAATGACTTATCGTTTTTTTTACTTAACAATCACAATTTAGCAGCTTTCGTAAGTCTACGAATGCAATCATGATATTTTAACGCCTCAATTGCGACTATTTGAGACATTGTGAATTTTTTCATATACTGCAAATGAACGTTTTTGTCCGTTTGGTAACGACACAATATGGCGAGTCTCGAGATATCTCGAGAGAGGAAAAGTTCCAAAAAAAAAAAACGTGACAGCGTATAAACCCACCTTCTCATCAAGACACTCTACCAAGTCAGTGACATACCCACGCAACTCTTGGTAATATCTGAAGCGCTGTGCCAATTGGGGTGCACGCAATTCACATTCGTCCATTTCCTTCACCGTTTGCTCCAGTTCTTCGTCCAACTGAGCCTGATCCAACTGATGTCGTCTGTAAACTTGTTGTAACGTTGTGATTCTATGTGGGGAAAAAAATGAAGAAAAATTCACTGTAAATATCGCACTGAGTCTAAGAAATCTATACAAAAATATTTTATTTCAAATTTGACCCCGAAAGTATCACGTGTAAGTGTGAATTTTACAAATTTTCTTTTTTCATGTTTAATTCGGCAACTTTTTTTTAGCGTAAAACCCGTTTTACCCCAAATTTTTCTCTACACGGTTTTTTGAACTTAGCTGATACGGCGTAAAGTTTAGGAAATAATATCAACGACGAAACCGAAATATAAAAGTTGTAGTAATCAACAAAACCGCTGTTTCGAACCTTCCACGCATTTTCTCGATTACTTCTTGGGGCGTAATCGGCGTTATCTTAGTAGGATCTGGTGGGTTAATGGACGGTGGCGGTGGCGGTGCAGGCATCAGTACCATTTCCAATGGCACCCCGGAAACTCGTATCATTTGATTGCAATTCATGCCCATGGAATATTGTTGTTGCATTATAGAATCCTGTTGGGCAGCGGCGATCTGCGAAATCATTGTATTTAAATAATCAAATATTGGAACTTACTTATGAATTGTTTATTTGTAACATACCTGAGCCCCGGTAACGCCTTTTCTGATTTGCTGCGCTTCCCATTCTTCCTCCTCATTATCGTGTTCGCTCTCGTTATCGGAAACTGCAAGATCGGATGTTATTTTGTATGATTGTATCGATAAAAAGAAATGTAGACGATAAAACGTAAATACACATATCGATTAGAAAAATAAGTGTTTTGGTGAAATAAAATTCAGTGTGAACAAACGTTTAGCCGGTGTTTGAGAAGCGAGAAAAGCTTCACGTCTCATTTCTTTGTCCCGAGCTTCCATATTAATAGTCATGTCGATTCGATCCTGGGAATCGTCGTCGTCGCTTCTGTCGTGATCTTCTTCTCTAACGAGTCTCGATTTTCCCTTATCGTCACTGTGAATCAGTCAAAAAAATATCAATCGAACTTATTGAATCGATAGTCTCATTTAAATTGAAGTCGATAATTACCCGTGCTCTTCGATTGGAATATAATCAGTTCCCAACTCGCGCGCTTTCTGACGTCTCTTTCTCGCCGCGTGTATCATCGCAGCATCTGGGATACAACCACCTAGGAAAAAGAATAAATTTCAAGAAAAATACAATGATTTTTTTCCCAACTTTCCTTTCCTGTAGAAGTAATTAATTAAAAATACAATTATCTGCATCCTTACTTTCTAAAATGATCTTCATAGTATCCGCCTTGGCATTATTCTTTCTAAAACTATGAGTTTTTTGATCATCCTCTTCGTCCGACGTATAATCGTCCTTTCCCGCTGTCAGAGCTGCTCTTCCGTTTAATATCAGAGGCCCCGTATTTTTTATTTTAACCTGTCACAAAAAAAATCAGAATGTACAATAAACAACAAAATAAATTTGATGATAACATACAAATATTGCAAATTTTTACATGGGAATAAAGGTCTTTTGTTCTTTTTTTCTTTCTTTTTTTTCAGTGACTCGGTCATTTGGGAGGATCATCGTTATAACCAAAACTATTAATAATAATAATAAAACATCATAGAGATAGCTTACTACTAGATCATCTGTCTTTATTTCTAAATCTTTTTCCTGCTTAACGGACATGTTCGCTTGCTCAGAGTCCACTTGCATTTTCTCTTCACCTTTCTTTTTTTTCCTCTCGTGGTCGAGCTGTTTCATCAGTTTTTTGCTTCTCGAGGATTTCTTCACTTTAAAAACTTCCCCGTCGTCCGCTGTAATATTAAATTTAATTAATCAAGCTATCAAATGTAACATAGACTAGTGGATTTAAGTGTTCCTATCTAGATTCGTTTTCTTTTATTTGATTTTCAAATTTTTATATTTTCTTGAAACTATATGTGTAGACTATCCTGTGCAAATTATGACATCGACAAAAATTTACGAAATTGTACAGTTGAAATGCAACAACATATCTTTTCTTTATTTATGCTGCTTCAAATTTTCTCGCAGTCTTTGGATCCTAAAATCTTTCAATCTTCTGTGAGGACCATCTTTAAAATCTACTGATAAAATCAGCAAAATATCATGCTGACTCAAAAGATAAGAAAATTGGAAAACAATCAAAATATTTTTTATTACATTCCAACAATGCAAAGCACAATATCGAGCCACTTACAATATGAAGCTATTATTATGTTATTATTATTATATTTATATTATTATTATTATTATTATTATTATTATTATTATTATTATTATTATTATTATTATTATTATTATTATTATTATTATTATTATTATTATTATATTAGAATGAAGTATTAGGTACAGGCAAAATGCTTAGATTCTTGCAAAAAATGATTTCTTTAGCACAGCAAAAATTTTATCATTTTGTTAACATAGAATATAAATATTTTTTAAATTATTCCATATACAACAATATCATACTATAAATATCAAAGCCCATGTCCCACGTTTGAGGTTTACGAATACTGAAAATAACATTGGGGTTCTGTGGACTGATATATGTGGTCACATATCAAATACTGACAAGTATCAAACAATTTTCATTGGTATAGGTTTTTAACGTTTTGAGCCACTTTGTCAACATCTTAATAATTTTGATCTAGAACTGTTATAGATAAATGAAAAACTGTCAAATTTTGTGATCACGTATATAATTTGTGTCAAAGTCCTGTAGAAGATTTGGATTAAAATCGTCTGTAAAAATTCGCAATTGAGTTAACCTACAAAAGTATAAGAATGACGTATCTTTTCCACTTTTACCACAGGAATAACTTCGTTTTTGGGAGGTGTAAAAACTGTACAATAATTTAGCATCACGTAAATGTAATTATTTCGGCATTTGCAAACCTTCATCCAGCTCCTCTCCGAAACTCAGGAGCGTCTGTTTAGCCTTATCTTTCTTCTTGGGTTTAATTTTAATAGTTTTGGAATCTTCGCACTCCATCCTATTTTCATTATCCTCGTAATCGTCGTTGAAAGAGCGTCGTCTTATATTTCTCTTGGGTTTATTGAAGAGTGACATTTTTCAAGTTTCTTTATCTTTTCCAATCAAATGACCTGACACGTTTTGTTCTGGTGTTTTTTATACTTGATCTGTTTTTTCACGCCGCAGAACGAGTAGTCACACATACGTTATACGATTATAATTTCGGTATATACAACTGCGCGATTATGTATATTTCAATAAATTCAAGGCATGCGCAAGTAGGACGGCAATAACATAGTAATTATGTTCTATATTGAACGAGTCAATGAATCAAACGGATATGTTAATTAGTTTTTAATTGTACAACGAAAATGTTAAATAATTGTACACGCTAAATGTTTTTCACGTAATGTGGGAACATGGTGGAACATGCAGAGCAGATACAGAGAACAAGATCCAAAACAAGAGAGTCTTGTTAATCCCCTTTCGGCATTATTCATAAGCTTTCCGCCCATTCAACTTCTTTACTCAATCGGTATTGTTGCAAAGTCAATTCAAAGATAACAAAGATAGAAAAAAGTTTTATTTATGAGAATTTCATAATTAAACAAGACATTTATGAAATAATTGAAACTAAAGCCAGCGGGATTATCCAATCACAATTTTACCACACGTTTCAATTCAAGCGGGAAAATTCGAATTCTGCAATGATGAACGACATATTTTTTAAGAAGACGAAATATTTGCTATGAAAATTAATTCGAAGTTCCATTAACGTTTCTCTCATGCATTATCGAAATTATATTTACTCCATAATTATTTGAATGGGATGAATCATTTAGCGGAAAAGCATTAAGTTGGTGCATAAGTACCCCTTCCTCAATCGCGAGAATTAACGTCACGTTTGCACACGTCATCTAAAGCACTCGCGCCCTCTGTCTCACAGCTCCGATGTGTTTTCGATGTGATATGTTGAAAATACGTTGACATATAAATTAACATTTTCCTTAGGTTATTAACAATTTAATTCGTGAACGAAGCAACGTTAATCATCATATAAAAATGGTAAGTCGAAAACCTAAAAAAGTGAAGCGGGTTACGGTTGCATTGCTGGGAGAAAGCAAGAAGAAAAAAAACACATTCTTCATCCCCCGAAACTCCGGCATTAGAGCTCGGCGAATGTCATCTGACATCGACGATGCCAATAATTATTCGTAAATACTTGCGCGACAATCTCTCACCCATACCTCTCTTAATTCGATCTTTCGGTTAATTGTTTCTTTTTTTTTCTTTTCTAGGTCCTTATTGCAGCAGCAGTATGCACGAAAGCGGGCAAAAGTAAGTACGATAAGTACGATAGTGTGACGTCACGAAAACGATGAAAGAATCGAAAAAATTACGTTCACCCACATCATTGATCACAACATTTTTTTAAAACTGCACTTACGATTATTTTTTCCACTTTTTTTATCAAGCTATCATATCGCGTCAGTTTGTGGAAATGACCAAAGCCAGGATAGAGGGCCTTCTCGCCGCTTTTCCCAAACTCATGAGCTCCGGGAAGCAGCATACGTTCGTAGAAACCGAGTCGGTTCGTTACGTCTATCAACCTCTTGAGAAATTGTACATGCTTCTCATTACGACAAAAGCCAGCAATATTTTGGAAGATTTGGAAACTCTTAGACTCTTCGCCAGAGTGGTAAGAACAAAGAAAAATATTAAAAAAAATGTTTTTTCATTGGATTAATTGATAGATTTGAATTATTTTTTTGATGAACGAAATTGGTTCAAGATTTTGAATGTTCCTTTATCAACAGCTTGACAGTTTTACAAAAATGTTTTTAAAACCTTACACTGTGAGATTCGATGTAAAAGGTCAAACAGTGATAACTCCAAAACAAAGATTTTCCAGTAGATATAATTTACTTACGAAAGTTGCCATAGGTTTTGTGGCACAAATCGAAAAAATTCAAATTTTTGACTTCTCACTATTTGCTTCGCTACCATGGAAACATTATAATGCAGGACTGTTAGACATTTATTGGATACAAAAGATTCAGATTTACAGAATAAAGGAAAACAATGAAAAGAGAATTTCAACAATCAAACTAAAAAATAATAAAAATAATTATGCGATAAGCAATTTAACTCGACGATTGAATTTAAATGAATTTAATATAAATATTGATAAATACGATGGATTATTTATCATTCCAACTAGATCCCGGAGTATTGCAAATCTATGGACGAAATGGAAGTAGCAGAAAACACGTTCAACCTAATATTCGCATTCGACGAGATAGTGGCATTGGGTTACAGGGAGAGCGTGAATCTAGCTCAAATTCGTACATTCGTGGAGATGGATTCGCACGAGGAGCGAGTTTATCAAGCGGTGAGATTCACGCAGGAGCGTGAGGCGAAGAACAAGATGAGAGAAAAAGCTAAAGAATTACAAAGACAAAGAATGGAAGCCAACAAGAAAGGTGGCGGAGGAGTTGGAGGAGGAAAAAACCTCGGTTTCGGCAGCAGTTACGGGAACAGTGGAAATTTCACGAGTTCACCGAGCGTGGGTGATTCGGCGAACTTTATACCGGAGCCTGTAAAGCCAAGTTACAATCCGTCCCCGAAATCCATTTCAACGGGACCCGGTGCGATGAAACTGGGTGGTAAAGCACGCGACGTGGATTCCTTTGTGGATCAATTGAAGGAAGAAGGGGAGAACGTCGTGGCCACGTCAATATCGAGCTCGAGCACAAAAACGTCGAATATTTCGAATCATATAATATCAACGAATACCGAGCCGGTGCATTTGAAGCAGGAGGAAAAGTTGAACGTGAGAATTGGACGAGACGGTGGTCTCCAACATTTCGAGCTTCACGGTCTCGTCACGCTTCACATATCGGACGATAAATGGGGCAGAATACGCGTTCAACTCGAGAACAAAGACACGCGTGGTGTTCAACTCCAAACTCATCCGAACGTTGACAAAGAATTATTCAAATCGCACAGTCAGATTGGCCTCAAGATTCCATCAAAACCGTTCCCTCTGAATACCGACGTTGGCGTTTTGAAGTGGCGATTGCAAGCGCAGGATGAAACTTCTCTACCGTTGTCGATCAACTGTTGGCCTTCGGAAAACGGCGAGTCCGGCTGCGACGTTAATATCGAATATGAGCTCGAACACACTGATCTCGAATTAAATGACGTACAGATCAATATACCGTTACCAATGGGATGCACGCCGATCGTCAGCGAATATGACGGACAATACACTCACGAACCTCGAAGAAATATGCTCATATGGTCACTGCCTATCGTTGATGCATCTACCAAATCTGGTTCGATGGAATTCTCGGCACCCTCGTCAACACCATCCGACTTCTTTCCACTGCACGTGTCCTTCTCTTCGAAAACTCCATACGCCAAAATCAAGGTACAACAAAAAAAATACCACAAGTTCGGCTTCATTTTCTTTATGAATCTCTTGCAATTACATTTCTCTAAAATATCGTAAAACTCACGTAGGGTCAAATCAAAACGACACGATTTTCAAACGATTGCCCAAAAAACTATCCGATTCCGACTAAAACCATTGTGAATCATATTTTGAACATTGTTTAACTCTTAGCAAAAATTACTATACAAATAATCGACTAATAACGTGCTCAAAGAAATTGTGAAGAGAAAGATTAGAATGAAAAACGTTTTTAGCTTGCTGTATCAATTTCCGAATTCATTTTCTACGCATCCCCGTTAATTGTTCTCTATTTTTTGTTTTCAGGTCAGCGACGTTTTGCTAGTAGAGGATGAGAGCCCAGTGAAGCACTCGGTGGAGACAATATTCCTCACTGACAATTACGAAGTCGTTTAGGGTTGTTCGCAACAATGAAAATTTCCGTCTACACGTATTTATAATTACTTAAGAGTAGGTGAAGACAAATGAAAATTCGGGGACGTCCTTGAAGAGGCGATTATTCCATTGAGCAGAGAAAAGGGAAAGGACACTCGAAGCATTCTCCCGGAATTCGGGACAAACTATGTATAATGATGAAATTGTATGCGTTTATGATATTTGAGAAAGAAAAAACACAAAATTGTTAAAACTTATTTCAAAATTGTGCATTTTAATCGTCGAACGCAGAATCCGAGAAACTGTTCACACGACCATTATAATTCTATACATATATATATATATATACATACGAGTAATGAGAACGAATCAGACGAAAGAAATGTTACTGAGGTCTCGCGAGACTTGCCATTCGACTAATAAATATCTAAACTGTTATGTCCAATGGTGAATAATATGGTACTGTATATACACAATCATAGAAAACGATAAAACTGTCGTAATAGAAAATATATATAAAATTACATACACTTATACCAGGGTGGTTGAAAAAAAGTTATTTCATATTTTTTCGTTCCTTGCGAAATATTTTTGATGTTCTCGCCAACAGAAACGTGCATGAAAAATACGATATTTGTGAAGGGCATTTACATGGAGAAAATAAAATGCTTTTTTTTACCACTCTAGTGTATGCTTCCATTTTTCTGAACAGATTGAGCCAAGGAGTTCCATGAATTCTCATTTAAATAATAATATGCTGGATAAGATAATTTTCAATGACGGCTTTGGCAGTCGATGCTTTTTTCATTGTTGCCGCGTGATAAGCGCTTATGTTGTGAACGTTCCTGTGCGTTACGTCCGCGCCCCGAGTTAATAATTCGTAACAAACGTGGGGATGATCGCCAATCGCGCCATAAATCAATGGTGTATTTCCTTCCTGAAAGAAATATTTGAACTTCCATTTTAGATGACAAATATTTACGTATATCTCTGGAAAAAAAGAGAAAATATTACTTCGTCACTCGCGTTGCAATCAGCCCCATAATGAATCAACAATTTCACGAGATCATGATGTCCGTAAGCAGCAGCCAAATGGAGCGCTGTTTCCCCACTGCTACCCTGATAATTTTTGTTCGCTCCAGCTTTTAACAGTTGTCGGGCACTGCCCAATTGACCGTAAGCTGCTGCCCACATCAATCCTGTTAAACCTTGCTCGTCAGGTTCGTCCAAAGTCTCTAAATTTAGAAAAACAAATCATTTAGAAGAAATTATTTTTTTTTATTTAACCATTCTACAACAGGGTCGAAGACTCCAAGTTTTTAAGTAGAAAACTTCTTTTTTGCATTTCTCCGAAACTTTATTTCGTTTCATAGAGTTTTTATCATTAAATGTTTACCAAATGTGACTTTATCATAAACTATTATGAGAATGGTGTACAATTAAACCTTATTATCGCATACGAGGAATATTTTATATTAAAGAGAAGATTTAGGTTGTTTTCGACCTTGTTGTAGGGTTTACGTTCTGAAAAATAAATTGTAGGGATCTAGGGTTAAAATCGCATTGTTTACCGGAATTAATGTTCTCCGGTGTGAGTTCTCCTTGGCCAGCAAGAGTATGGAACGTGATATCACTACTGGCATACAACAATGGTATCTGAGTCTTTGTGTTGCCTCTTTGCAAATTTGTGAGCAACGTCGGTGGCTGGAATAAATTTAATTTTCTAATATTTCATCCTGACGTATACTAATAAGACTGTGGCTGGTAATTATGAAAATAAACTGTTTACTAAAATCTTTCATTTACATTCTGGTGCATTTATATGAATAAATAATAAATATTTCAATTCTTTGTTTCGAACAATTTTTTTTCAGATTAGTGCGCCTTGTTTAGATATTTTGAAATTTTTATTATTGTTCAAAACACAACACTGTAGCATTCACTCCAAAATTTTTAATAAATAAAAAATCTCTTTATATCTTAATTCAAGCTAATCTTGCATCCATTAAAAATTGTCCAAAAGTGATCAAAAATTTAAAAAAACTTGATTTTTTCATGCAAAAATTAGAAAAAAAAACCTGTAAACTAAATTTTTATAAAAAAATATTTTTTGTAGCACTAAATGTGATTTCTTTTTTAATAAGCTTGCCATCATTTGAATTGACAGTACGTCGAAATTCTTGGAAATTTTGGATTTTCATATTAGAATAATTAAAAATATTGTGCTCAATTAAAAAATTTTATTTTTATTCTTAAAAATTGTCGAAAATTTTGGTTGACGCGAACCTTGTACGGTTGGAAAGCACTGGTTCTTGTAGCATCTTGCCAAGCTCCCGGTGCCCAATGCCATTTCGTTTCAATGGGCTCTGATTTACAATCTATGTTTTCTGGTTTACAGATCAGCGGTCTTGGTCTTATTCCTATAGAACCTTCGGGGCTATCAGAAACAGGTGTTTTACTGTCATCAGAGAATTGAGGAGTACTGTGTCCGGTGTCAAGATCCTCCGATTTCAATATGAGTTCCGTATGAAACTGAGGATCCATGGTAAAACTCTAACAAAAAAATGTTTCGCTTTCGGTCTAACCTTTCAATTCTTGATTATTCGACAATTTTTGTTACTCGTATGAGTGAGGAAATAATCGATAATGCAATTCGGGTACTTAAAAAAAAATATCGATGTCTTATACGTAATCAATATCCTCAATTAAACTCACTAAAATTTTCATTTTCTATACGAACAATCGAAACAAAGAAGTACGCGGGTGGTTTGTAGTGTTTTGACAAATGTCAAACGTAGTCAAATTAACTCCTGTTTACGTTAAAATTACATTAACATCAGATGATATATTTGGAAATAATTTACAGTACATTTTTCATGATTTTATTTTATCTTTTGTTTACGCCTTTTTATTATGTACAAATAATCAAATACGTTTTTAATTTGGAGTATTTATTTATAATAATGAAAATTTGCCAACTCCAAAAAATCCCGAGACAAACCACTGTGCATCATCTGTGAGCGTAACATTGAAACTGCGTTATTCTACAAAATTTATACCTCTGTGAATTTGGGCGACTGATTTTGGATTTCTGAACTTTTGTTTATGTCAATCGTTTGTCGGGTTCTTATCGGTGATTGTCGGATCAAAATCGACGTTTGTCGGAAATTAGTTAAATAGAAAAATTAAAAACAAAAATCCGTGTGAAGTTAGCCGATTTTTTTCAATTTTGAGATATCATAAATTTTCAAACGCCTAATCAAAGCGCAATCGTTTGTCGGATACGAGTTTCATAATTAAAAAGTTTGTCGGATGTTTGTTCATTAGAAAAATATTAAAAAAACATTTTATGTGAAGTCAGCCGATTTTTCTCAAATTGTAAGATATTACACATTTTCTAAAGCCTAATCGAAGCGCGATCGATTGTCGGTTACTAATTTTATAATTAAAAAGTTTGTCGGATGTTTGTTCATTAGAAAAATATTTAAAAAAAACATTTTATGTGAAGTCAGCCGATTTTTCTCAAATTGTAAGATATTACACATTTTCCAAAGCCTAATCGAAGCATGATCGTTTGTCGGATACTAATTTTATAATTAAAAAGTTTGTCGGATGTTTGTTTATTATAAAAATATTTAAAAAAACATTTTATGTCAAGTCAGCGCATTTTTTTTAAATTGTAAGATATTACACATTTTCCAAAGCCTAATCGAAGCGTGATCGTGATAGATATATCTATATATTGGCATATATATATTATATATATTATATAATAAACCGGATATATTATATATATTATATAATAAACCAAATATATATTATATATATTATATAATAAACCGGATTTTGGTTTAGAGCGAAAAACTATTTTTTTCTTGAAAATACAAGATTAAAGAAGATAAATGTCGCTCCATTCAAGTCTTTAAGCTTCGTAGAACTTATATATGAACAGATCCATTACATTTCGACCGCAGCCTGCGCGCTTGGGTCAGCGATTTGGCTGCCGATTTTTTTCAAGAAAGTAGGTTCGAAAAAAAGACGATCCTCCAAATTTGAACTCAATATAAGAAATTTGATGGCGGTAGAAATATTTGAAATTTTTAAAAAGTGATTTTTTATCTGAAAAAAATATAAAAATATAAACAAAGACGAACCTCCAAATTTGAACTTAACATAAAGAGATTTGATAGCTGTAGAAATTTTTAAAAAGTGATTTTTTATCTGAAGCTCTACGAAGCTTAAAGACTCGAATGTAGAGGCATTTCTCTTCTTTAATCTTGTATTTTCAAGAAAAAAATAGTTTTTCACTTTAAACCTAAATCCGGTTTATTATATAATATATATAATATATCCGGTTTATTATATAATATGTATAATATATTTATATATGCAAATATATAGATATATCTATAGATATATCTATGCCAAAGCCTTCGTGAAACTAAAAATTAAGGTTAGCAAAAAATAATTTGAGAAAAATCGGCTGACTTCACATAAAATGTTTTTTTAATATTTTTATAATGAACAAACATCCGACAAACTTTTTAATTATGAAATTATTATTCGACAAACGATCACGCTTCGATTAGGCTTTAGAAAATGTGTAATATCTTACAATTTGAGAAAAATCGGCTGACTTCACGTAAAAAATTTTTTTAATATTTTTCTAATGAACAAACATCCGACAAATTGTTTAATTATAAAATTAGTAACCGACAAACGATCGCATATCGATTAGGCTTTGGAAAATGTGTAATATCTTACAATTTGAGAAAAATCGGCTGACTTCACATAAAATATTTTTTTTATATTTTTCTAATGAACAAACATCCGACAAACTTTTTAATTATGAAACTCGTGTCCGACAAACGATTGTGCTTTGATTAGGCGTTTGAAAATTTATGATATCTCAAAATTGAAAAAAAATCGGCTAACTTCACATGGATTTTTGTTTTTAATTTTTCTATTTAACTGATTTCCGACAAACATCGATTTTGATCCGACAATCACCGACAAGAACCCGACAAACGATTGACATAAACAAAAATTCAGAAATCCAAAATCAGTCGGCCAAATTCACAGAGGTAAAATTTATTTCCTTTTGAGTATAGGGACCGTGCACGGCGCTTACAACGCCACGAAGTGGGCAATTTCTACATTAGCTAGGTGTTAAGTAATCAAGCGTGTATACGCGGCTGACAAGATTTTTTAATTGATTTGTTTGCTTTTCTTCATCAAAAAGACATTGGTAAATGCAGGGCAGCTCTCACACACCACTTTGGTTTCGAAAAGATTGACCATTTTTGAAATACTGTTCTTTTCCCAAAAGCGCTGTCCATTTCGCATGAAAGAGCGAGAAACAAACGGAATAAATAGGTTTGTTCGTGCTAGCTGCACTTTCTGCACTTTCTACACTTTTTTTTGGAATTTATATTACTATATATTACAAAAGTGTAGAAAGTGCAGCTAGCACGAACAAATCTAATTATATGGCCGATTCGTCGGCGGTGCTTTGTGTTTCTACGACATTTGAAATATATCTTGAGCAACATTTTTTTTAAATTTTTATATAATTTTAGCCCCCAGCACGATCATTAATCACGAGCTGAAAACTTTAATTGCTCATTTTTAACATTATTAATTGTAAAATTTGTCTTTATTCCTATCATTCAAAGCCAAAATAGCACCGCACGAATTGCACATTCAGACACGAGAGAGCGCGCACATCATCGGCGGTGGTGCTGCTCTCTATAGCTCACGCACGGTCCCTATTGCCCAAAAATTTTCTGTTTAGGTTTGCCTAGACTCCAAACATTCCGCCGCAAATTTTATATACGGCTTATTTTAGGAACCCTTGGACGAAATGAGTGAAAAGTTCTAACAATTAGGAATTAGAAAATTGAATAATGATATGCAAAAAGAATGAAGAAGGAATCTACTATATCATTTGATAACGGCAATGACGACGACGAAGAACTCGATTTCAAAAAAACTTATTAAGATTTCCCTGTCTCTTAATTTTTATGTGATTAATGGTACGCGCCCAAATTTTCGATCACGCACAAGCAAACATTCCACATGTCACAGGAGTGTACGTACAATGTACAGTTGTTTGCTGTGCTCCTAAAGGTTGTTACGAACGCGTTATTTCGTGGGATTTTTGGTGAGAACGAGTTTCGTATTTTCGAACAGGTAAAACATGATCCACGATCAAAGGATATGATAATAATTGATGTTTTATTCATAAAATGTGTAAAAATTGTTTTATGCACAGTGTGTTCGTAAAAAGGGTACGAACGCTGGAATTAAAAACATGGGTATTACTGGCTTAATTCCTTTTCTTGAGAAAGCTTCAAAACGAGGAAACATCAGCCAATTTGCAGGTGGAACTGTTGCCATTGATTCGTACTGTTGGCTCCACAAAGGAGCGTTTTCTTGCGCTGATAAAATTGCTTTAGGTCAACCTACTGATGCGTAAGATGAATGAACGTTTTTTTTTTTCAAGGAACTCAAATGTCGATTTTTTATTTTGTTCATAAAAAAAGTGTGAATTCAAAATTCTTTGAACGCATCTTTGAAGTACTATTAGAAGTCATTTTCATTAATTCCATTTCTTATTTACTAATCTTGTTCATAAAATCACTTTTTGCATAAATTCCTAACATTTTTAATACTAGAATGTCATTTTTGTGACTGATCCATTCATTTTTTTTTTTTAATAATTTATCTAAAAGATTTTTATTTGTTGATTCAGTTAATTCCTATAATTATCTTTTAATTCTATCAAAATTTATTTGAAAGGTATTTGAATTCCGTGCCAAATTAATACCATATTTTTTTCAGATACGTCAAATACTGCATGAAATTTGTGCACATGTTATTGGCTAATAGAATAAAACCCATTTTGGTATTTGACGGACGACATCTCCCAGCCAAGAAGGAAACAGAAGTCAAAAGACGAGAGTAAATTATGTTTAACACTTATAATCATTATTCCTAATTAATTTAATAATTAATGAACGCTGTTCTAAATATTGTACTAATTTAAATTATTGATAGTTAAACAATGCTCGGAATTTATTAAATCCTTTAAACCCTCGAGAGGTACACTGGCCCAAATTGGAATGGCAAAAATCTGTGCAATCTGCCTCCATTTTCCATATTTGAACCTGGATATCTGACAAAAAATAAAGTAATTTAAAAAAAATGGTGTTTTGAAAATTAGAAAGTCAGAGTAATTAAAAAACAAATTGTTTACTCGTTCGACGATTGAGAGCACCACAATCGCCCTTAGAGTTTTCTGGGAACTTTATACTTGTGCAGTCAGAAAAATTGAATGTCCCTGTTGAGGCTCAAGCATTTCCATGCTCGTATACAAAAAACCATTAAATAAAAGCACTTTTTTTGTGTAGAAATCGTGAGTCAACTCGTCGTCGAGCTGCAGAACTAATGAGAATGGGCCAAACAGCAGAAGGAAGAAATCTTCTGAGAAGATCGGTGGACATAACGCACGAAATCGCGCTGGAAGTAATAAAAAAATGCCAAGAAGAAAACGTCGATTGTATCGTCGCCCCTTACGAGGCTGATGCTCAATTGGCTTATTTAAATATCAGTGGGATCGCAGATGTGATAATCACAGAAGACAGCGACTTAACGTTGTTCGGTTGTAAAAAAGTGAGGCAAAGTATTTTTGATCGTCAATTCTTTGGATTAATATTCATTCATTCATTTAGATATAATTAATTCTTCGGATAATATTTATTGCTGTTTTTTTCGATAAACGATTACATCGAAAAGATATTTTTCAAAATGGATATCAATGGTAATGGTATTTTGGTCGAGCAAGAACGTCTCCATTTGGCAATGAATGTACGATCGGAACATTTCGACATGGACAAGTTTCGTCACATGTGCATTCTCTCAGGCTGTGATTATTTGCCTTCGTTGCCCGGAATAGGATTAAGCAAAGCGTGCAAATTTATATCCAGAAACACGGAAGTGGAAATACACAAAGTGAGCCATGTTCAAAAATAAAACAAAAGAGATAATACATTCAATCAAAATTTAAAAACCGTTTCAAGTATTTCTTAAGGCGTCTTCTCACTTTGGAAATTTAAAAAAATCGATTTTTTTTTTTTTTTAAATTTTGAAAGTACATATCTTCAAAAATGTCATCTCGAAATTTCATAAAGATCGGACGAGTCTAACTACATTTTTTGGCGACCGTTAGGTGACTACCTGAGAGTACCCGGCGATCCCTTTCACGCCGCTCGGACGGTCCCTGTATATCTGACTCTATACAATTGAATAGCCGTGTTCTTTTGTTAATGTAGTACCCCTTGCTTAGGTATATTCTGTTTTCGGGTCTATACTCATGTAATAAGACCTTAACACGTGCATTTTTCAAAAGAAAATCACTCGGCAACGATGCTAAACTGTTATTTCATCAGTCTAATTTGAAACTTCGTAACGGCAACATCTCTGCGCTCAGGATTGTTATAATGGATAAAAAGACTTCGCAACAAAGTGCCACGTGGCGACGTCCAAGTTCGAAATCTAAAAAAAGAAAATTTCGTGGAGTGCTTCCACACCAGTCTGAAGCAGATACGAGTCATGCTAGTGCGAGTGCAGCAAAATTAAAAAAATCGGACGATACAAGTTTCGATGTACACATCGATCCAACGGCTGGATATAGTATTATTCAGTTTTTTCTTGTTTTTTCTACATTACAATAATATGTGAAGTGTAAAGTTTGTAACAAAGATGTTTCAAGAAACATCATCAAGAAAAACCGTGGAAATTGCTTGCCAAACAGCGGCATGCATTTATAACGAAGGGCTACAACCTGTTTTAAAAATTTTGGAGGTGATGGGTGTCAAACTAGGCCCTATCGCCGTTCAATACGCCGAGAAACGCGACAGTGATCGCGTACGCGTAGGGAACCGCCGCAGCTCTAACGCTTCAAAAGAGACTAGGTCGAGACGAAGGGAAGCTACTTTGGACGAACACACCTTCTACGAAGAATCGGAAGGTCCATTGTATGGAGCAGGCATCGCTGATTAACCCGAGGTAAGGTTTTTTCATGATTTTTCTGCAACCAAAACTTTAAACGCAGTTATCTCAAAACAAGGTTTTTCGGTGCTTTGTTGATGAAATTTCGGAAACTATCCGGCCGATTGTCATGAAATTTGAATGACATATGCTTCATAGTTATGGCTATAGCGCATATCATCAGATTTTTTAAATTTTGATTTTAAGAATTTTTTTTTTACAAAAAACTGCAAAAAAATCGTGGTTTTTTTTTACTTTTTCGAAAAACGTGCGCCATTTTGTTATTTTCGCGAATATCAAAAATCTGATGATATGCGCTATAGCCACTGACATACTGAATCTAAAACAGTTTTATTTTTTTGTTTCAGACGACCCGTCTCGGAGATACCATCAACAAGCCACGACCATAACATTTTTACACGGGTTTTTCAATGCTACTGATGTATTATAATAATTGTTTAAAAAAATAAAATAAAAATTTTTTCATGTACTTGAAAGATGTGTTTATTACATAGGATCCGTTTTATCCCATAATTTTAAGCAAAAATCCTCGAAAAAAAATCGCAAAAACAGCCTATTTTTGAGGCGTTTAAAGTGAGAAGATGCCTTAATTAATGGGACACTAAATTCAACTGCTTTTCGAAGTTTTTATTTGATTCTCTTTTACTTTTTTAGGCGCTGACACGACTAGGATCATGTTTGAATATGAAGGCTCTCGTAGTCACCAGCGAATATCGAGACGCCTTTATCCGTGCTCTCATTACATTTAAGCATCAATTAGTCTATTGTCCGTTGCAAAGAAAGCAAGTGAGACTCTATCCTCCAAGTCCAGAAATAACCGAGGAACAATTGCATTTCGCTGGTGATGAAATATCCGAAGATATGGCTTATCAAATGGCGCTTGGAAATTGCGATCCATTTACCATGCAGCAGCTCCATAATTTCGATCCAGATCGATCGCAAGTATGTTTTTCACGAATAAAAATGACTTTTTAGTCAAATTCGTTATAACACGATGTTTTGGGAAAATATGAATAATCAGGGGGAAACAGAATTCATGTAGTTTTTTAAAGGACCACTAAAAAATATAAAGTGCAACGACATTTTTTCCAAACGTTTTTTTCCAAAAAAAAAAAGAAAAAAAAAGAAACCTTGTGAGTTTCAACGAGTGTCTATTTGCTCGCAGAAACACCGAGGAAAAACGAATTCGTGGCACGAAAAACCGGCCAGTGAATACGTCAGCATATGGTCGAAAAATTACAAAGTTCCCGACGAGAAAGAAAATAAAAAAGCTTGCGAAATCACGACATGGCCCAATACAACCGGACAAGTAATTACCCTTAACACAGATGCGATAAAAAAGAAAACTACGACACCCAAAAAACGCAACTTTACAGGTATGAGGTTTTTTAACGATTTGTCTTGACACCGGGTCGATACAATCCAGTGGTTGAATTTAGGGCCAGTTATTCATAAATGAAAGCTTATCCCTGAATCTCCCAGTAAAGACTTTTTGGAACGATAACTGAAGGAGTATTTCCATCTAAAAGTACCAAATTTTGAATCACTCGTAAATTTTGTTTGAAAAATAAAAAAGATTAGAGATGTTTTTATTTTAAAAACAGTTTTGTATCCAAATTTTTACAATTTTTTTTTCATCATGTAATTTGATATTTATAACGAATAACGGTTTTTTGAAGTTTTTTCACAACAACCAATTAAAATTCATGTTCGTTTGATTTGTTAATGTTTTATTGATAAAAAAGTTTCTTTTTAGTAGCTCTGTTATCTATTATCATTGAGTATATTTCGATTTTTCAGTAATGGTCGAGGAACTCAGCAAAGAAGAGATTTTCAGACTATACGGTAGCAGTAAATTAAAGAAAAATGACGAGGAAGAGGAAGGTCGAAAATGCTCACCGCCGCAATTAAAATCATCGCCTCTTTCCGACAACAAAGCGAGCAGTTCACCCGTATCGCCGAGAAAAACAAATCCATTCGCCGTAACCGGGAAGGATTTGCAAGTTTCGCCGAGTCTCGTTTGTCGTGGAAAAAGACGAATTAAGTTGAAAAATTTCGTGGGCTTTCGGCCAACGGTAATCGACGAAAAAAACGTTAAAACCAGCAAATACTTTAGTCCTGAAGCTGCGACGAGCGACTTGATAGAAAGAAAGAAAAATGAAGATAGTAAAATCGACAAAAATCCAACGAGTGCAAGAAAAATTGAGACTGACGAGGATTTCATCATCGACAGTAGTGAAACGGTTGATGATCGGGAAACGAATTTCATCGAGGAAACGCAATTCCAGGACAAATTTTCAATCTCATCAGGCGTTTTTTCCAGCGATTTGGCTAGTGAGGAAAATTTAGCTCGAGATTTAATTACGACCGATAAAAACGAGCTTAGAGTGGAAATGGAATTCATTTCCGAAAACGAACAGCTGGGAGAGAAGAATTATTTACTGGACTTACAGGGATTAGACGAAACGGAGTATAAAGAAGAAAGTCCTACGAAGGATGTATCGAGAGACCATTCGTTCGACCCTGGAATTAGAAGAAAATATTCTTCTTCTTCGAATACCAATGAAAGTCTGCGATGCAACTTATTTAAATGGGCTAATTCGAAGGAGAACCAAAAACTTAGTATCAAAAGTGCTCCAGCTAAGAGCAAACCTGCTATTACTGCCAAAACCAAAACAATTAGAAAAATGCCATCTCAGGGAAAAATTGTTCCGGTGGCCGAGCGCCAACAAAGTTTGTTGCACATGTTTGGATTTAAAAAAAAGTGAGTAATTCGAAAAGAACAGCAGCTTATGAATCTTACAATTTCGACATTTCATTTGTTCCTTTTTTCCAGACCTGTACTGACACATTCAATGGCGACAACGGTCGAGGCAAACAGTATGGAAAATGAATTATAAAGCTGACGCAATTCGTACAAATTACGATATTAAGCCATGACTCTGATGATTTTTTTTCACCTTGAAAATTTCGATTAAAAAGAAACGAATCATGCAAATATTAAAATAATATTTTCGTTTTGTTATAAGAGATGCGAAAACAGTGTGGACCACTGATCTCGATGTTGATGAAGTGAAAATTTATCAGCGCAAATATCGAATTCTCACATACGTAACTGAAAACTGCCTATTGTGTTGAATATATTATTATTTTTTCGTACAATACTTTGGTATTATTGGAGATGAGAAGTTAGGGTAGGAGAACACCGATGCGGTTGGTGTTGATCCCTTTTGTATATTCGAACCTTCACCTTTTCAGAGCTACGTGATATACATCCAAATTACATATATGTACAGAAGTGCTGACAACAATATTTATAGTGCACTGTATATATTCGCGAAGGAAAAACGGAAAAATTTTTCACTATTCATGCACTTTATTCGAAGCACGAATCTACACTATTTTTTGTTTTGTTTTTTTTTTCGATAGATTAAAACGATTAATACAATATAATTTCTTTTTTTACGCAATAACAATCGGCTCGTTTGATACATAGCCATTTCAGAACACGGAAATACTGCTTTTCACTGTAAATAATACAAGGATATACTCGAAAACGAACATTAATATAGTTTTGACGAGAACAATATTGCGAATATTCACGACTAATTTGTTTCAACACTCCAAAGAACACGGAGTTTTTTTTTCTCATTTTAAAAATTTTATTATTGTTGTACTTGACAAGGCGATACGACGCTTTATACTCATAACGGTATAATAATAATCTACTTGCGGGCAAGTTCATGTTTTTTTTATACGCCATCAGCGTGAATTCCCGAAAGAAGAAAAATATTTAGAGTCTCGATACTCATTGGTAATTGAGTATCAATTATGGTTGATACCAGCGTACATTATTATTCGGGAGTAATAACGATACAATAAATTATTCGTAAATATCGCAAGCTAGGCCCCAATTCGATTTTGCTCTTCGAGTTTTTGGTTTATTCGCATAATCGGATATTTCGATAATGGCATCGCGGATTGCACGAAATCTAGAATTTCGTTCACAAATATACTTTCATGAAGCTTTTTTAAATTTTATTTCTTATTTTGTTTGTTTGTTCTTTTTTCGTATTATATTCTTTGTCTCATATTTTGTTTATCTCTTTTTTAACATTGTATGTAACTGTTCGCGAAAAGAAGGGAATGTTTTGGATGCAATAGAAGAACTTTCTGGTGAGCGTTCTTCTCCCTCTTTTGTTCTTTTAGTCTGTGAATTTGCGGTTCGGGTTACGTCCGAAAAGCGCTGTACGAATTTCCGGTACCAATTGCTGGGCTATCAGTTCTAATCTGTTCTCCAAAGTATTGCTGATCTTTATGCGACCTGAAATTTCAATAAATCCATCCGCAATTATGATAAAGCAATATTTTCTATTGGAAATAAGTTTTGTATATGAAATGTGGCGATTATAAATCGTCGAACGTGATCGACGTTAAGCTCACCTTTGGCAGCGAAAAGCTCTACACCACCGCAGCTCTCAGCAGGCAAGAAACTTTCTTGCTCGACTTTGATATGAACTTCCTTGTTCGATATCTGTTTATACGTTGCCTCGACTTCACCGAGAACGTTTTCAGCGAGTGACAAATCGATTTGACGCACTCGAATCGTGATATTATTTTCCATCAGCTAAAAAATTTATTTGCATTTGTGTTATCGAGAAAATACGAATTGGGATCGAAATTCAATTGGCTATTGAAAAGAAAAACTCGTAAACGGTTATGAATAGTTGACAAAATATTGAATAAAGTTTGTTAGGTAAGGAGCTAAGTTATTTTTTAAAAAATTTCGTTTTTACGGTGGAGTAGAAATTTCAGTCTAGGAACATTTTTTGATAGTTGGACCAACGGTTGAAGAAAAACCCATCAATAATTGTGAATGTTAAACCACATATTAACTGCAACATTATAAAAAATAAGAAAAAAAGTATTGTTTAAATGTCAGCCAGGGTTGTTTAGTCACAAGAATGAAAAAACGTTCGCCAATTGAAAAACCACAATTGCAGACTTTTGAGATTGCTCGTTCACCTGGTACAATGCTTGGATAATGAGAAGTTTTAGAACTTCGCGGTAACGCTCAGGATTTTGCGTCACCTCGCCCAGTCGTTTTCTCGCTTCATCAAGGCAATTACGCACGTGATCCTCTCGCACTTTGAGTACCTTCAAACGTGCCTGGTTCAGCATGTTAGAAGATTGACTGCAATTTGAAGAAAAAAAAAAAAAAGATTTAGCTATATTTTTTTCTGATTTTTATGGTTTTCAATTCAATATTATTTACTAGAATAATTTTTAAATTTTTTCGTCCTTTACTGGAATTAATAATTGGCCAGAATAATGAATAAAATATTTTTTATGAACAAGAACCAATTTTTGTTATAACTAACATTTTTTTTCTATTACCTGCAAATTTTTTATATGTTTAGTCCAGTAATTTTTAATACTTTTTACTTGCCATTTTTCAAATGTTTTTTTGTCAAATCTATTTTCAACTTTTCTCTGTTGAATTTTTATTTTTTTTCGTTTTTTTTGTCCATTTAATGCGTTCTAATGTTTGTTTGTCAATCGATTTGTTTTTGAACATACATTTTTTTCTGTAGTTCAACTTGTTTCTCTTTCTTCTCGTAATATTCCATGATCTTGAGTCGTTGTTGTTGAACAAGACGTCCCTTCTCGATGTTGAACTCTTCCTCTGCCTTGGCGTCGATCTCTTCCGCTTTCTCATTGGCCTCCTGATCGATGAAGGCCATCATATGCTTGATCTGTGGAAAATTGAGGCATTCGCAGAAACGTGTATACAATAAGCAGTACTCTCATCATTGGTATTTAAGCTCAAAGTTATAAATAGAAATTTGCATCTCTGTTGCACAGAACTCTGTATATTTGACTTTAGGTAGACGGTGTTCCGTATCCGACGCGAATTCATATTTCGAATGGCATATGTAAAATTTGATAATACGCGAAAATCGAGGCCGGGGTTTTGGGAGAGGAAAAACAAAATTTGTTGAAAAACGTCTCAACGAAAATTACGAAAAAATCATGTCGTCTGCTCCAGTCGTTAAAAATTTTTGGTGTCGTGATTTAATAATTTTATTATTTGACAACTAAATAAAAAAAAAAAGAATTGGAAAAGAGAGATATTTAATAAAAATTTGTTGGAAACTGTAGGGCGGCCCAAAATTTTGAACATTGCGAACGAGACAGGAGGAGGAATTCGCGAAAGATGAAGATCGACGAAATATTGAATTCGTTGTTAAATTTTGCTAACCTGTTTCTGAACATCTGCGTCACTGAGAGCCATGATGAATGGATTTTTGAAATTCTATATTAAATAAGAATTTGTTGAAGACTCTTAAAGAGTTAAACGGACTCGAACTGCTGATGAAAATGGAACGTCGAAGAAAAGTCAACGCCTATGAAATACGAAAGATTCACTAAGCACTGCACCCATAGACGATCATATGACCACATTATAACATGACGTGCTGCGCGGGCGCGACTTTTTCAGTATGCCGCGGTAATCAATTGATTGTCTAATTAATGTTTTCTTCGCGCTTTATTGCGTCAAAAATAACAATCATAATTTACGTACAATCACTTATCCATTGTTTTACTCTGGTTGCCATATGAAATCATTAACACTTTCTTCCTTATGTCAAAAATGAAATTCTTGAAGCACTGAAAACCCAAATATACCTGCGGACATTTACATTACCGACAGTAGGTCGCACACACGCACGCACTTGACTCATACGATCATACCTACTGTCATATATGTATATTTGAGGGTATATATATATACATATTGTATCGGCTGGTCTATTTAATCAAGCTCGAACCTTCCAATTTTTTTGTTTATCAAAATGAAATAGCTCGTTTCGTGCTAATGAGTGTGTTCATTAATTATATCCTTCGAATAGTGAAATATTGATAGTGGCTAAAAGGCATCGTTATCTTAAGAAATTTTTAACTCTACATTCGCGATGTGTGTTGTACGGGAGGTTGCTGATTTGAGGGCATTCGTAAAATTTCGCTAATATGGCAGATATTTTCGTGACTGGTGTTGTTTGAGTTTGTGGTGTTGCTTGGTGAATTTGTATATTTACCGTTACGAAACTCAAAACCGTGATACATTTAGTGAGAGAAAGGAAATGGTATTGGAGAAAAAAAACAACGGCTTGATGTGATGAAGCAAGAATGTTCGGTATAAATCGTGATCCAAACGCAAGTGCGCGGGTGTATGTGTGCTAACGAAGCGAGAAGCGAGTGCTTTGGACACTGGGGATTTTTACACTGTGATATATACGCGGGAGAACTTTGCTCGGTAGGACTTTCCAACCACCGAAAATCATATATCATTTGGAATTATCAAAAAAAACACATTTGTTCTTACTTTTTAATCTCTTTCTTTCATACGCATACCTAAACGCAAACGTACATAGGCACACACACACATACACACACACACGCACGCATACGACATACATACACGCACACTGTGTATATTGTGAATCAAACAACCAACTATTCGGCGTGTTTCTCTATGTGTGCGCGCGTATTTGTGAATACGTGCGTGAGTGTTATTTTTTTCATTTTTTTGTTCTCTTTTCTTTCCATTTTTTGTTTCGTTAGTATCAAATGCGAAACAGTTTGTTTATTATGAATCCAATTGAATTGGGGGCTCTGTGACTCGCAGCTGTGACCGATAATTATAGGTAAATGTGTGTAACTAGTTCGGCAACGAGGGCTAAGAAAACCGCGAGAAACATGACATAAAAAAAAATAGTATCCTCTCATCCAGCGTCTCCCGCGTTCCCAAGATGCTCGAGCCTATATATACGAGCTATATAACCTTTGTGTTTCTCCGCGAGCGTATGCGGTCGCTTGTCAAATAGTCGAGGCTTTGATGTTTCGACGTTAACGTCATACGCTAAATAAATATTATTTGGTGAAAGAAAACTTTTGTGTTTGACCCTCGATTTGTTCGTAATACACTCGTCTTCGTAGTTTTTATCATTCCCTCCTTTTTCAATCGAAGCCTCGCGCGAATTCTTTGTGTTTTCGTGAGTTGAACTAATCGCGAAATAATAATAACCTAATTTTTGGCGGTTTTCTATCATTTTTCCGAGGCTAGAAATTGTGCGAACGTAGTTACAAGAAAAATGGTAAAAAGTCCTCTATGTACAGAGCCTCGTAAAAAAAACTGGTTTTTTCTTCTTATTTTTTTATCATTTCAATTGGATTTAATTCATCTGCGCAGGTAATTCATAGAGTAGCCACCGGGCTATGGCAAACCTGAACTTTGAGCAGCCGCCACGCAGTATAGCGACAGGAAGTCTAACATCGCGAGGAGGAGGCGGTGCAGGAGGTGTTTTGAGCTCGTCGACCCTAACGGGTCATGTCACGCCAACGTCTGGCATGTTCTCAGGCTCGTCATCGAGCGTCGCAAATACTCCACACTCAACGATCGTCGGAGCTAGTGTTTATCCAAGTTCTACGGGTACAGGAACGGGCCAAACTACTGGCCATCAGCCACAACAGCAACAGCTCTCGCCTATGGGAAGTAGGGGACTGTTTGGACAGAGAGGTTTCGCTGACAGACGTACCATGCCTGCTCTTGGGTTTGTTGATTATTTTTACTTGCAAATTCATTATACCATTTTTATACCGTTTCTATTTCATCAATTTGATTATAATTCTTGAAAATAGATTCTTATTGATGATAAACAGAGCAATTTTTTTTCTTTTTTCCTATTGTATTTATTTGTGGAGCTTAAATAACGAGAGTTTTATTGAAATTATCCGCTCCTGGGTCAATTTATAATTACCCCTTTTGTCTTTACTTCGCTGAGTCGATCGCTATTCATTGATATAAACTACTATTTATGCAAAATGATAAATGGAGCAAGCTTATCATTCATTATAATCTTTGTTTTGATGCTGTGAATAATAAC
This sequence comes from Rhimphoctona megacephalus, assembly GCA_963989365.1. NCBI lineage: Eukaryota > Metazoa > Arthropoda > Insecta > Hymenoptera > Ichneumonidae > Rhimphoctona > Rhimphoctona megacephalus. Next base: position 23,868,888 of record OZ022419.1, on the reverse strand, counting down.
AGACGTGTTTTTATTGGATCTGCCTGCTTTTGGGTCGGTTTATTGACCTAATCACAATTCATTCACCACTGCTGTTATTTATAACGAACAGAGTAATGTTTACAAACAATTATATTGAATATGCTTGAGTTTTGGTCCGTTTATATTACTTTCTTATAATCCATTGTATTGCTTCAATTTCATCAATTTGAACACTGTCCATTGACATTGCTTACTATTTGTAATAAGCAGAATATTTTCTGCATATTTTTCTGTTTTAACGAAGGAAAATAAAATGTTTGTTGAAAATTTGCAGGAACTCTAATCCAATGGGTAGTATGGGCAGTTTTGGAATACCTCCAAGTCGCAGTTACGGATCTCAAGGTGCGATCAACAATTTTCATTCTGTATTTGGGAGTGGGGGAGGAGGTGATACGAGTACTCCGCCATTATTGGATTTATCGGAATTTCCTTCTCTAACGAATCGTGGCCAGGGTGATTCAATGCCTCAGCCAAGTCCAATGCCAGGAAAGCAAGCTTACGGTTTGTTGTCAACAAGTACAGAACAAGATACGAACTCGCGGATTCGATTGTTCGACTGTAAAACACCGAATCCTCTTGTACTTGCTACAGTTGGTATGGTAAAACAGCCCACTACGGAAGCGAGCGAATTTACGATGAGTTCGGAAGACTTTCCCGCGTTACCGGGTACGCAGAGCAGAGAAGGACCATCGCCCGGAGGCAGCGTTTCCGGGGATAAAGGTCTCTCGGTTGGTTTGGGTCCTGATATTGGTCAGGACGCGTTACAGTCTAATAGAGGACCCGGCTCGGATAAGTCTCAAGCGTCGAAAAGAGGAATACAAACGTCACCCGATGGTGAGCATTCCTTCAAACATTTGCTTTTCATTCATCAATTTTGAACGATCTAAAACATTGAATTGTTAGAATGCAACAAAATTTCTCTTATTTTATACTAGTCTCACGAATTAATCGCACATTTTTTGCGACTCAAACGCTAAGTTTGCAAAATGAACCATTTTGAGAATAAAAAAAGTTATAAACGAAAATAAATTTTACTTTGCGTTTCAACGATCCAATACTGTAATTTTAATCAAATTATCCATTTTTTCGTCAACAGGTAAAGTAACGCATATACCAGCGAGTATGGTTAAAGATCAGTTCGGGATGGTAGGACTTTTAACATTCATAAGAGCAGCGGAAACGGATCCAAATCTAACTTCGCTCGCGCTTGGCCAAGATCTCACTGCGCTAGGGCTTAATCTCAATTCACCTGAGAACCTTTACCAAAACTTTGGTGGCCCATGGGCGGAAACGCCTTGTCGACCACAGGACATCGACTTCCACGTACCACCAGAATACCTTATCAATGCGTCAATAAGGTAAGCAAACAAACATTGACAGGGAAATTTAAAAAAATGATCTGGAAGTTTACATCATTCCAATGCAACAAAAATTCACTTTTATACTTTTATTGTTTTTAATGTCAAAGTTACTTCAACAATTTTATTCTTTGGGTTTAAACCAGGACCCTGGAAAACTGATAAAAAATAATTCCAACGATGGAAACTTCAACATTAATCAATAAGATTGATCCCAGACTGAATTCTTTAATTGAAGAACCATTAATTCTTTAGTTTAATACAATTTTTCTTTTCGTTTTTGTTTTCAGGGATAAATTGGCGCCTGTGAAATTAAATCGGTACAAGGACGATCTCTTGTTTTATATGTTTTATACGAACGTGGGAGATGTATTACAATTGGCAGCGGCGGCGGAGTTGTAAGTTCCCTTTTCTTTGCAGTTGCTATTTTTTTCTTTATTTGTTTTTGTGAAGCCTCAAAATTCATTCAAAATCAAAAGCTGTAAACTTAAACTTTTTCAAAATTACCATATTTGAGAGTTCAAACGAGAAGTGCATTTTTAAACTGTCTTCGTTCCACTTTCGGCCGGAATACAAATGTATTAGAATTTTTATTTCGCCTTATTAACGATCGAAAAAGAATTCAATCAATTTTCAATATTTTTATTCTAATGTTTCTGAAAAATTAGCTGACACAGAAATTAACCAGTTAGAAATAAAAATTCTTCAATAAAAATCGTCAAATTCTGTACAATAAAGAACCAAAGAGTTTAGTGCGATAACGAGTTTGTGATTGTGATTAACAGGTATAGCAGAGAATGGCGATATCACATGGAGGAGAAAGTTTGGATAACGCAAGCGCCCGGACTTGGTCTCGTTGAAAAAACTTCGACGTATGAGCGTGGTACTTATTACTACTTCGATGCCCAAAACTGGAGAAAGGTTCCCAAGGAGTTCCATTTGGACTATACGAAACTGGAGAGTAGACCGCATCTTCCTACGACCTTTCATCCAACCCAGCCTTGACTACAGGTTAGTTGACAAATTTATTATCATAAATGAACTGTAAACAATTGTAGAAACAAAAAACGTTCGTTTGAAGCGTAAAAAAAATGGGCAATTAATGAGACAAAATAAAAAATAGTTCATTTCGCTGAAAAATAAAAAGAAGCCGATTAATTATGAATCATCAAAGAATCAAATGTTCATGAGAAAAAAAATACACATTAATAATCAGGCAATTAAAAAATGAGTGAATCTTGAAAAAAAATGATAAAAAAACTGTTTGAGTAGGAGAAAGAATATAATGATGCTTCAAATTTACGTCGTTGAACGTATGCACAAATTCATGAAAATATTAAACACGTCTATGAAATGTTAGTTTCACGTTTGCCTGACAAACAAATTTGTTCAATGTTTGTATACACGAGTTTGTGTGTACGAATACGATTTTGGTAAGCCGCATTGGAATCACTACAATTGTATCCTTTTAACGTGTGTTGCAGATATGCCTGCAGATTCTTGTGCTGTCTCTGAGCTGGAAAAATAATCCAGCTATTGTATAAATGAACAAATTTAATAATCTTTAATAAAAACAAAATTTGAAGAGTAATAAATAAAATTCCTTGCTAAGCATACCGACCAAGCTGCTCTTCTATTCCTTCTAAATACGTCAATTCTACGTTATTTTTCTTCTTCTGTTTTCACATTCAATATCCTTTAAGTTAATAGTCATTTGTATTTTTGCAATTTTTTATTATTTATTAAAAAAAACCGATAGAAAAGTGGAAATTCAACGCTTTTTTTCGTTTATTTCGTGTCGTTATTTAACTGTCTCAAAACCTCGACTTCATTAGCTAGTCGAATCACATCCTCTGACGCTTTTATCGTGTTGCGCTCTATGTAGTTGCGACTATTTTCTTCGGTTTCGTTGAGATCGTACCTGAAAAAATGTTCATACGTCAAAAACATAGATATTAAGAAATTTAGAACTTGCTTAACCCTACCTGTAATTAACCATGATTCCACAACTATTTTCTGCTCCCCGAGGCGAAGGATCAGCCATCCAATTTATTCGCCACATACTCGCCCCATTTCGAAGATGAAAGTTTGCTGTTGGATACATTTATTTGTATTAATCTTCGACTGCATGAATTAAGAAGGATACCAAAAATATTTTACAATTGCAATAATTTGCGGTATTTGACAGAATTTTTTTATTTCCTTTATACGTCGTTTAGATAATAAAATTTGGTTTCTGGAAAAAGTGAGCACAGAACTAATGAAGTAGAATCAATTTTTTGAGAAATAAAATTCTTCTTACGTATTTTAAAGTATTTTTTTTTTCTGTCTACTAACTTTAAATTATATAGAAAATCTGATATTCGTTAAGTTAAGGAATATAAAAATAAAGTCACGTTATTAGGGCATTTAATACCCAAAAATATGGTTTCGTTTTGCCGAAAGTGTATTCAATGGTACAATGGTTTAGTAGCATAACAAAATTGTTAATTTATACCACCATGTGTGTCTTTTTACGCAGGATTAATGGCATTGTTATATCGGATCTTTTATTGTTCTTACCTACTTTGTCCAGGGCATAATTTCTGTGTTTTTCTCTGTAGAGATACCAAGCGCACGAGCGAATTATTGGATCTTTCAAGACTCTTGTTATTTCATGGTCACTCGTCCACAACGAATTATTCAAAAGTTTCCTCATTGCAATTTTAAGGTCGTGGGTACGTAATATATTTTGCAGAATTTCTTCCTCGTTCGGGGTAAACATTTTCATCGTATCTGTAAAAAAAATATCAAAATTTCGTTTTTTATGTTAATTAACATATTTTTAATGTCGAAAATTAAATACGAAAGAATTTAAATTACCCTGTTTGAGTCTCTCGAAAAACCATGCACGGAATTTTGGTATTGGTGACAAGGTGGACAATTGATTTATCATAGGAAATTCCCGTTTCACTTCTTTCACAACTTCTTTGATCATATAATTACCGAGATCGATTCCCTATTTATTGCACGATATAAAAAAAGCCTGTGATAGCAATTTGGGAAGGTTCGTCGTTCGGAGCTTTGATCCACTCACCTTTAATCCCTTCTGAGTCGAAGCTATCGAATAAAATATAGCAGCTTTTATTTCCGACTTGTTTTCACGATTTTTCGAATCTTCCGATTTACTGATTATTCGTTTTTCAGCTTCCTCGATACCTCTCAAAGTTTCTGGGAGAGAAAAAATAAACAGAAGCAAAGAAGTAAATTAAATCTCCGTCATTCTCCCAATTATTCGATTTTTATTTTTATCTCTTTCCAAGTTTTCGTTTTTATACCTGGTATGATATCGCACAGAGCAGTGTGCAATACGACGAGTGGTTCTCGCGGCATTGAAGGATGCGTGAAAACGAAACATCTCCGGTAAAGCCCTACCCTACGTTTGAGATCGAGCCAATTTCTTATTGGATGAATTGCTTCGTAATCTGATATCTTTGAAAACGATTTAAATTCTTTTACAATTCATCAATACGCAATATACGATTCTCTTAAGACCCAAACAAATTAGAAAATTGTAGTTATTGTTTTTGTAGTTGGAAGATTTACCATAAATGAGTAAAAATTTAATTGAGACCTCTCCGAACCGCTTTGAACGTATGAAAATATTTTATCTAAAAATACTACGTCTTAAAAGTATTACCAACAAATTTTATTTATAAAAATTTAAAATAACAAATTTCGTGACTTTCTTTGGATAAAAGCTTTTTTTCGAATTTTGTGCTTTAAGATTTTTCTAAACCTGTAATTATTCGATTTTTCTTAAATCTGAAAACGTTCGCGTCGTATTTTAGAGTGTTTAAATTGTGCTGTAAGATGTTCAGGCCCCAATCTGATAGTTTTCTTACAAAACAACCTTTTAAAAACCACGTCTGATCGATTTGACCCAGTGTAAGTAGTGCAGGATTCTATAATGTTACTCTACTTTAAGAAAAATAGCAATGTTTCGATAAAGAAACAGAATTACACGGCCAGGGTCTTCAGAGAGTGAGTAAAAACAATTTTGTACTAAAAATTATGAATAGGTATAGAAATAAAAAATCGACCTACTTTTTGCAACATTTCGCAAGAGCTCTGCCAAGTTATTCTCTCGAGATGCAAAAAACCGACTGAAAACCATAGGAAAAGTAAATCGTGAAGAGTTGAGTTGAGTTGTTGAAGTACAATTGCTTTTTCGGGTTCCGAAACCTCGGATAACAATTCCTGAAAACCAGGATCAACGTTTCAGAGAAAATTTGAAAGAAAATATGGAAAAAAATGGTATTTTTGTATTTATATAAATTCGATCCTTTGGATTATTCCATTATTTGACTTTTTCCGATTATGGGAAAAAATAGCAACTTTTCTATCAACTTACTAAAATATCTGTTCTAAGATCCACGAGAAATTTGACACCGTGCTCGAGTCTTCCCATGAGAATGAATAGCCATTGATACTGAGGAGTGAGAGCATTCTTCAAAATGCGTTCCCGAAGTATGAGCTCTCGTTGATTGTTAGACTGTGAAAAAACTACGAAAAAATGACGAGCAGACCAAAAAGAAAATACTGTATGTATTTACGTACTTTAATGCAACCTAATTTTTCGGATAAGCTGCAAATATTTTCGTGGTTCACGCTGTACCGAGAGGCTAATTGCCATAGAAAACAGTTTCTTTCTTTCTTGGAAAAATCCACGTAAGTACTGCAGAGCTTTTGAACTTTTGCCTATATTTATATATGATATATATGATAAAAAATTTAGTAAATTTAGCACTCGTGTTTTTCATCGAATTCATTTTTCGAATTTTTGTTCTACTTTCGACTCACCTCGATTATCCAATTGGTGATACTCGTATCTTTGTAATGAAATATTTCTTTGAGAACATCGCCCACGGACAATTCATTGTTACTGTGTATTAGCCGGAACGATTTTTGTTTCGACATGAACAAAGTTTTATTGATAACACAGTGGTGATAAAGTTTCACCGGTCGAATCATGATCAATCGATTGGAAAGAACATTCGCCATATTTTGCATTTTTCGAACGAAGCTACTTTGAACAATAGGTTCAAGGTTTCATTATTTATTTTTAATGGATTAGTAACAATGCGGTTTCGGAGCCGAATTTACATCACCGGTATTTTGACAGTCATGGAGGAAGCATCAGCTGTTTCCTCCAAACTGCACATATATCTATATTCAAATTCAAATACAGTTAACCACTGGCATTGATAGCTGTCAACGGTATTACCTACTGTCGATGAATAATATGAAAATGAAATTTCCAAGTTTATAACAAAAGAAATAATATCGTTATGATATTTTGCATAAACGTAATCTTTCAATTGAATAAAACTACGGATTAATGTTTCACGGCCATAATTACCAAACTTAAAAATCAATATCGCAAAATACTAAAAAATGCAGTCGACTCTCCCACTTGTCAACCCGTCGGGACTAAATAAGTTTCCCTGTGTCAAGTTCTCCTCTGTCCCCACTTTTAAGACTACTGACACTGCAGCGCATGCGCAACACTCAAGGCGTCTGGAATGTTTCGAAAAATGTGTCAGTGGGGGGTGAGGAAGTTTACACATGGGAACAGACGGAGTGGACATATGAGAACAATGGACACATGGGAACGTGACTAATGAAGGAATCGACTGTAACTAAAAATCAATATCGCAAAAATTTTACCATCAGTCGGTACCGTAAAATGATGAATCAACGGTCGATAATTAAAAAAACCGGTAACTTCGATCGATAAAGAAGACTCGATTAAAAATAACTTTACATTTAGTCAAAACAGCTGTCCTGTTTATGTAGTTGCGACAGTTTCAACAGCTGATCCGTATATAAGCTCCTGACCATCGCAGCAACGACAGAGAAAGAAGTGGGATATACGGAAAAAATCTAATTATTCGAAGGGAAAAGTTCTTTATGAAAATCCAATTCTCGATATAAAATAAAACTAACGGCGAGATAGATTAGAAATAACGGTACAAAAATCCTGATATGATTTCCACGTAGGACGACCTTTATTACTTAATTACTTTACAATATAATGTCACAATATGTCATTATAATCACGTAATATTAAGAATAATGGTTATTAAGTCGTAATATAATATATATATATATTCCCTTATTAATGTACTTATTTGTTTACCTCGTATTACGTAATACAGCATTTATCTTCCATCTCGTATCTCTTAATCTTAAATTCTATATATATATATATATATACGCATACATATATACCAATATACATATATGTGTATACATAATCTCAATCAGGATGGTATAAATAATATTGTATTTCATAAAAGCACTTCTTGTTGCTTAATAATATTATCCGTTTTTTCACATTGTTCCATATTAACGTCTCACTTTTTTTCTGTCATTACGATTTCCAAATATTTTCCCTATTTTCCTTCGACCTGCAATTTTTTTGTATCTTTTATTTTATTTAAAAACTTTGTTTTTGTTTTGTTGTATTCGTTGCCCCGAGTTTGTTTTCAATCTTCGTCAGGCGGCATCGATCATACAATTGGTTTATTCGATTATGAATATTTTTCTTTTATTTTTTGGCATTTTGCAAACATTGATCCTAAAATTCATGAAATAGACCAACGATTCTGAATCGACACAGCAGAAAATCAAATACCTACAATTACGTCGGAATGAAAGATCGTATTACGAAGTTATTTGCAAAAGGGGATCGTAATACGATCATTTTCGTGCTATAATTGAAATTTCGTTAATTTGTGAACTAAAACTCGTGCTATGTAGATAAATACATCGCGGTCGCTCAGTTTTCTTTTCGACTTTGATTGCTGTTATGTTGACACTGAAACTCTATAGGATATACGTGAATCACACGTTGTACACTTCCGGTAGTTCCAGTTAGTGAATTTTTGCATAAAAGGAACAGGCCGTAAATGTTTTTATCGTCAAACTTGAAATTACTTTCGTATATTAGTTATCTCAAATCTCGTTTTCTCTTTCTCTCTTCCTTCCCCCTCTCACCCACACACACTCTCTCTCTCCCCCTCACAGTCTCGTTCCACTGTTGATCAAATAACTTTTCTTTCATGTAATAAAAGATCATATTATTTTTTAGTGCAACGAATTTAGCGTCAACAATAATGAGTTATTTTCTCAGTGTCGAATAATCTCATCGTTGCAATCGTTTTTTAAAGCAAGCCCAAGAGAGCCAGAGAAAGAGGGAGAGAATTAAAGTCTAGGGACAACTCGATGCGCATAGTTTGACCTCAACGTCACAGTCAAAAAGAATTGTTTAAAATGAAATGTCAGTAATAAAAAGTATTCTCTCTTTTGGCTTATCAATTACAGTGTATGAGATATTTTTCTTTTATTCTTATTTACGGTCAAGTCTACGATTCTACGATCATATGACCCTCTGCGCGATGAAACGTTTTAACCTCGCAATTCTCCGAAAGAATAAGGCCTGAAACGCTTTGTTTTATTTGTATTCTTGTATTTTTTTAACTCCCTTTTCAATCTTCCTTTTCGATAATCAGTAAAAAGATATACATATACATACATACATACATATATATATATATATATATATATTGTTATTTTTTAATCGATTAGCCCGACTATTGGTCGGGAGAGTTTGCGAAGTAGAGCCAACCGGTTTCACATCTCTCTGGACGTGAACTTATCGAAGAGATTCGAGACAATCGGTAGTAAAATCGTGGTTCCGTATTTTATTATTTTCATTTGTATTTTTTTCTTTCTATTTTTATTCTTCACATTTTAAAAATTCGATCGTTTTCCAACTCTCGCATCTCAAAGCTTCCTTTCTCGCCACATCGTCCATAAAATTGGTAAAGTTAAAGCGAAAATTGGGCGTATCTGTTAATTCTCGTTTAATTCCAGTTATTAAATAATTCATTAAATAGTCCATTTTGACACCCTCGTTTGATATGACTGGGCGTGCACACACATACATTATTTCCTTAACTATGTTACCTCTGTCTCCCGATCACGGGAGACAAATTTACGGTATAAATTTATCTACACACATATATAAATAAATGTATGTAATATATATATATTGTATATATGTGTGTATATAAAAATATGACATGTAATAATTACGACTAATTATATCTTATAGAGATATTTTAATGTTAAGCTGCTGTAGCGCATCAGATCGATTTATTCTTACGTTCGTACTCTATATTGCTGTTATGGTATCTTATTATTTCTTACATTTATTCATTATAGCGTCATAATTATTATTAATATTGTTATTACTATTATTATTGTTATAATTGTTAATTTTATTGTATACTATAGGTATATGATTCGCTTATATATATATATATATATATATATATATATATATATATATATATATATATATATATATATATATATATATATATATATATATATATATATATATATATATATATATATATATATATATATATATATATATATATATATATATATATATATATATATATATATATATATATATATATATATATATATATATATATATATATATATATATATATATATATATATATATATATACACACATCGTCATTAACACGCATGTAATCGTGAAACGCGCGAGATAAATACATTCAATCAACATGAAAGTTCTGGCACGAGTGGCACAATTGATCACAAATACTAAAGGAAACGCGAGAAAGGTGATGATGAGCCTCATCGAGAGTCGTGTGCGTCAAGTAGTGCCGGTGGTTTCTCTCCTCCTTATCTCTTCTTTGTTTATTTTTCCATGTCCGTGTTTTCGTTTTTTTTTACTCGTATTTATATTTTTACCCTGTCGCTTTGCATTCGAAAACGCGGTTGCTCATTGTGTCGTTTTTCTTTTTTGTCTAGTTTATCGATTTTTTAAAATTTTTACTTCGAATCTCCGATTAATTTTAATGCACCTCGCGAGTTCACCACCTCTCCACGTTCTTCTCTCTACTATTTTGTCCCGAACAAAGTTGTTTCAATCAACGTTTGATACCAATATTCAAATATATATAAATAAATAAATATACGTATATGCATTTATGTATTGTGTGATAAATATATAGGTACATATATGCGTGCATAAATACACACGTATGCATATATATATATATATATATATATATATATATATATATATGTACGCACAATACGAGTATTGCACGATTGTGCACTTTACGTACGATCCTAATGCAAACTTTTTATTGTTGATTTCTTTTAGTTTTATTACTTTTTATCTTTCCCCCTCAAACGTTTCATCATGTTTTGCCTGACGATCGCGGCGATGGAACGCACCTAACGACGAAAATTTTCGACGAATCCTCGACCGTACGTTTTCGTTTATACATTAATTGTGACCGACGAAGCAGACAGACGAATATTATACGAGGAATAGAGAGAGCGAGAGAGGGGGAGGGAAGGGATCCTTATGAAATACAATATCGTATGTAATTAAATGTACGTATTTTATTTATTGTGTTCTCGGGGCTATTGCGTTAGTCCAACTTTGTCTTTCTTTTTTTCTGTTTTTTTGTTGCTTCCTTCGTTAACTCCGTATTGCTATTTAAAAAGTTTTCGTCCTTTCGTTAATCTCGTTTCGATCGCGGAAGGAAAAAATATGAGATTAAAGTGAATAGATGAGAGAGGAAATTAATAAGAAAAATGTAGAAAATGTTCCCACAATCAGTCGTCTCACCTTTGGCCTTCAAGAACACTTTGCGACCACGTTCTATATTCCGATCCTCCTTTTTTTTATTTTATTATTATTATTATTATTATTATTATTATTATTATTTGTTGTTGCGAATTAACCGTGTCAACGGATATATCGTTTTTTGGTTAATTTATATTCGATCTTTATGAATCGGCGTAGTTCAATTGATTCGCAATTAAATACATATATACACACATATATGTATGAATGAACATGTTTATTTACATATGTGTGTAAATGTTGTACGTACCGTTATTATTTAATAATACGTATGTCGAAAAGTCACAAACATTATATTTAACACGAGCGTCGTATATGTTTCCTTTACGTGTGTTATTCGTCAAAAATATATATCGTATATTTTACCTTTTATTTATTTATTTTCTTTTCCTTTTTTAATAGTAATATATATAACTATATATATATATTCATTTATATTTATGTATATAGATAATAATATATATATTTATATATATATAGATATTTATATATGTATATATCCTTAAGTGACTCTTAAATCTAAAATGACGTACATTAATACTTACGTACCTTAAAATTTACCCATATGTACCTGTGCAATCTTATCGTACACTCGAGTGTATACATCGTACTATTGTTATTAATATTATTATTACTATTTGGTATATATTATTTATTATATATATATATATATTTCGATATAACGTATCGTTTCCAAATTTTTTAAACTACATCTCTTTCCTCACTCGACTCGTCCGAGAATTTTATTCTCATGTCCAAGCCTCGTCAAAGTTGCACACCCGAAAAATCATATAATTTCAATCGATTTCCCTTCTTCCCTCTCGTGTATCACGAGATTAAGAAGAAAGAAAAAAAACGCGTACGTGCGCTGTCTTATTAAACATTATTCGTCGACCAAACTAAGTAAGATTCAATTCGATTTGATTCGAGGCGTTCCAATAGTCACAATATTTATTTTTTCTTCATGAACAGATGTCCGGATCGGATTTTAGAGAGACGAAAGAAGAATAAGTTTTTTATTCTTCCTCATGTTTTTGGTTTTGTTTTCCTTTTTTATTCTGCTTCTTTTTCTTCTAATACACACGTTTATATATCACAAGTATCAGAACCCTAAGACATCGCTTTTGTCTCTCATTTCGATCGCTAGACCCCTCTCCTTCTCTCAGCAGACTCGAAGTTCCGCCCATTTTTTAAATTTCGTGTTAAGTCGTAAATTCATTATTAATTATAATCGGATATCTTTTGGTTTTTCGTTTTCTTCTTCAATTTTTTTTTCCTTTTCTGTCTTCTACTCGTATGAACGGGACGACTCGTTTATGTCCTTTCGCTTTGTGTATTATGCCTTGTACACACGGTGGCCGGCAGTGTTTACAGTTCGAACGGAAACAAGATACTTGTGTAGCTACTCTCTTTCTCTTATTCCAACCAACTTTGTTTTATGCATATTGAAAAAAATGAAATTTTTTTTAAATATCGCTGTCGCAAAAAGTCGAATTTAGCACTTTGTCTGTAAACCTGGGTCGTTCGTGTCCGAACAAAAACAATTTTGGTTTGTACTTGGGAAATAGGGGAACGCTCCCTCTTGTCCCTAAAAAAAATTATATAGGAGGGGGAACTGATGCCCAAGTTTCAAATTTTTAGTACCTTCCAGGCAATGGTGACGAGCGCACAGATTTCGTAGTGGACACGAACGACCCAGGTTTACAGACAGCGTGTAGTAAACAGGTAAGTTAGTGAAAATTTGTTTTTTTTTTGTTTTATCGTGTTTTTGGCATCAGTGACACTTCGGTATGCCTAAAAAATTTTTTCGAATTTTTTTTTTTAGTATTTTTGAAAATGGAGCAGTGATCGGCTGAAGAAGTCACCCGCGTACTGCGTCAACGCGAAGAAATTCGATATTTTGGAGGTTAAAACAGCGAAGATGAGGTAGACGCAATTGAAGAAGCTGATAGTGAGGCCAGCGAAATAAGTGTCTCTGACTTAGAATTGACGGAGAGCGAGAGTGAAATCGAGAACGAGCAGGAAGTTGGAGAAACAGGCAGACGGCGTAAATTTGTCTACGGCAAGGACAAGCACAAATGGTGTCTCAACCCTCTGGAAACTCCAATTTTGGAGCGCGTTATTTACCGAGGATATTCTTAAAATAATTTTGAAATTCACAAATGCCGAAATCGAACGATTTGTAGCAGAGAGAGGAAACGCTGACAACGCGTCGTTTCGAACGATTACTTTAAACGAGTTAAAGGCATTCCTGGGCCTTCTATAATTCTGTGGCGTGCAAAACAATAACAAAATCAATCTGACTGAGCTGTGGTCGCGCGAGTTCGGGTGAATGCTCTGCAAGGTGACGATATCACAGCGTCGATTCGAGTTTATTAGTTGTCGTCTTCGATTTGATGACAAAACTACACGTGCTGAGACGCGCCGAGGACGTTCTCGCACCGATTCGCGACATTTGGGATATCTTTATAAAAAACTTTCAAAATAATTATAATCCGAGTGAGTTCTTGACTATCGATGAGCAGTTGTTGGGATTTCGCGGACGTTTCTCAGCGCGCGTTTATATAAAATCCAAGCCGGCGCGGAATGGGATAAAAATAATTACCATGAACGACGCGAAAACTTTTTATACGTATAATGCTATCCCATATATTGGAAAAGTATCAGCAGAGCGAGGTGAGAGCGTACCTTCTTATTATGTGCGTAAAGTGAGTGAACCAATCCACAATACAAATACAACTGTAACGTGCGATAATTGGTTCACCTCAATTGAAATTTGTAATAAAATAAAGGGAGAATTCAATTTATCGATGGTAGGCACGCTCCAAAAAAATAACCGTCAGATTCCGGATTCTTTCAAAAGATGGGCAAAATATTCTGCTTTCGTATTGCCCAAAAAAAAAAATAAAGTTGTTTTGCTCCTGTCATCCAGGCATAAAAGCGGAAAAGAATGTGAAGACAGCGGTAAACCAGAAATCATCGATTTCTACAATAAAACCAAACGTGGCACAGATCTTTTTGACCAGCTGTGTGGAAATTATACGTGCGCCCGTATAACCTGTCGCTGGCCAATGCGCTTTTTCTTAGGCATGCTGGACCAGGCCAGTGTTAATGCCGGCATATTATATAATTTCCTGCCGGAAAATGAATTGATAAATCGGAGAGAATTTTTAAAAAATCTCGCTCTGTCGCTCATTATGCCGCATTTACAAGAGCGTACAACGCAGCCCGGATTGCACCGATTTTTGGCGAATAGCATCCAAGAGATCTTGGCGGCCGAAACCGAAGCAAGACCAGCGCTGGAATCGGATAGATTAGATAAAAGAAAGCGATGCTATTATTATAGAGTCGAGAACAACCGAAAAACGCAATACTGCTGTGCGAAATGCAAAAAACCAATATGCGAAGACCATCGCGTCGTGCGTTGTGCACACTGCATAGAATAACTATAATTAACTTAACTATAATACGCCGTTATTGTAATCATAATACAAAGTTATTGTATAATAGATGTAAGATAGCTTTCATTGTGAAAAAAGAAAAAAAAATACGTTTTTTGCTAATAAAATGTGCGAATAGCAATGCATCGTACATAATTTATTGCCTGTTTTCATGTCCAAAACTTAAGCATTTAGCTTTAAAAAAACGAAACGAAATAATTTTTTTCTTCAAGCTACGCTATTCACCTTTAATTTGCAATTTGGAAAATTACGCTATCTTCATTTTTCTCTGAGTTACAATTTTTTTTGTAAATTAAATTTTTTCCCCCAATTTCTTCATTTATTTAACAAAAAATTTATGAAAAAATTAAATTTTCGAGAATTTTACAATTGGTACTTCAAAATGAATATTTCGAACAGTAGCATGAATTTTTTCAGAATTTTTTGAGTGCATTAAGGGGGTGAAATAATGGCCGGACGCGAAAGACCCACGTTTACAGACGGGAGGTGCGGAAAAAACGTTTACAGACGAAGTGTTAAGTCGTAAATTCATTATTAATTATAATCGGATATCTTTTGGTTTTTCGATTTCTTCTTCAATTTTTTTCCTTTTCTCTCTTTTACCCGTAAGAACGGGATGACTCGTTTCTTTCTTTTCGCATTGTGTATTATGCCTTGTACACACGGTGGCCGGCAGTGTTTACAGTTCGAACGGAAACGAGATACTCGTATAGCTACTCTCTTTCTCTTATTCCAACCAACTTTGTTTCATGCATATTGAAAAAACTGAAATTTTTTTAAATATCGCTGTCGCAAAAAGTTAAATTTAGAAATGAAAAATATAAAATGGAAAATGAAATGGCCAAAAAGAAGAAAAATTATTCGTATAAAAATTGAATTAATAGGACGTTTTCAATTGTTAGTCTGGATCGGATGTTTGGGATGATTCGTGTTGTTGGACGTGGCAAATTTTCAATAAGGATGTGTTTCTTCGTTTTTACTTTTTTATTCATTTATTGTATTATAATATAATAATGATAAAGATAATAATAATAATAATAATAATAATAATAATAATAATAATTCATAATTATAATTGAAATAGGTATCATTACACTATTTAGGTACAGCTGCTTGATACGCTTTTGTTAGAAAAGAAACAAAAAAACGAATAAAGAGAGAAATAAAAGAGTGGAAGTAAAAGTAATAATAATAATAATAATAAAAAAAAATAATAAAAAAATTCGTCAACCTGCCGGCGTTCGAGGTCTTGCCTACACGTCCACGATTAATTTCGTTGTCCTTGGTTTTGTTTGTTATTTTAATCACTCATTTAATTCGTACGCCTTTCGAAGCGAATGAATTAAAAAGGGAGTGAAAGAGAGCGCGTGATTAAATATTGGAAAATATTTCGTTTGTATTTTTGGGCGGTTTTAATTTTGGAATTGATTCTAAATAAAATTCATGGCATAGAATTTCTCTTCGTCAATAATAAGTCGTGGAACGAACAGATGAGATCTCGGGAATTTCAGGGTTGATTTGAAGAAGAAAAAAAAACGAAATAAAACAAAACATAATGGAAAATGATTGCGCGCCAGAGGTTCGCAACGTAATATAAAATTATGTGTGCATATATGTGAAGCATAGCAGTGGCGAAAAAAATAGGTATATAAACTATACATCTCGTATATGTACGCAGAGAATGATCCCCTTGACAATTATTACTTTCACCTTTGAAACTCGCCCCTGCTCTAATAAACCGAAAATTCAATCGGATTACAAATAATTAATAATCGTTATGCCGTAATATTAATAATGTGACAATAATGTTATAAAGATAAGAGAATGTGCTCGTTTTCCTTCGTCCCTTCTCAACGTTCCTTTTTTTTTTATTTTCTCTAAAGTTTCTGAGCTCGCCTTTATATTGTTTTCCTCCATCTCGTTTCTTTCTATTTGTCCTAATAATACCCATACGTTTGTTTGTTTTTTATTTTAATTTTCTTCTCAAAATTTACGCAACCACGTAACGCGCTTTTGTTCGGTAAAAGTATATGTCGTTTATTCATACGCACAGATATTAAATAATTGGAATATTTAGATTTATTCCACTGTTTTTCGATTCGCTTTAAAACCACTATCAATTCTCATTAAATCTCGAGTCTATCTCTCGTTTCATATGCGTGTATGTGTTTATGTACTTTTTTTTTCCTCGAGCCCATTCAATTTTGTACGAGATAAGGGCGGGGGGTTAATTTATGAAAAGCAAAGATCGCAGGTGGTAAAAGAAAATTGCGGGGATAATAATTTTCTTTTCAATTTCAAAATTCGTTATTTTCACTCAATCCATCGGTGCGCGAATTAATTAATCGACTAAAAATATTTTAATGCATATATCGCTCGAAAATAATCGATTCTTTGCTTGTTTACTTAATCGCGAAATTTTTTTGCTTCATTTTTCCAAGCGTGTATGTTTGTGTCTGGGTATGTGTGCATTAGAATTGAGGGGAAAAATGTGATGCGCTCGTAATCCGATCGGCGAGCTTTTCGCGTCCTTTGCAAGTTAATCATCCAGTTTTCGGAACTTACGTTTTCATATCTTAAACATTAATCTCCTTTTTTTCTTGGTTGCTTTATTTTATGTTATCTTTTTTCTTTTTCTGTTTAAATTTCAATTAAAGTTTTTTTTTTTCATTAACATTTAATCAGTTATACCCAACTTTATAGTCACGATCTATTGGTATAGAGTTATACGCCTATGATAAGTATATTAAGGCCATGTTTCGAGGTTCCGGAGAATAATAGCGTCACCTCATTCGCGATTTTCAACTGTTTTACCTCTCGAAAGAGGAGGGACAAAAAATCATTAAAAATAAAATTAAAATACGTTCAGTACGTAGTCATTTGGACGAGCGGGGAAGAGAATAAGATAGAGAACAAGAGAGAGAAAGAGGGAGAAATAGAGAAAAAAAACAGTGCGATAGAAAATTCAGGAAGATTATGGGCAAATTACAATCTACAATTAAAAAGATTATAGTTAATGATTGGATTGAGGTTAGTGTTTTGTACACTATTCGTTGAACATTTTTTAAAACTCATATTTTTCACTATACGAGTAATAATATTCTCCTGTCAAGGAGCGGAAAAAACTTGCCACAGCCAAAGTAAAAAAAAAAAAAAAAAAAAAAAAAAACAGAAAAGATCCCATAGTAGCGAAAAAAGGCAGAAAATATTTGCCAAAATATTTCCAATTTTGCGATTGAAAAAAAGAGATAAAACAAACCAACAATAGATTCACGAGAATCTTACAGGATGATTAATTGTACAATTAAATTACAGCTTAACCGAGAGAGTGTACAAGCAAACAATTAATTCTACGATTGCACGACAAAATTAGTGTGAACATTTTTTTTTCTTTTCTCACACTCACTTCCCTCTAATGTCTTCTTACATTTGCACTCCCAGAAACTCGACGGTTTAACACAATATTTGACATAAATATTGTGTACGTGTGTGTGTGTTTTTTTTTCTCTTAAGTCTTTTGACTCGATCTAAATTAATTCACAAACGTCAAATCGACGAAACTAATATGAGATTGGAACAATTGTTGAAAACATCGATATATGATATTTAATTCGCGGCTTAATAAGTAAATTAATATATAATGATATATAAATATATTTATATATATGCAGATATATATATATATATATATGTGTATGTTTATGATATATTTTCATTATAAACAATTTGCTTAAGTATAGAATTTTTTCGCACTCCTATTAATCTTGCGATGACTCGAGTGAGAAATTAAAAGAATAGAAAATAAAGAGAACTGCCTTTTTGGATATATCGATGAATTTTTTCGTTTTCTTTTTTCCACCATCATCGACGATTTTTATCGTCCCCTTAATATCAGACAATCATTTATTCATTATGTGTGGTTTGGAAACGAAAAGAGCGAGAGAGAGAACAGTCTTAAGATTTACTTAGAGTCCTCCGAGAGTACCGTAGGCTAATGAGCATTTTGAACGAGAGAGTGTAATTTATTTCAGCGTTTGCTCTCTCAACGAGAATAAAGAAGATCGTGTCTCTCGTCAATACATTATTTTTCTTTTTCATAAAATAACAAATAAAAATAGAGTTGATTTATTTTTATCACGATTTTTCGATTGGCAGCCAAAAGGCAAAAAAAAAAGAAAAGAAAACAAAACAAATTCGTTGAAATTGAAATAACATTAGAGTACGAAAATAAGGACGTTCAAAGTTATTCGTGCCACTGTGTGTAAAAGAAAGTAACTATTCGTGAAATGATATGGCAGCTAACGTTTTGTATCTTTAGTGTGACGACAGCCTACGGTTACACATATTTATGCATGTTAAAAATGACCATTTTGTTATTTTCGAATCGGTCAATCTACGCCCGAGATTGCGAAAAAATCCAGTGATGCGTTTAGATTGGACTCGACTGTATATATATTTTCATTATTCGTTGGTTTACAATGTTCGCAATGAGGAACTTAAGAAGAAAAAAAAGAGAAAACAACAGTTGAAAATCGCAAGGGGGGTTTCTCTGAACCCCGGGGGACACAACAACTCACCGATCTTGGAACGTATTTGCTTCATAGTCGATAATTTTCATCTTGTGTAATTGATCATTGAAAAAATATGAAAAAACAAGAGAAAATGAATATTTACTTAAAAATTTTTCATCTTTTGAATACGTAGCCAGTTCCATTGAGGTAAACGCAGGTTCGTAGAATCGCTGTAGAGTATGAATTTGCATTTATTTTTCGTTTCTTTGTATTGCGTGTTGTTACGTTTTTCTTTGTCCCCCCCCCCAGTAATCGTGTCATGTATCGGCTTGCTCAAATTTCTCAATAATCATCGTCCCCGTTTACCTCGTGTATAATAACTTACAATGCAAATTTATGTATTTATAATAAAATTCTTATTGCATATACATATATATATATTTTTGTATATGTTTAGAGCTGTTTTAGTTTTTATAACGAGTACGAGCCAAATGGGATACTAACCCTCCGTCCCACGCGCTATGAGCGAAACACCGCATTTTTTGCTTTTTCATTAATCAACAAAAATTGGTGAATGATACACTTGTGACAATTTAGCTAATCCTGTATTATTATTAGTAGAACGCAATAAAACAGAAAATAATACGATAATTTTCAATTTATATTTTACAAATAATATTTAATACGACTAAGTGCAAAGAAATGCGGCGTTTCCCCGCTAGAGCGTGTGGAGTCGTCCATATGATTTTACGTTCGACGTTGCCATATCTCTTACTGAGCACTTGAGCACTAACGGCGCATGCATGCGCGTAAGAGCGATATGGCAACACTGTAAGGCTCAAAGGATTGCAGCGATTCCCCGCGACGCGTGTAACGGCGTTTGGATTTCTAGCGCATGTGACGGAGAACTAAAAGTGTGATAAGACGAAAATGGTCGAGACCCGTCGAAATTCGTACGTTTGAAAATCTAGCTAATTATGAGAAAGAAAATAGGCTAATGTTCACAACACAGTTTTACACGAATACTCCTGCTGGACCAGATTTTTTTCTTTTTTTTTTTTTTAAACCCTTCCCTTCTCATCCCGAGTTATAATGTTTCTTCGACCGACTAATACTCGCACTTACTTCAATGGCATATGCGCTAATTTAACTCACAGTACAGTTAGTTAAGTTAATTACGATATATTTCCTTAAATGTAAATACATTGATGTTGTACATATTTATCAATATTTATGTAGGTATGTGTATGTGTGTATATATACACACAGATACATGATTAAATATCGTGTTATATAATCATTATTTGTTATATTTCGTATGTATATAAATTCATTTGCTTGCTCAATTAAATTTTATGTATATGTGTGTATATATATATATGTGTGTGTGTGTATATATACACATATATGTACACGTAAACATTAATCACGTACATCCATATGTATACACACACACAAATATATATATATATATTTAGATTTTTTTTAAATTTAGAACACTTGTGTACGTGTATTTTATTATTCACTCGTTTATCACTCGTTCGCATGATTTTAAACTTGTTCTCTTTTTATTCTCGCATTGAAACATTCGATCAAATGCTGCATTGATTTGCAATATTGTATTTTAAACGTGAGTAAGTTGAGTGCATTTGATGATGGATCATTTTAGCCACACAGTTTGTTTATTTTTATTTATTTTTTTGTTTTTTGGTATTCAATCATCGCATCGTATTCAATTTTTTAATAGTTTGAGTCGATGTGTTATTTTTAAAGTTATTCGTTCGTGTTACGAAAATTGTCTGGAATTTTCGAACTCTTCTTTAGACTTGATTTGTTTTTTCGATTCTTCTCGCTCAAGCGTTTCGCATGATTGTGAGTATGAACATTTGATTTCGTCGCTTATTATGAACAAGATTTTTTTGAAGAATCGCGAAATTTACGTTAACATGAATTTGAGAAAGGGTTATTTTTGTTTTTTTTTCTTCTTTTCGTTTTTCATTATTATCCGTGTCAATAAAAGTGGAACGAGAGTTTTCAAGGAGGGAGCACGGGGAGGAAGGGAGGGAGGGAGGGACTTAAGGTCACTTGTCTTCATCTAAATGCTAATTAATTAATCGTGGAAACGAGTCAGACTTCCTCGTGATTTTCCTTTTCTTCGTCGTTTTTTCTACCCTCTCTCTTTCTCTCTCGCTCTTTATCTCTATTCATTCTAATATTTGCCTATCGTTCTAAGGACTAGATTCAGGCAGGTTCGCTGACGATGGAATTGGAAATTTTTCGTCATTGCGAATTACCGTTAGTCGAATTTTCGGATACTTAAAAGGGGAAATGAAAAAAAATATATAATATATATTATCCATATATCGCATGTATATCGTCTGTCGAAATTTTTTGATTTTTTTTTACTATTTCGTCGTGTATTGAATTCGTATGGTCATTTTTTTATATTCATTTTCATGGACGCACTAACCGAAAGAGGGAGAGAGCCAGAGCGAGACAGAGATACAGGAAGAAATATAAAGATTTTCGATGGCGTTTCGTCGTGTGAGTTTAAAGGAAAAATAAAAATATTTCAATTGTTTTCACGTTCTTTCAAATAGTTTTATCATTTATATCTCGACATTAATTAGGCACTGAGACGCGTTACAATTTTTCGGATAAAATTTTTCCGCGATGTGGATTTTCTTTGTTTTTCCTTTGTTTTTTTATATCGCGTGTGCAAACAAACGCACTCACGCATACAACACAGACATGCACTCATACAATCATTTGTGATTTTTTCTATTTACGATAATGAGTTTTTGTCCAATTTGGCGAGTTTCACGTTAATAAGAATTCATTTTTCTTTCTTTCCCACTAACTTGCATATTTCCATTCGATTACTTAAAATTTTATTATTTTTCTTTTTCAATCACTCTTAAGTAGTACGCCCGTGCTTTATACTGGCCGGAAGTGACTGGCAATTTGGCCAGGACACGTGTGAGGAAAAGTTTTTTTAAAATTATTTTGCATTGTTCAGCCAATTTTTATCGGAGACATATTCATGTTTTTATTTTTTTTTTTTTTCAATTTTAAAGCACGATCGAGCCTAATGAGTATCACAACGAGAGCCTCGAAAATTTCGATCTATCGATTGCTTCAAATATTCGATTATCGATAAATCGAATTTCGATTGTCGCTTGGTTCAACTGGAAGGGGTTTCTTTTTGTCGGCGCGATTTTTGCACGAGGAAGGTGACAACGTGCGAATATTAGAACACCATAATAATAATAATAACAACAACAACAATAATAATAATAATAGTAATAATAATAATAATAATAATAATAATAATAATAATGGTGATAATTACGAATACCAATAATAATAAGCGTTATCAGAAGAAAGACTGGTACGAGGGCATTTTTTATTAATTTCTCATTTACGATAAAGTAGTGAAGCACGCGTTCGAAGCTCACTTTGAAATATTTTAGTTTATAATGTTCATAGGGAAGAACGCATTGTGTGCTGTTGAAAAATGAGCGGCTAATGCAAATACTTAACCATCGGGGATGTTCCGAATATATTTCGAGACTCTCGTCGATCAGGCACGTTTTATCATTAAAAATTTTGTTTAAAAACATTTTTTGCTCTTTGATATAATGAAAATTTATTGATTATTAGCGTCAGCGAGACGTGAATGAAATAGTACGGTTTTCAGATTAAATGATTACAGAAGAAAACAAATACTCGGTTCGATCGTAAAATCGAGAACTAGCGAGTTGCGCAAAACAACAACAACAAAAATAGCCTATTCGCGTAATACTATGAGACTTTCGTAATATATTTGTAAATCGATTATACAGATTAATAATTAAGTTAATTAACATTTATGATTGGCAACACATTTAAGCGTATATCGGAGCAGTGGGTCATCTCTTTCGTTCTTTTTCCCCCGATTCTTCTCGCTCTTTCTCTCTCCCTTCTATCTTCAATCTCAAGTTTTCAATTCGTTGAAAAGTACTTTTGTTTTTGCATTATACTTTTACCGTTTAGTTACGCGTCGGGACTAATGACATTTTTGTTATTTTTCATTCATTATTTCGTCGATTTGTGTATTTTCATAAAACTCTTAGGGTTAACCAATGGAAGAGTAGATTGTTTTCACTCATATTTTATCATCGTCGTAAACCTGTTATCGGAAAATTTCACAACTTTTTTCTCATTTTAATTTTCTTCGTGTTTTTTTTTGTTTTCTTTTCAATCCTTGTTTTTCTCCATTGGACCAAAGGGACGTAACTGGAATGATCGAGTCACAGATCGTCATATTCGTTAACTATTAAAGCTGGACAATTTAATTGGGGATTCATTTTATATTATTTTTATGTTTTTTTTTCTTCATTTCTCATTTTTCACAGCGTTTTAGCGCTTGAAGAGGCACTCTCGTCATTCTTACACGTCTGATAACTTTCTTCCTCCTTAATTATCTCATCTCTTACGATCTTACTATATTTAGTCTTGCCGTTTTTCAAATATTCACAATTTTACAATTTCTTTGTATTTCGGGTTGATTTTATTATCATCGTCATTGTTCGTTTTGGCGATTATTTTACAATGATCTGGAAAGCATCCATATCGCACATTTTTATTTAGGATTGATCGATTTTTCTTTTCATCGTCGTTGACTTTTTTCAACAAACTCGTTTCGTAAACAATTGGCTTTAAATGCAAGCGAGGCCGCTTGAACTCGAAACTTTGTTCGAGACATCGCGAATGCATGAAATATACATACACTCATGTATGTATATAAGTATGCGTGTCACACACGAAAAGCAGAGTTATTCGGTTAAATTCGTATTCACGTAGTGCTTTTTATTTTGTTTTTCTTTTCAATTCGTTTTTTTTCTCTTCAAAGTTAAAATGTACGAGCACGATAAGAATATCACGTAAGGAATTTTTACTCTTTCTTTCGTCTCTGTAACGCACATTGATTCATCGCCTCCTTTTCGATCGATTCAATTGATTTGATCATTCCTTTCAATTTTTCATTAATCGCATTTTATTTTTGTTTCCCTCTCTCTCTCTCTCTCTCTCTCTTGTTTATCTCTACATCTCGCACAACTAATTCGTCATCGCCCCCGTCAGAGTTTAGAATATACTCTAAAAATATGTGTCTTATTGATATTTTGAAGTTACATTGATCCCTCGTAGGCATATTTTTTATTTATATTTTCATAATCTTCCCAGCTTTTATCGTTTCGTGTCAATTTCTTTTTATTTTCTCAATTAAGTTTATTTTTGGCTTCGCAATGAGCAGTGATGAAGAAGGATTTACACGTGAGCACGAATCTCTCTTTCTCTCTCCCTCTTCACCCGATACATTCAATTATGATTTTTCCATGATCCAAATGTAGTATTTTTTTATTTTTCCAAGAGAGAGAGAGAGAGAGAGAGAGAGAGAGAGAGTGAGAGAGAACGTTTTTGTTTCTAAAGCTGCAAGATTTCGAGTCGAGTCGATAATTGGCAATTTTTGTTTTTCCTCCATTTTATCGGAACTTGAGTAATTTGCCAAAAGACTCGAATCGAAAGAAATTTGACAAAAAAAAAAACAACAAGAAAAAGAGCGTTTTCTCGTTTTTTTCTTTTTCACTTATTCAGTTACTTATTTCTCGTTCTCTCTCCTCACAATAATTATATTATATATCGATATTTAGTCCCAATTTCTACTAGAATTTACACAATAATTAACTACGTAAATATATATGAATACGTAAATAGCACTCGAATGACTTTGATTCGGTGAGAATGAGAGAACGAGAGAGAAAAAAGGGAGGGGGGGGGGCAGATAAGTCGACGAAGAGAGACGGAAAGGGGTCGAGTAATGAGGAGGAGGAGGAGGAAGTTGAGAGAAAGAGAGAGAAAAAGAGATCGAGGATACGACGATTAAATAAATAAAGCGAGAGACGAATATGAGAAAGGGAGAGGGAAGAAGATATGAAACTTTGATATTTCTCTCGTCCGATAGATTTTTCCTTTTTCTTTTTTTTTCAAGTATTCCTTTATTTTTAATTAACTAGATCTTTCAGGTATCAATTAATTGTTGCATTGATTATCTAAAACTAATTAATTAACAAATTTATTAATTGATTCATTATTGGCCTCGCGAATTTGGTAGACGAACATTTCATTTTTTTTGAAAATTATCGATCTTGTGACCGAGCTCGTTGATTTTTTTTCTCCCCCTCACATAAATTACATATTATATTTTTCTACAACTTCAGTCAGTTTTTTATGGTTTTTTAAAAATGTTTTTCTTTTCACTTAAATCTCTCGCTTTTAGTTCTCTCTCTTTCTCTCACTTTCTCGCTCTCTCTCTCTCTCTCTCTCTCTCTCTTTCTTTCTCTCATATTCTACAGTCTGGAATGAACACACGTCACCTTCGGAAATGCACCTACGGCCTAAAAATACTAATAAGTTGCACATACGCCTGGAGACTCGTACCGAATTAACCGCTAATTTTCCACATTTTCCTTTAAATCTTTGTGTGTGTATGTGTGTGTGTGTGTATGCTTACTCGAATTACACGCTCGAAATTTGTTCTCCGCGCGCCGATTTCACGTCGAAAACGTTCCATTTTTCGTTCCTATTTCACGATCGATTTTTCCTCCTCAATGCCTTGTTAAAGAGCTTTTTCTTTCTAATTTGAAACATCGGGAAGCCATTAACAAAAAAAAAACAATATTTCACACAAAATATGAGAAAACATTGTTGCTCGTATGTTTCTCGTGACTCGTTGTCGAGAAAATTTGTAAATCGTTCGTGAATTATTAACGGCAAATGGTGCATTATCGTTCCATCTTTTTCTTAGATTCGTAAAAAGGGATCAGCCACGCACATTAAGCCTGATTTATTTATATATACGTCACAGCGTACATACATACAGAAAAAATGAGAAAAAAAAAACACGGTAATAACAATAATGAAGAATGATAAAGAGAAGAAAAAGTTAAATTACAAAACTTTTGTCGAGGAATATGGACGAGATTGGGACTTGGTGGTCTAAAGTGAAAAAGTGGGCGGACACAATGGTGTGAGCGTGCTTACAAGACGTGTGTAGTGCAAATACGTATACAAGTATAATCGGTAAAAATCATCGCATTTCAAAGTACAACAGTAATAACGATAATATAATAATAATAATAATAATAATAATAATAATAATAATAGTGGTATGTACCAATAATATAATTATACATTAGCGTATCGGTAAAAATATTCAAATCGTGTAAATATTAATAGTGATAGTACGCATTTTAGTAATAATAATAAAAATTTTTAGATTATTTTTTGTTGGTTTTTACTTTCATGAAAAAAATTCAGTAGCGCGTCGCAATAGTCAATAATAGTACGTAAATTCGCGTATTCAATGTATATTTATCGTTGGTGTGTTAAATTGTTAATTCTCGTTCGTATCGCGAGTGAAATTGAAATATAACAATTGAGGAATTTTCGATTTGAAGTGGAAAAAAAAGAAAAAAAAAAAAAATTCTCCCTTCATGTTTTTTCGTTTTTTTTGTTGTTCTTTCCATCTCGTTTGAACATGTTGATTCGCTCGGCGTTTTCTCGAACTTGAAATGGATTTCGCGTATATATCTCTCCTTTTACGAGATCACAGATTTATACTGGCGTTTTATACTTTGATGAAATATTTTTGTTTTCTCTCTCTTTATTATCTTTTTTACTTTTATTTTATTTTTTTTGATATTTATTTTCAATCGGTGAGCACGAATTAAAAGAATAAGAATATAACTTAAAAAAAATGATAATATTTTACGACTTTTACGATAGCGATGTTCGAATGACTGCTCGCGTGCGATGATAAAAAAATTATTTATATATATTTTTGTTTGCTTACATACATATAAATATATAGATATATATATATATTTATATATATGATAATTTTTACATATAATAATTTTCCGATGAGGGCTAGGATTGGGAGGAATGGATGGATAATATACCCGTGCTCTGTGACAAAGCCGAAACGAGAATCGAACGCTCATTGACTCCAGAGGAAAAAAATATTAAATAAGAAAAAAAAAGCGAAAATTCGAAAAAAAAAAAAAAAAAAAAAAATAGAGTGAAACATTAACAAAATACGAGAAACAATTAGGAACGAAATGTGGCGCGTGTATCATTAATATATTGCCGCGCGCGTTAAACCGAATCTTTAATACGTGTTTCCTCGCAATTATTATTTTACTTTTCGACTAGCCGACTCTCCTCGCGGGCAGCAAGAGCAAGGAAGAAGAGAAACAATAAGAAAGCAAAGACGGGGGAGAAAGGGAGGGGGGAAGAAAGAAAAGAAAACAAAGAAAATTACAAAAATTTCAGGTACGAGATCGGAGAACCGATTTTCGATCAGTCTCGACTCTTTGTGCAATTGCGACGAACTAGCCTGCCTTTGTGTGGCTGTGTCATTCAAGCGTTTTCGATGTTACGCGAAAAAAAAAAAAAAAAAAAAACAAAAATAACGCGTAAAAAAATGATAGTAACAAATTCGAGTCGTGAGAGGGAAAAGAAATTCGTTTTTGTTTTTTTTTTTTTTTTTTTTCAAGAGAATAATGATGACAACGACGACGACGAC
>OZ022419.1:23801157-23836157 GCA_963989365.1 Rhimphoctona megacephalus | reverse complement strand
CGAAAAAAAGAGGAGAACCAAAAAACGATAATAAATTCCTGTTTGACGATATACAAGAATTTTTCGCAAACACCCACAAACACGCAAAGACACACGCACACACACGCACGGGCGCAGGCATACACGAGACACCGGAAACCGCGGAACGCGCGCAGTAATTAAAATGTACAATAATTATGTAGTTCGCCTCGTCGCCTCGTCGTTTGGTTTTCAGTCCATCAGGTACCTTCGACGTGGGAAAAACTAGTAAATTTCGACGCGACCGTTAAAGGGGTCCCCGTCCATAGCACATACGAGTTTGTCCGTAATTATATTTACTTTATTTTTATTTTTCGTACTTTTCTTTTTTTTTCTTTTTTGTTTTTTTTCCCCATAGTTTTTCGTTTTTCACATTTTCTTCACTATTTTTGTTTTTCCTTTTTCTTTATGTTCATTAATTTCACGTCCTCGACATAAAAAAAAAGCGTGTTTCGCGATCGAGGACCGTATTTTCTCGATTTGGCCGTATCAGCGATTTTTGTTGTTTTGTTTTTTATTTTTCGTATCACAAGGAGGCATAACGCATTTGACAGCGGGCCCAGTACTTAATGCCACCACGACTTGACTCGAATTAAAATGTGATATTCTTTTTATTTTCACATACGTGCACTCTCATTTCCTTACTAGTTATCGTCTTTGTCATTGTGTTTTTTGTGATTTCTTTTTTTTTATATTTCCTTTTACTGCAACGCCTTATACGTCGTTTTTATCGTTTCGTCTCTATTCACCGACATTTGTTTTTTTTTCTTTTGCTCAGCCAGTTTTTGCGCGATCGCGGTTTTTCGCGACTCGCGCGATTATTTCGATTGTTTTTTTACTTTTATTTTTATTTTTTTACTCTTCTCTCCAATCCCACTCCCATTTTCCCCTCCACGCTCCCCAGTGAACCATGGTTATTATTATTTAATTCTACGTTAATAAATGGTACAGAGACACACTGGACATTGGCACGACAGGTGGCATATAGGTTTAATATAGAATAAAATTTACGTTATTGCGATAACATTTGGTATCGTTTTGTCGTTGCCCGACCAGCCTGAATCTCTTTTTATTTCTGGTTTCTTCTCTCTCTCTTTTTTTTCATTTATTTCTTTATTTTTCTTTTGTCCTTCGTTTCAATGTTCGTCTCGTAAGCATTCGTGTCTCCGTTTCGATTTTTTCCTGTGCATTTCCCGTCTCTAGCCCCACCCCTCTTTTCTCACTCTAACCCTTCTTTCTCTTTCTCTCTCTCTCTCTCTCTAACGACTTAAATATTTATTTGTAGTTTCTTTGTCATCAATCTCTACCATCCCGGTTGGCAGGACGGCGGGCAGCGACGTCAATGCTTTCATTAAGATTTATGTATTCATTATTATTATTATTAGTATTATTTTTTTAATCCCTTTTCACGTTTTTTCCCCTATCTCAATATTTTTCTTTTCTTTTTGATTAGATTGGTACAGTCTAAGTTTGATACTCGCTGCAGTCTTTAAACTGTCCAACAAAATGAAAAATATTATTCATATACATATATGTGAGCGTATGTTTATGAATACTCACATGAACACAAATATATGTATACAATTGGGTAACGCCCTTACCGCGATCGCGGTTTCCCTCCCCCTAAAACCCCTCGCATCCCGACGAAATACTTGTAGCACAATTTAATAATTCTTTCGATCATCGGTCCGCAAACAAAATGACTCTGGATGGTTCACAGCTGAAAAACATTTCATCGCTTTCCCGTCTCTCGCTCCCTTTCTCTCTCTCTTCCTCTACACATATTTATATATTCTCTCATTCTCGCTTTACCAGGATCGTTTTAAACCTTAATCAACGATTGTCAGAGAGGACAACTCGCCGAGTACGTCAAAACGACGATTTTCGTTACGTTTTACTTTTTTCCTCTTTGTTCTTCTATACTTTAAGTAACTCGTTCGTCGAGAATAACAAAAATAAAGAAGAAAAAAATGCATAGAAACAAAAATTGCAAAGACCACTCGCATTCCCTAAAAATCTACGTTAATTGACATTCCGAGAGAACTCTTACGTGGAGAGTTCATCTCTGCTATTTGTTGTTCATGTTATTCTTTAATAAATTTACTTTGTTTACTTCTGTGTGATTTTTTTTGTTTTTTTTTTTCGTCAGTTTTGCCTCGTTAGAGGTAGAGGGGTGACGAGATTTTTGCGGGGAAGGGATTTAGGGCGTCGCCTTGATATTATCGTTGAGTCGATTCGATAAGTATAGGCGATCTTACATATAGTTTATATATACATACATATATGTGTATATATACATATATCGTAAAACGCGATAAATAATGGATGGGTCTAACGAATCGGGAAGAGATTCGCGTCGTTATATATCACACGTCGTGGTGCTATGATGCATTATAATATATATACACATACATATATACATATGTATATATAAAATAGTATATTATCGTTATTATAATCTGTCTCGGGTAGATCCGTTTTTGTTTTGAGATCGTCGAAGTCGTGCCTCATTGTTTTCTTTTCTAGTTGTGTTTTGTATGTTCTCGCGATGATAGTGTTTGAAAGGAGCCGGGGGGCGTGCGGGAGGAGGGCAAATAGCGCCACTTCGCCGGATTTTTCAACAATCGCGCTTCATAGTTATTATAATTATTTATCTTCTTCATTTTTTTCGTTTATATTGAGAAATAAAAGCAAAAAACTAAAAAATAAAAAATAAATAAAAAAATAATAGATCGCTTGTTTCGTCGCTGTCGCTGCGGTGCTTTCTCGTCACGGATTGAGTATTTTTTGTGCGAACTGACTCGTTCTCTACATCGACTCACCTCCCAGAAGATCTCCGGGCAAATACAAGTTGAGCGAACTCGGTGTCGTCCTTTGTGTATCGCTCGTGTCGATACCGCTGTTACTCCACAATGAGTTGCTCGATGGTGGAGCGCCCCATAATTGGCTTGAACTACCGCTCCACGTGTCCGGCGATGGACCAGCTTTTTTCGTTGGTCTCATTCCCCAACCGGTGTTTCCACTGTTACTCGATTGCTGCTGTCCTCCACCACCGTGACTAAGCGTGTGCAGGAGAGTGTGAGCCTCGTTGTCGACCGGCGATTCCGCGAATATCGTTGTGTTACCGAGCACGCAATTGTTTAACGCGCCTTGAGCCTATTCAAACCACAGAAGAGTGTTCATGTAACATCGCGATCGATCAAAGTTCTCGCACGATTCCGATTTTCGAGATGTTTCAGTTTTTTGAAAAACTGCACAAATATTCGAAATAATCGAAACATTGTTGTGGAACTGGGACAACCGACGTTTAATGTTTCCCTACCGGAATGGTTAATTCGACAGGTAATTTTGTCTTTCATGAAAATAACAGATAAAAATTCTATTACAATCTAATCCCTTTTTTGATTGTATTATATTTTATAATTTTGACGCAATTTTCTTTATTTCTTAAATTATCATTGATAATTCTTATTTTGTCCAGTTCTTTAATAAAAGAATTCTGGAATTTCTGGAACGATTTAGATTTGTGGAACGATATTGATCACTCCACGTGAGATTGTTTTCGATCTTCGGCGGTTTTGTTATACGAATGCAGAAAAGCACCTTAATACTTTGTGGAATGAAAAAAACTAAAAAATATGAAATTCGTCATTTTGAAAAAATGAATTGAATGAATTTAAAAGAATTGAAAGTGAATTTCAATGTTTGAGTCTCATTAAGTGAATGACACGAATATTTGTTTTCGAAATTTAAATTGAATTCGAATGATTGTTGCTGATTTATTAAAATTATGATTGCAACATCGGTTCCCGAGGTTTATCTCAACTGGAGAGAAATAAATTTTCGTTGGAAGGAGACGACTTTAATTACCTTCGTTGCCTCGTCGCGGGTCGAGTATTTAGTAAGCGCAATTCCATGATTGAGGAAGAGACGGAAATCCAAGACGGGTCCGTGTTGCATGCAGAGGGTTTTCAAAGTCGAGCCGTCGATTTGAGGGGTAAGATTTTTCAGAAGTAACCACGTGCCGGATGGCCAACCTGCTCCTTTGCTTCCGAGGCCAGGAGGCGGACCGCGAACTCTCATCGGCACGCCCCACAATTCTGAGTACGTCGGAGGTGTGGGATCTGTCCAAGTGTTTTTCGAACTGGAAATAAAGTGAAAAATCAAAATGAATAATAAAAAAAAACAGACATTAAACAATAATCGTTTTGAGAAACAGAGAATAAAATAATTTTCGTGTGATTCGTTGATGAAAACGTACCTGGCAAAAGCGCTCTGAGTAGTAGCCGGTGGATTGAAGCTCCAAGTTGAATTGCTGAGACTGGGTATCGACGTGTCGGCATTTACCGATTGCGGGGGCGGTGAAGCTTTGCTGCTGGATGAGAATATCGCGTCGGGATCTTTGATTGCAGCGAGAGAAAGAGAACGCACGACTGAACCAGGTGTAATGCTTGGATCATCTTCGATGTTCTTCATCTGTGAAAAAGATGAAAAAAAAGTCGAATCATTCATTAACGAATATTGATAGGAAAAACATTAATTTGATGAGAACCAATTTACTGGAAAAAGAAATGAAAAAGGGGAAATTTATTACCTTCCAAGGTTTGCCAGGTTCAAATTCGGGCACGAGATCGGTGAATGCAGTACCGCCGGGTTGCCAATCTTTTCCATCGGTGGCGTCGTTGTTACCGGCGTCGGGCCAACCGCTGTCGCCGAGTCGGCTCGACCAGGTGCCATCTCCTTGTCCCAAAAGAGGATTCATGTTTGGGCTGCTGTGCGAGTGACTCAGGCCTACAGGCGTCTGCGGTGGCTTGCTCGTCGTACCGGGAGCACGTGAAAACTCGTTTGCGGTTAAATCACCGTCTTTATCCAGCGACGGTAATTTCCATTGATTCAATCGTGACTGTTGTTGGCTCTGGGAATAAAAATTTCACATAGAATTTTCCTCCGTTTATATGCATCGATTAAATCCACTAATCTACTAATAAAAAATAAAAATGAATCGAGTAATAGAAACCGACACTTTTAATTTCTTTGGTCAATAATCAAAAATATTTTACGAATTGAACGAATTGATAAAAAAAGTAAGCTGACGAAAATAGTTGGAATAATCGATATTACATTTTCTTTTAACTCTTCTTAAGGGTTTTTAACTAAAACCATTCGCTTTTTATTTATTTTTACTCTAATCTGTTTCCCAGTATACCGAAGACCCGATTTAAGGAACAGCGGCGGGATCGGCTCCGCATCGCACTTGCAACAAATCAGGGTAGCGCACGGTTCGTTTTTCCGTCTTTGCGCACTTGACGCAAGGTCGGATTGGACCGGGTGCTTCCCCCACTAAGCGCAGATCGATCGATATTCGGCGGATTGTGGGAGAAATTTCATCAATCGGGATTCCTTAAATCGGAGTCGCGGTGTATTTAACGAGAAAAATTCACATGTTTTTGAGCTAATTTTCGCGGTAAATGAAATATAATGTTGAAATTATTAAATATATAATATTAATATGAACTTACGACCGGTGGTTCTTTGTTCATAGCCAAATCACTGAAGCTGTTTTGTAGAGCGGACATTGGATCGTGAACCGACGAAGTCTTGTAATAGTCGGACGTTTGAGAAGGTCCAGTTTGATGTTGTTGCTGTTGTTGTTGCTGCTGCTGTTGTTTCATATAGGTTGCTTGTTGAACAGCAATTTGATTCTGGAGATTTGCGATTTGTTGTTTAGTCTTGGTTATTTGTACGCTTATCCGAAGGATTATTTCCCCGTTGCCCTTGAGTGGATTTTGCATTGAATGTTGTTGATGCAATTGTTGCAATACTTTGATCTGTTGGAGCAACTGATTGAGCAACAAGAGAGTTGGCGGTGCGAGGGGTTGATTCAGTATCTGCTGATTCAAATAACCCTCTTGGACAGCGAGCTGAATTTGTTGCACGAGCATACGCAATTGTTGGGTGCTCGGTGGATTTTGAAGAGTTCTTGATGCCTATTTAAAGAAAGAACAAATAATCGTCATGATAAAAACAAAGTTTTACAAATGTTTTACGTATTATATTTTATTAATGTTTTTTATGAGTAATTTTATACTTTTTGAATTTTTTCCGATTTTTTTTGGGCGAAAAGAGACTTTTATGGTGAAAAAGTTACTTTTTTTTTATCATCGGAGTCTACAATAATTACCGACTAATTTTTAAAAGTACTAGAATTTTTTTGGAGTTTCGTGTTATGGTATTTAAAAAAAAAAAAGAAGAAACTCAAAAAGCAAAAATTCCGATATATTATATAAACAGAAATCGATCGAGAATAAATGGATCTGTAAAATTTCAATAAGCATGGACATAAATTCGAGTGTTTCATTTACGAAGTAAAGATAGACGTTTAAAGCCGTTCAGATTGTGAAAGTGAGAGAGCGAGAGCGATAGAAATTGAAGCAAAATAATGTGAAAGTTGTTCATGTACGACGAAAATAAGAAGAATTTATTTGTCCAGTGACGAATAAAAAAAATTAGAAAAGTAGTGATATTTTTCTTCATTTCTGTGGAGAGAAAACGATGCCTCTGCATTCTTTTACTTCAAAAAATGTCGATTACACCGAGAGAGAGAGAGAAAGAGGGAGGAAATAATTAGAGAACATAGTAATGAGAAAGCTCGGGGAACAATGCAACAAAAAATCGAGCAAAAATCGTAAATCTTGAACAATTTTCACATGCAACTATCACAGCTTAATTAACGTAGGCTGAAGTTGCAAAAAGAATGAATAATTAGTGAGGAATACAAAGCACATTTAAGGGAAAAAAACTTGCTGAATATCTGTAAGCGCATAAAATATTTCGCAATTTGTAGCGACGTAAAAAGCACTTCGTAAAAAAAAACCCCAATCAAACAAAAAAGTGTTTTCCATTGCTAAGACAAAATATCGATCGTGGCGTGTTCAACCAGTTACGGAATTGTTGTAGTTTTAAATAGAAGAGAAGAAAAGAAAATTAAACAAAATTGCAAGTCATTAAAAAACGAAAATGAGTCGTCAGCTTTTTTTTCTACATATATATTTCTATCAGATTAACCTTTTAAGGACGGAGAATTTTCCATTAAAATTAACTTTTTTTTCATGCGAAATTTAGCTATATATGTACTGAATAGCTTATGTGGAGTCGCCAACCTTAGAGGTGGTCGACATATCGACCACTCCTGTCCTTAAAAGGTTAATGCAGTTTTTTAGAAACTCCGTTTTCAATCCACGTCGCCATATCGATATTTCGTGATTTCTTAAATGCTAATTCTGATTTGTTGCTTATTTGCGAGGACAGGTCAGGTTCATTTTCACCTGGTTGAAAGGAGGTTGCGGAGGATTGGCACTCGGTTGTTGTTGTTGCAGTTGAACTGCGGCCTGTTGTTGCTGCTGTTGCTGGAGCTTGAGGAGACTGGCGCTGGCGACCGAGCCACTAACGTTGCCGGTAGCAGCCCCGCTGGGCACCCCGGCACCCTGCGTTACATGAGAACAACCCTTTTGTACCATATGCCCTTTTTTCTAGCAAAACTTCTATATTTATAAATGAATCATTCAACTATTTTCAACTATATTCATAAGATATGCGATATAAGAATATATGTCAGTATTTTCCAGGAAAATAATTTATTTTGAATTATAAATAAATGAATATTCGATTGAAAATATCGTTAAGGAAAAAAATGTATAGAAATTATGGTCGTCAATATTTTTCAGGGTATTTAAAGTCATATAAAAATCAATGAAGATTAAGTTCAAAACGTAGATCGTTCGAAAACATAAATTCTAATAAAATGCGTGAATAAATTCAAAATATAATGACGGGATTTTTTGAGCCGTACGGCCGAATTCTAGATGTTAATATTTTATAATGAATCCTCGAAAAGCGAAATAGAACTCAGAAAAAACGTGATAATTGATAAATTTATGTTGACAAAAAATACAACGACGCAGACCGATGTTTTTGAAGTAAGTTTTAGGTTGAATTTTTCCAACTCGTTCAAATACCTCGAAATATAATGAAAAAAAGTAAATGGTTGTATTTGGTGATTAATTTTCGACGTCGAGAGCGCAGTTAGCAAAAAAAAAAAAGAAAAAAATTTAGTGCGATGTTACCTGTATATAAACACCGCCACCACGTGAACACCAGCCCAATTCGGTACGATCGTAGTTGATCAAATAAATACGTATGAAATAAACCGGGATTGTTAAAAAACGTTCTTTTCAAAAAAACAAAATTCGGTACGTCATTGACATTATTGTTACAATCGTGAAAAGTTTTAAATGTTGCGAGAATGTCACCGATGTTTTGAGTCGATCGATCGACATGGAAAAGCTTGCGACGAAGAATCGAGTGTAAGATTGAAAATATTGTTTTTCAACCTTCCTGATGAACATGTACAAAATTTGTCACGTCGTAGCAAATTTAAAAAACAAAGAAAAAAAAACACCCGTCAACAGATTTGGGTATACACACGCATAAATCATCAACTGATTTGTTGCACAAAATCCATGGGGTGTTACACGACTGTCACTCACAAAAAAAAACCGAAAAGACAAAAAAAAGTACTCCCGATAGGGTCAAAATCGTGTACAAAACGTACAATTTTGAGTTAGCCAAATCCCTCGTGTAAAACCACTCGTCGCTGACGAAGTAGCAAATTTGATCGTTAATTCGATAGAATGAGAGAAAAAACAGAGACTTACCGGTGGGAAGGACATCTGTTGAGCGACGTGATTGAATCTCGGATAAGCTGCGGACGACGAGGGTTGACTCGACGGATCGTAGCCTGAGGGAGCGTCGTGACGACGCCATTGATCGAGCGAGTGCAATTGGCCGAGTAACTCTTGTGCCTCGTCGCGGTTCATTTCGCGAGTTCTGAGCGCGACTTCGACATCTTCTTTCTGAGGTTATCAATCAATAAAAGAGAATAGAGTGAACCATCGTTGAGCAGAAATTGGAGTAATTGAATAAGAAGAAAAAAAACAGATGAAATGCAACAATTATTACGAAAATTTACCTTGTAGCCAAGATCGCAAAGATAACGAAATTCTCGACTGTTCCAAATGAGTTCTTTGGTGAGTGCAGGTTTGGCTGGATGTGTCCAGCTCGGACCGCGATCCATGTCAGTATCGGCCCAGCTCGTGGCGCCGGGTCCGCCCATCGGTTTGGATTTGTGACCACTGGGACCTCCCCAAGTAGCTTGATTTAAAGGAGGTTCGTTCCAAGCAGCGGGTGTTTTAGGTTCGTCCCAAGTAGTAGCTTCGTGTGGTCCATCGGTCCATGAGCCGTTCCGGCCACCAGGACCTCCGGGATGTCCCCACATCGGTCCTCCGCCACCACCTCCACCTCCACCGCCACCACCTCCGCCGCCGCCGCCGCTACCACCACCACCAACGTCGGGTTTCATTCCGGGTTGGCCTGGCATACGATTTTGAGGCATACCCGGTGGACATTGCATGCCACCTCGAGCAAGATTCGGTGTCGGAAGATCTTTCCAGTGGGAGACTTTGCTGCCGGGCATTGGTCGTTGATTAGCAGCGGGATTTCCCCACAGGCTTGTACCGTCATCGTAATTCGGTACGTTTCTACGTTGAGTCGGTGGTGAAGGCTCTTCCCAACCGGACGGTTTGCCCGGAATCATGTCTTTCGGGGGCGGTGCAGCCCATTGATTCATGCTCGATTGATTGATCATTTTGGCAGGCGGACCGCCCGATGGATGTTGATGACTCAACTGATGATGCGGTGGTCCTGGTGGTTGACCCCACATTGCATCCGCATTCGCACCGTTCAAACGGCCCGATATTCCACGAGGATCTCCTCTCATATCCGTCATACGATGATCACGTCCAGCCATCGGATCCATCACGCGCATATGATCACGGGGATCCAGTGTCATACGATGATCACGGGGATCACGCATTTCACGAGGATCCACCGAACGAAGATCCCGAGGATCGCGCGGATCTATTCGGGGATCACCCCAGCTCGAACAGCCTTCAACAATAAGAACATTTTCCGTTCACTCAAAAATCTCAATAAACCCTCCGAGTTTACTACGACAAGTTCCTTTTGGTTCAAACCCAAAGTATAGTCAAATTTGAATAGAATATTGAAGAAAGTATTGAGATATCGGATAATTTGTTGTCGAATTTTTCTTTTTCATGCTTTCAAGAAATTAAAGATATGGATTAGTCGCATGAGTGCGAGAGAGATAGCTGCAAACTTTGAAGTCCGATCGAAATAAAATAGTTTCAGCCTATTTTTTGCTTTTTTTCTGCGTGGGCTAAAACTTTTTTTTATTCCGATCGGACGAACGGTGTGGAATAATTTCACTTTTACAAATTCGGGAAAGCGGGCGGAGTGACTGATCAATACTCTTAAATAAATAAGATTGCGTTTTTATGTTCGAACGAATAAATTCGAAAACTATAAGTATCAGTTTTTTTATATGATACATACTGGCTTGATTGCCTGCGGCTCCGGGCCACGGAGCAGTGTTCGGCTGGCTCGGGGCTGGAGCGCCGGTCCACATGTTGGATGAATCAGCAGCATCGTCGTCCTCGCCCCATGTACCCCCGATATTTGTTGATGGTGTATGTCCCCAAGGTGTTTTTGCTTGCTGAGGAGGTGGTGGTTGGCCACCATTTCGCAAATTAGCTTCCCAGAGGTCGGTGCCGTTGTTTACAGGTGGTTTCCACATTGGTACACCGTCTTTCGTCATCGGTGGCTCCGGTGAAGCCGGGACGTCCCAGTTGGTGTCTTGATTTACTTGTTGCTGTACCCGACGTGTTTCAATTCAATCGTTATTTTCATTGTCGCGAGATGTATATGTTTTGAACTGACGTTTCCAGTCGAAGATTTTATTCGATAAGAATTTTCGTGTTTAGCCATTTGACAATAATGTAATGATAATTCAGTTACTTTTGAGATGTAAATATCAATTTTCAATAATCTGTTAAAACAATCGATCGTTTTAACAAATGATTGTTCAACGTATATCTTTGTTTTAGTCATGTTGAATGAATTTATTGATTCATCTGTATACGCATGCATTTTTTATTGATTTTCTTCCCATTTTCAACTTGAAACGCAAACGAATTAAAAATGTAATTTAAAAAATTCACACTTCTCCAGGAAAATCATCAAATTCACTGCACGCGACGAAAAAAAAAATTTGCCTGTTGAATCGTTGAAACAATTTTATTAAAATAGTATCAAAAAAATGATTTTTACAATATCTAGAAGTTTTTAATAAGATTTTCGTCCAATATTTAAGTACGGAAAAACTAATCGAATAAATTTTAGGCTGTGAAGGTATGCGTAAAACATTCAAAACCATATTTTTTCGTTACTTACGCAACTCCATCCATCCTGACTGAAAAGAGCCTCCCTCATGGTGTTCAATTGTTCGAGTTGAGCTTTGGTCGACGGATTAGTAGTAACGGCAGTACCGGTCGTCGCGACTGTGCCCTGAGCTGGATTGTTAGCTTGATTGTTGTTTGCGTTCGATCCCGACGGTTGTTGCTGGACGTTGTTACCATTGTTGTTTTGGGCCGTTGGATTGGGCACTCCAGGACCGACCGGATTGTTAGGCTTTCCCTGTGACCATTGGCCCGCGCTGTTTTGATTTCCTTGGGTCGGATTCGATGACTGGGAGGTCGGTTGTCCCGATTGAGGATTTCCTGGTTGATTTGGATTGTTCACTTTGTTTACGTTGCCTGTTAAGTAGCGCGTAGAAATAACGTCAAAATTATGTCAGCGACAGAAAAAAAATGTTACAGTAAAATGGAGGCTCTAGTTCGAAAGGAACTTTGGCGTAAACAAGTACGAAATTCAATTGAATTTTCATTAAAATTAATATTTAGTGAAATTTTCAGAGATTTGTGTTGACCGCGCGTTCTTATCATTTTCACGGTCATTTTTCAAACATAAAAAAAGTGCATTTACGAAATTTAAGACAGAAAAACAAATACATTGAAAATAAAATGAGATTTTGAAATGAAAATAATGATAAAAATGAATTAAAAACTAACCGGGATTATTTTGAGTTCCTGGTGGTCCCTGATTTTGATTCGAGTTCGGATTGCCTGTGACGGGTCTATTGACATTATTGCCACCCCAGTTGCTCGGTGGTCCGGCGCTACCGGGTGGATTGCCGGGAGTTCCGCCCCAACCAGATTGATTGGCATTGTTGTTGTTGTTGGGAGTTGTCGTGGGTGCAGGGCCCCAATTAGCTCCACCACCGCTGTTCAAGGAGCTTTCCCCTCCTCCGCAGAGTCCCAGCATGCTTGGTATACCCCATCGTTGTTTGTACTCCTTGATCGGATCGAAAGTTTGTTCTCGGTTCAGTTGTTCGTATCGCTCCTTACAATTAGCTCCGGCTACGATGTCAAGTAACACGTTTTTGAGCTCATTGCGGCTTTCCTCGTTGTTTTCGTAAGCCATTTTATAAGCATCGATATAAGCGCGTATTTGTGACATGGTGACGGAGGAATATTTCATAAAGAATTCATCCCCGAAAGTTTCATCATTGTTGGCATTATTCTCGTTAAGGTTGTCTTGGTCAAAAACTTCGTTGGAGATACGATGGGACGATAATGGCTCGTCGTTCGAGTCGTTATATTTCCAATCGATGTATGTTTTATCGATGATCTCGTCGTCAACGTGGTTTGTCGCACGTTCGACAATATATCCCGTTATTGTCGTATTTTCGTCGTAATTACGTGGACGAGAGATCGTATTATCGTCGTTCGATCGTGACAATTTACGATCGTACGCGGTGTGATGATCGTTGTCCAAATCGTTTACGCAATCTTCGATTATAATGTTACACGATTGTTTGTCATCGGGACAAACGTTTGCGTTAAAGTCGTGAGAACTCGTGTTATCAATGCCACGAGATACAGGTACATCATTTGTTTGGGATGTGACGGTGGCTGATTGGCAATTAAGCGTCATCGTAGGCTCGCAGGTAGTCGGTTTAGGAATGTTGACGATCTTACTGACACTTTTAACATCGTTTTTCTCAATTATTTCGTCAGTTGCGCCAATTCGAGCTTCCTCGTAATCAACATTATCATCAGCATCAAAATCGCCGTTATAATCGTCTTCGTCGTCCTCGTCTTTGTCGTCTTTGTCTTCGTACTTATAATTCGTCATCTCTTCGTAAACTTTAACGCGAGACGTTTCAGACTTATCGCTAGACTTAACGCTCGGCGTAGACTTAGATACGGACTTAATGTACGCAGAGTTAGATTCAAGATCGACTTTAGTAGACACTTGATACTTGTTATCCTTAAAACTATCATTGAGAGGCTTGTTAGACTTATCGTTATCCTGAAATGAAAGAGCACCAACGGTAAACATTGTTGCTTCGGTACTTCTAATACCATCATTTTGAGACCCTAATAAGCTAATATTAGTAGTCGTTTTACAACTAGTCTTGTAGCACACAGCGACGTTAACAATGTCTTCGATAACATCTTGATTATTGTTACTAATATTCATCGTCTCGTCGTCTTCGTCGTCGTTTTCGTAATAATAATTGTCGCGTTTCTCGTTCCCATTGTCGTTGACTCCGATACGAGAGACGAGTTTACGAGCAACTCCGTTATTATTATCGATCGTACAATGATGATGATGATGATGATAATAATAATAATCGTAATCGTCGTTATTCCCGCAATTGTCATTGTAACCCTCAATCATTAACAATAATGGAACACATATGCGTTGCTTCAGCTCAATCACGGTGACGCAATCTATTAGATAATTATTATTTGTAGTCGTAATGCGAGACGCGGCTCGTTTTTTAGTGAGATTATCCAGGAAAGATTGCAATGTGTGGTCGGTGATTTCGTTTTTGTAAACGATAAGCGTAATGGAAGAACTGGCGTGATGCTGCGCCTTTGAATTGTATCGCACGAGTGACAAACGGAGAATCCCCCTCAGAGCTTTTTCCTTCTTCGCCATTTTTCTCGATGATGATGATGGTGAAGATGACGCGATGATCGTCGTTGCCATCTTCTTCGTTGCCGTTCGCGTTGTTGTTACCGCGTACGATTTGTACATCTCGTGTTCGTGATTGGCGCTTTTCGACGATGACGAGAACGACACGGAGAATAAGGAGGAGAAGGACGAAGACAAGGACGTCCACGTTGAATCGTTGAGGCATATCGTTTCACCAATAGCTCGATTATCAATTGCGAAAGGATATACGGCTAATCTCGTACGATCCTCGTTGTTGCGTCGGCTTTTACGGTATTGATCTTGATCGTCGTCGTCGTCGGTTTTTTCACTCGCGTCGTACTCATCGTAATGATCAACAACTAGATTAACCGGGTTTTTGGCGTCTACGCCAGCGAGGCCAAATTCGGCCAGGAGATAGTTGTCACCGTGACTGGTTGAGCTGAGCAATATCACAGACTTTGAGTTATTATTACAATAATAATAATTATTACTTACGAGACTAATATTAGCCTTAAATTTATTGTTTTCGCCGTGGTCAAGGCGGGACCCTAGTAAGGAGTAATTGTCGACAATATTGGCGAGACGCGACTGCCGCTGGGGGCGATCAGACTTGGGTATCCTAACTAGGCTAGGTACCCCAGCGGGGCGGCGCGTTTCACCCCTCTCTTCTTCCTCCTCATCCTTCACTTCCTCTTCTTTTTTTTCTTTCTCTTCTTCCTCTTCATCCTTTTTTACAACTAAGCGTACACTTACTTTTAGTACCCTAACGCTTATATCACTAAAGCTATCCTTATTATCACTTAACGGCTTACACGTAGACTTAGACGTTACGGCGGAGCTGCCTAGCTGCTGATCAAACAGCGAGCCCGGTGTTTTTTGCTTTCTGTACTTGTGATGATTATGTTCTGCATTGTTGTGGTTATTTACTTTATTATTATTATCGTAGGTTAGAAGGTGATTTGTTGGGTTTTTTGTGGTTTCTTTTGCCACTGACTGGCAGGCCTCGCCTACACCGGCAAAGCTGAGCTCACCTGAAATTACACAACACATACACCAAAATGTCAATCCGTCCTTTCAAATCCTCCTTTATCTCATTTACCTCGAGAGTTCACTCA
Source organism: Rhimphoctona megacephalus (assembly GCA_963989365.1). Taxonomy (NCBI): domain Eukaryota; kingdom Metazoa; phylum Arthropoda; class Insecta; order Hymenoptera; family Ichneumonidae; genus Rhimphoctona; species Rhimphoctona megacephalus. Next base: position 23,821,044 of record OZ022419.1, on the reverse strand, counting down.
TTTTCAATGACCAATTTTACTCGAGCTTCGACCCTCAATCAATACACCTCGAGAGACTTTAGGTATTAACCCTTAAATACATTATTGGATCGGGAAATACATTTTTTCCCCAATATCTTAAAAACTAGAAAATCAATAATAATCATAATGATTTATTCTTTATTCTTCCGACCTCGTGTATCGATTGAAAAACAAAATGTTAAAATTGGCCTTAATATTATTTGGAAATGTCAGCGAAAAACAACTTTGGACTACACACTTCTAGAGTTAAAGTTCTAGAGTTTAAAGACGACAAACTTCTGCTCTTATCACAATGAAAAAAAAAAAAACTTTCTTAAAGATTCAAAATTTGTTCAAACTTTTTTTATATTCATGAACTTCTCTTTCGAAACATTTCAAATCTCTATCATCCGATATTTCGAAGAATACTTTCTTTTATCAGCAGTATTTCGGCGCTTATTAATCTTATCAATCAGCGTACAGGGTGTGGTTTTTTTTCTCCTTCGTGCGAATTCTCGATTAATCGTCGCTATTTCTCTGCGATTTCAAGCTTTTTTTCAACAAGATTCCGAACGATTGTAATATCCGATACATTGTAAAATGAAAAAATTCCTTTATTTTCAGTATTTTAGAGTGTGAAATCGCCGGCTTTTTTCTTTTTAAATCATTACAACATTCACAAAACGTGAACACTTTTTTGAAATTTCGATTTTTTTTTTAAATATCGTGACAGTTTTCTTGTCTTCGACACATTCAGAAATGTTCGTTTTTTTTGGCAATTAGAAATTCAAAATCTCGAAGATTTAAGCGTTTTTATTGTTCCTTATTATGATTTCAAATTACGAATAAATTTATAAATTAAACTTACCAGATTGGCGTGGCAGGACGGTTAAGAAGTCATTGGCGGCGGTAGCTTTGGGGTGGCTGATAGGTGCTGCCATCATGCTGCTGTTTATGAATTCGATATCACAGTACCTAGCATGCTCTGGTCGTTCCCCCTCCCGCGCCCCACTCAGACTGCTTCCCTCTAATACTACTACATCCCCCTGCAAAATAAACCAACATTAATAAACTGATGAAACATGTTTTTTTTAATCCATTTCTTACGCGCTCTTAACATTTTGCATAATTTTTTGATGTCATTAACCGCGTTTAAGGTAGTAATCGCGCCAAAGCGTTTTTCTATAGAATTTTTTTTAAATTTCAAGGATTCATGCAGGACACTATTGTGTAATTATGTGCAAAATTTTGAAAGGGTTTACCCCGTTCCATGTTCGAGATATTGGAAATAAAAGATTGCACAGTTTTGCATGTATTCTTATAGGGAACGCTAGAAAATTTTACATTTTACGCAATAACTCCGAAACTTTTCTACAGATTTTATTCTTTTTTTAATTGTCATTTACAGAGAAACTTGTGACGAAGTTTGTCCAGAAATTACAAGAATTTTGACCTCTTAGTTTCGGAGATATAGCGATATAAAATATATGTTATGTGTATTAGATAGGGAAACGTGGTTATTTCGAAAACTCTAAACTTTATATTAACCCTAGCTGCACACTATAACTTTTAGTACCTTATTTACACACTATCGATCTATTGGACCGACGACTTTTATTGCTCTATAATATTGTAGCAAATGCGTCTATCGAGGTTTAATTGTAGTGAAATCGAAACGCCAGATTCCGACCAATCCGGAGAAGCAATCAGTAAAGCCAAAAAGCTTCGTTTGATAAAAAGTTATAACGTTTATGAAAAGGCGTGTGGTAAAAAAAAGGTGAAAATGTAGTGTTGCTGTCGATCCATTGGACCCCGTAGTGTGTAGATAGGGTTAAACATTTTTCCCGAAAGTTTATATATTTTTAGATTTCTGTAAGATGTAATAATTATTAGATTGTTTCTAAAAAGTTAACTTTTGAACATGACTGTGGCGAGACTATTACCTTAACTAAGGATTTCTACAATTTAACAAAATTTTTTTTATATTATAAATAACGGAAATTCATTCAACATTGTAAACATTTGGCATAAATATTGAATATAAATGAAATCTATATTTAGTTAAAAATAGTGAATAGCTCATTTTGACCGTGAATATTCCGAAGATTCTTGGTATTTTGCGTAATGTGTCTTCGGATATTAAATAATTGGAGTAACTAAAAGTTTTCAACGTTCTGAATAATTTTTTATACATCAAATGAGTGGAATTAAACAATCCTAATGTTTAACATACGTTTTTTAATAACATTAAACAATTGTACTTTGGTAAAAATATCTAACACTTAAAATAATTTTTTTGTTAAACAACTGACTTGGTAATGTTTAAATTACTCTTCACATTCGCCAGTAAACATTATTCAACAAAGTTTTTCCTAGAGAATGAAACAACGAATAATAATCGACGAATTTTTCTTAGTTCAGCTTTGTAAAATATGGCAGCTTACCTTGGAATTTTGTACGAAGGCATTTGTTTCGGTAGAAATCTCATGTGAACTAGAATTGTGTGGAAACATTGGGCTCAGTTCTTCTTTGGCAGGCAACGCATAGAAACCAAGATCTGAAAAATGGATCAATTAATAGAGTAATCCACTTGAATTTATTGCTAAAATATTTTTTTATTGTTTATTCATAGGGGAATGAAACTGACATGAATAAAAATCAGCGGCATGAGTAAAACTTTGCAGTAAATTTTGTAGCAATTTAAAAAAATTCGCAACGTTCGTTCTCCGGACGATTCTCTTCTTGGGTACTTCGATATTCATTAATTCGTTTGTTATTTTTAACCATTTTCAGTTTCAAAGGAACGCGAGACTGAAAAAATTGAACTGCGAATCTGAACTTCATTTAAATAACCTAAATTCAGTATTTGGAAGACCTTTTTTCAATTTCAACTAGCGCACGGTTTACAGTTACTCTATATTCAATTAAAAAATAAGCAACGAGGATTAAGAAAAATTGATAACCTTAATCAAGAATCATGAGACATATTGCTCCAAATTTATTAAATTTAAAACTTATTAAAAAAAAATATGGGATTTATTGCTCCAAATTTATTAAAATTAAAAATTATTTAGAAAAACATGGGATTTATTGCTCCAAATTTCAAAAAATGTCTACAGAACATTCCAAAATCAGACAAGACGGTAGAAATTTAATAAAAATCGAACACTGATAAATATTTCAATAAAATACGTATTTTTGAATAAAATGGATTCTCTTTAAATTTCTTGCATTTTAATGCGAAGAAAGAGAAATCAACAAATTTCCGAAAATTAAGGTTCAGGTTGCAAGAAAATACGAGATCCAATGGCGAAAACCGCTCACATTTACAAATCGCATAAATGTAAAGAAAAAAATTGCAATATTTACTTTCCCCGCGTGTTCATTCAACAAAGAAAAAGGCTTTGGAAAAAGTTAATTTACGGAAGAAGCGGTTAGCCCCGCGATGGTGTTAAACTCGATAATCTGGGCACGTTTATTAGAGTGTCAGTGTGGAAGAAAAAGTGAGACACGGGTGGCAGTATTAATCTTGAAGATAAAATCGAATAAAATAAGATAAACAAGATAAAATCATCTTCCCTGAGATTATCTGGTCGTAGAGGTTTCTTAATTTCGGAAGTGAAAAAAAATTATGGATGTTCACAGGCGATTCTCCATGTGAAAAAATTGCGTAAAAAGAATTCAAAATTTGCATTAAAAAGGTGATGGGGTGGCGAGAAGAAAAACATTCTTAAAAGCGTCTAAACAGTATTTTTTCCTGCATCTCCGAAGTGTGAATCATTCGAGATGATTATGCAATGGACAAGTACTTCCTATACATCTAAGATTCCATCCGACACGTAAATGTGCGCACACATAACCAACAAAAGGCAGAAAAAAGGTTCGAGTGGGGGTAGTGAATGGCAAAGTCGCCGGAACGTTTGCGAACATGTATATACTTGTTTTTTTTTCTCAGTAGTAACTTTACAGTAAATTTTAACTGTATAAAGCGTAGGAAAACAGAGAAACACACAAATATGGATGAGAGTACATTTACATGGTAGGCATGGTATTTCAACGGGGGAAACAAATTCTTCTCTTCGTACGTATTTACGAAGCTTCACCGTTTCGTACTTTTACATAGGATAGTTCGCGATCGTCGCGCCCCCCTTCCTCCCCCTCCTCGCCAAACGATCTTCTTGTGCTTCGTCACGCGCGTTTAGGTATTTCGAAAGGTCAGCCAGCACGATTTCGAGCTGCAGAACACACAGGAGCGCGAACGGAGTAGAAGCGGGGCTTGAGAAGAAAAAAATAAAGATTGAAAGAGAGGAAAAAAATGTAACGGAATCGGGCCACGATGGTCGCACGAGCAGATTTATCGCGTATACGAGGCTCTCGCCCGGTGAGTTTCTCTTTATCTCTCTCTGTCTCGCAACCGTATACATGTAAAATAAACAGAAAAAATAAATATATTTTTATATATAAAAATATATGTATATGGTAAAAGGCAGAGAATCGCGCATACTGGACGTAGCCCGAGACGAAAATCTCATGTGCACGAAAAGAGGCAACGAAGAATCATAGATATTCGGAGTTACAAATAAAACCTCCAGATTGGCCTTTCCCTTGCGCCATTTTTGCCGGAACAGGTAGGTTCGTAAAGACGCGCAGTATTTGAAAGAAATAAAAAAAGAAAAGAGAATGGAGCTTGGTAAAAGAATGCAATTTAAATAGAAACGTATAGAGAAAAGTTAGATAACGAAGGCGCGCGAAGCGCATTCGTGGGATGCTAAAAAAACCCGATCCTCGATCCAAACACGGACGAGGTTTATTATTCGTCGCAGTTTCGACTTTTTTACGCGCACATGCACGCACACACACACACATACACACGCACGCACGGCTGTTACGTATACAGGCATATATACCTAGTATATTTTAAAACTATTTCACGATTAATCATACGATGTTCAATGGGGAACACAACACTGTGCTCCTGCAACCGCGTCGCTCATTACGTTGTCGAACGGTGCTCGTGCGAGAGAGACAAAGAATAAGAGAGTTAGGGAGTAAATAAGTAAAAAAAGAGAGAGAGGAAACTGCTAAAGTAGTTTTAGATATATTAGAACACGGGTTTCGAACGAATTCTGAAAACGTCGAATATTTATTTCGATTTTTTGATAAATTCCTCTCCTAATTCTACTAGCTGGAGACTTTCATATTGCAGGAACTTGGCTTTTTTGCCATTCGAAAGAGTGAGAAAAAACAGGGACAGAAAACACGGGAGTAACGTTACACCGTTTGAGAATGAACGACGCGGGATTCTCGAAGACGTTTTTTTTCTCTGCCGTTCCTATACGCGCGCGCGTACACCACACTGTTCGCTTTTCCCTGACTCGTTTTTTCGTTTCTCTTTCTTTTTTTCTTACGAAGCAATTCTTTCAGATTCTCAATATTGATAGCTTTCGTTTTCCCGTTAGACAAACAATAAAATGGGCCAGATGGAACACAGGAAAACTTACGCTTCGAGCCCTCGAAGAACACGGACAGTCTGTACGGAGCTATTTCGCTAGCGCGGAATAGGCGAAGCGTACGCTCGCGCGCCAGCCTCACTGTGGTGTGCTGTTCTCGCGAGCGTTCCTCCTCCCCTCTCTCTCTTTCTCGCCGTTAACCCATCATCGTCTACGGCTCATCTCTATCTCTCTCGTTCTCTCTTCCTCTCCCTTGTTCCCTCTTTCTCTTTTGCAAACCTCGTATCGTATTATAGTACGAGTACAAACGCGCAAGAAGCAGCGAGTGGCAGCACCGTCGCACTTGCTTTTTATTGTAACCGATGGAGGGGCGGGAGAGGGGAGGATTGGCGCACCGACGTCGTCGGCTCTCTGCCACGTTCACGTCTCTTCATTCGTTCTCTACTCTCCCAGGGATTATATTATTACGTGTAGTCTCAATAATTTAACCAACCTCAAACTTGAGTCAAAAATGACCAATTTTTTCACACATTCACAGCTAAAAACGCCCTTTTTTGGAGTTTTAGCATTTTTTTTTTTTCATTCTATAAATATTTCAAATCCCACTTTTCGATTTTATTTCCATTATCTTTTTCGAGCACGTGTTCTTTCTCTTTTAAATTTAACAAATTTTCTTCAAATAGTGCATCGATTTTTTCGAGAAATCTATATAGTACGAAATCTATAAATTGCCCGTAATTGTGAGACCTTTTTTCCAATATTTCCCAGATAGTCAAGTGACCGTACGGTACTAGTATGATTAGAATACGCCGTACTATTGCGTGCTAATATTATATTATGCCGAATCGTACGTTTTGCTATTCGAGTTCTGCCGAAAGATTGAGACACTAATTTTTGGTTACCGTCGGTTGGTGCTTTGCGTTATCTCGAGGGAACTTTGCATCGATAAATGCATAAGATATGGCCCTCGAAAATTGGTAACCAGCTCGAAAAAAATGACGTGCGATATTAATTCATATCATGAAAAATTATTAATAAAAGCCAGGGATTTAAAAATTCTTTCACCATAATTTGTTGAAGTGTTCACACCATAGAATTAAGCTCTAATACGCTACCGACAAAAAAAGTAATACGAAACTTGCACGCGTAACGTTCTATAGCGAAAATGTATATAATTGCACATAATATTGGAAAAGAATGGAACAAATGGCGAACGTAAAATAAAGTTTTCTTTTTATATTTAATTTTATTATACTGCATCAGATATATTTTATGGTTTTAGTATCAAAGCACTATTTCAAATAGGTTTCGATAGAGGACGCTCAAGTGATAAAAAGATAGCCACGTCACGACGGGGATGAAACACCTGACCGTAAAATTTGTAGGTTAGGTTGTAAAATCTTATTTTTATGGGTCTTTCATCGCTTTCAATGCTCACCTTGATAAAAGCCCATTTCATCAAATATCCGAAGAAAGGCATAACGATTTATTTGGTTCGTGACTCTACCGCTCGGCGAACTTTCAAAGCTCTCTCAAAATCTTCTCCCCAGTTTTATTATATTCATGTGTGCGTACACAATATAGAGGTGTAAGAGTGTCAAGGAACAGAGAATCTCCTCGTGATTGCGTTGAGCTGCGAAGCTCTCGGAGCTTCGTTCAAGACCATATCGGAAATTATTGATCTGAGAGAACTATATAACAGTACGTGTCGAGCGGGTCTAGTCGTCGACGTTCTGTACCGACGTCGCAACGCCGCTGTTCTCTCCGGCGCTCTTCTACCCTACTACAACTATCTGCGACACTAACGCCGCTCTCGCGGTTTTTCTCCGTTTCGAAGCTACAATACATGCTCTTTGTAGATTTTTTTTTATTTTTCGAACTTTTTTTGCACTTCTTTCTCTCTTTCTGCGTTTCTCCTTCTCGTTCGCGCGAGCTTCTAGAAATGCCAATTGAGAACGAGTCGAAATACATGACACAAAAATCATTATTTTTTCCGAATCAAAAAAGTATTAATTACTTTAGATTAATGCATAAATCGTTTTTTTAAATAATCGAAAATTTGCCAGGGTTATTTTTTGTTTTTTAATTTTTCATTAAAAAAATAGTTTCGAAATGGAAGAAAATACGCGTGTATGCATTCATGAAATATAGAGCGATCCTTATCTGTTTCTTTCTTTACCTCACTCTTAGGGCGGGTTGTTCCAATCTCCAGGTAGCTTATCTGGCGGTTAAAAGTATTGACTTGCAAACTTTAACTGCAAGATAGGCTTACCTAGAGGTTGGAACAACTTTTCTTTACTCTCAATTATTCATGATAAAGGTTGTTGAACAAAATACAAACAAATGGCGCCTCACCTCTTTAAAGCCTCGACAACAACCTCGTTTTCTTTCTCTCTTTATGTCACCATCCATCTATGCTCTATTTTTCCGCCACATTACCTCATCGCCTCTTTCGATACCCGTAATACCTCTTTACGAAGCTCTCGCCCACACTATTTCCATCGCTTAACGCTTTGATCCATAGGAAACTCTGCGCCTAATCCTCTTTTATTGAATCGAAACTTTATATCGCTTTGCAACTTTTTTTAAATAGTCAAATTATCGATTGTGTTTGGAAAAACAATTATGCGAAACAACAAAATTAGAACCGGAAAAATTTCGTAAAAATAACGATGATGAATAACTTTTGGTTCTCCTTAAGGTGATCTATCAGTTGCATGAGTGGGGGTCGACAACTGAAAAGGAGATACACGGTTTTCTCGGACACGCTTGATATTTCGAGAAAACGGAGAGTTACACGTTGTTGTCTTTTCATCAGAGAACAACGTGTAAGTCTCCATTTTCTCGAAATATCAAGCGTGTCCGAGAAAACCGTGTATCTACTTTTTAATTATCACCCCCCACTCATGCAACTGATAGATCACATTAACAGATTTATGGACAAACCCCATAGTTTCATGAAACAATATTAATTTCATACGATTTAAATGCGTCAGCATAATTACGTATTGTTGTAAGCAGCGTGGAGAATTTATCTCAAAATATCAACTGAGGTAATTTGCAAATGAAAATCGGTGTAATGCAATTTGCACTGTATCAGTAATACGCCTGTAAAATGTGTCCTATATTAATAAATATATTATAATTAATAGCTAATAAATACTTGCGTGTATTTATTAGCTATCAATTAGCGGTTCGTCCAGCTTGATCTAACGGAGGGAACGCTAATTGCTTGATGGGGGATCGAGAGTGCGACTTTACATTTATATATCGTCGGCGTTGCGGTACACGGTATGGGGCATATTGTATTACGCGACCTTGACCTTTCGGTAGTAATTATTACCGAAATTGATAATTCTCAAGCTCCATACAAACATCGTTCAAACTCTCATAACTCTATAAATAAACATTTATAAAAAAATAAGAATAAAAAAATTCGACGATTAATTGTTTTGAATGCATTTCCCCTGGGGGAATGAGTGGAAATGACATTTTTTGCACGAAGACAAAATAGGTATTGTCGTTCTTAGTGTTTCAACGACAACATAATGTTTTCATGGAAGTTACGCAACAAGAGAGAGAAAGAGAGAGAGAAAAAAAAGCGGAAGTCGGTAAAGGGAGTGCACAGTTCAGTTCATGCAGCTCGTATGGTACCCTATATCGATCAGATCGTTTGCAACTTCGTTGCCGTTGGTAGGATCACGTTGGTGGGATAAGTATGCGTATACAGGGTGTTGTAAAAGTCAGGCTTTAGATTGAGAGGGTAGTTAAGTGGCGAAATTTTGCAGGTAAAAAGTCTTTTGGCATTTTTTCTTGCGTCACTCCATTCAATGAAGGATTAATTAATAAGAGTCGACCAATTTGCTACGTTGCGGAAAAGTGAGAGATTATTAATTACTTTATATACCGCCAACGGCTCATCAGAGACAAAAATGGTAGAGGACTTTTCTCTTCAGAATTTCAATATCTATTTTTCCTCCCCTAAAACTTTGACGCGACTTTCAAAACGTTGTATATCGAGCACACATTATAGTTATACTTTCAAGGAGCTCGGCCCGGGCGCTTTCAATGTGCACTTGCTTCAAAGTACAAAGTTCTCTCTGGTGGAAGCGCAACTCGAGTTGAGTAGGAATAAGCGTATATGGAATACAACACCGCACACAACAACGAGTGCAGTGTCACGCGATCAATAGCGACACGCATCGCGAACATCGGTTGATTTTTTTTTCTCTTCCATTTCTTTCAATTCAAAAAATAGAAGAAAAAGCCTGTTCCGTCTCCGAGTTGATTTTGGAAGAAATGATCAAGCCCCGGGGAATGTCTCGGAATAAAAGCTTTCTTATCTTTTATGGGGTTCAACTGATTATGCAAGCTTCTAATAAGGCCTGTGAAGAAGAGCCGAAGTATAACGAGATTAGGAATGCACATAATCGTTTAAATAATAAAAAGAAATGGGAAGAATAGCGAAATACTGAAAAAGCATTGCTAAACATGCAGCTCAATTTTTTAATTTTGATACCTGTCATCACTTGAGAAACAGAGAAGTGATTTATACCGTGTAATTTTACAAATCATAATAATTATCCGCGATAAAGCATCGTAAGCCTCATATTATCAAGAAAATTATTGACAGCCGGTTTACCAGTTTTACACTCGTCACGTGTAAAAGACTTGAATCGAGATAGAGACAAATCAGGTAAACTCGAAGCTCTGCTCTTGGGGACGCGCAATTTCGCCTCGCTGGTTGTACGTCGCAATACACAAAGAGAGGAAGAGTGAGAGAGAAAGAGATGAGAACGAATAAGATCGTTGCGGCAGTTTTGTCTCGTATCTCTGTGTTGTGAGTGTTTTTCGCGTATATTAGTATTGGTATAGTCGAGGCTCGAAATGACGTGCGTACGTAAAGTTCACGTGCACAAGTTAGCAAAGCTCTCGCATAGCATGTACTAGTATTTACCCTTCTCGCGTTCCTCAATCTCGTACATCCACGGCCAACTTCTTCGTCTCGTGTGTACTATACATATAGTGTAAAGCTCCTATTTACATATGTACATAAATATGCAGCCTACACGAATACGAATACATAAATTTGTTACAATATATAGGATGGAACAAGAGTCGCGCCCAAAATAAGGAGGATTGTTAGTTCGGGTCATTCTGAAGCGAAAAGTCTGTAGCCATTGTTCTCTTCGACGCACCGTTTATGAAATATCGATTAATTAGTAACAGCCAATAGGAAACGCCGACGACAAAAAGTGGGGGGAGGGGGATCATAATCATAAATCTTAGAGAATGGTTGGGTATTAATAGTAAACCGCGGAGCTAGAGAATAGTGGAGGCGGCGCTTTCCCTTTTCTCCTTTTTCACGTCGTACTGGATTGGCTGTCACTGATTAATCAATATTTCATTACGGGCGCGTCGGAGAGAAAAACGGCTAAGGACTTTTCGCTTTAAAATTGCAATATCTAATCACCCTGTTAATCTTGGCTGCCACTTTTCGGACACCCCGTCCACCCAAGGATTGACTATGATTAGTTAATCAATATTTCATTACGGGCGCGTCGGAGAGAAAAACGGCTAAGGACTTTTCGCTTCAGAATTGCAATATCTAATCACCCTTTTAATCTTGGCTGCCACTTTTCGGACACCCTGTATACCCAGGAATTGGCCATCATTAATTAATAAATATTTCATTACGAGAGCGTCGGAGAGAAAAACGGCTCAGAACTTTTCGCTTTGAAATTGCAATATCTGATCACCCTATTAATCTTGGCTGACACTTTTCGGACACCCTGTACATCCTTATACGTACATAAACATCGATACGTTTGTATCGCTGCGTTCTTTTCTATGTACAAACGTCTCATGAGGATGTAGTTTACTTCAGCGCGACATATATGTATTTGTATATGTATAAATATAGTAATGGTCTGAAAAAAAGAGTGAACCTATGTATACCGATGTAGCTTGGCAACAAGCAGTCGACCAATTGCGGGGCAAGGTCGACCCCCCCTTTTTCCAGCTACGTTATACCGGTATATTTTTATTACGAAACCGGAGTTTGTGTGTGTGTGTGTGTGTGTATTTTTTAGTACACATTTATACTGTATACAAATTTTTATTTTTATGTGCATGTACTTTGTACTTCTGGCAGCGTCCACATGCTTTTAAACGTGCTTGTATATATTCACTGATCAACGATGCGTGAAAATATGATTATAACTCTGCCACACTATTCTCGCCCTGTCCACACACATTATTAATTCGATTCATACGCTAATTGACGAGTTTCGATCGCTCGAGTGACGGATCAACTGATTTTTACCATTGAACAATCATGTCTAAACTTCGGAGAGTTGAATTTGAAAAATTATATGGGAGTGATTATTAATTATTGATCTTCTGGTTATTAGCGATATTCAATTTGGAAAATTTCGTTGTAACCAAGTTTATTATGCACTGAGAAAAAACTATTGTTGACCAAAACAAACTCGTTTCTCTTAACCAAAATATTTAGTTCGATACGGGCAACAAAATATTTTTGAGATAAGACAAAATAATTTGTGAATGCTGAAACAAGTTATTGGCCGAATCAACAAAACTTTGGTGCAGCCAAACAAATTAATGTTAATCCAACAAAATATCATCCAAATAAACTAATTCATTTATTCGTCCTAACGATTACCGTTTAGTCAATTTGGTAAATGAGATTCAAACAAATATTTTATTAAAGCAGCTAAAAAGTTTGCGTAAGCAAATAAATGGTACTAGTTGTTCAAACAAAATCATTTGGCTCCGGTGATTTAGTTGAATCGTCTACCAGAAATTTTCATGATTTAGTTAAATAAACTAAATCATTTGTCATTCAACAAAAAAATTGCTGGATCCACCAATTTTTCGTCCAACAAAATGGAATTAGTTCGATGAAAAAATTTTTTTTCTCAGTGTGCTGTCTCTTTTCTCATAGAAGGTCAAGGCTTTCGCACCGCACCCCCGCCTCGAGGATTGGTTATTTTATAATTATCCGAGTCACTAAAAGAATTTCTGGTAGAAACAAAACCTTTTTGCATTATTAAAACGACGAAAAACAACGACTTTGTTCCGATATATAATTTTTACTGATTTTTTACTCAAATTGTAATGAGTATTTTTCCCGCCAAGTGTAGAGAGCCGAGCGTACAAGTATGAGAGAGCGCTGCTGCTGGCTGCAACTCGAACTCGGAGATTTCGCGAGAGACACGAAACGAGAAAAGAGAAGTAAATGCAAGCAGCGTGACCACATTCCTGAGACACTCCCACAATGCATATATGTGTGTATTTTCTATATGCATATGTACATAGAATAAAACGTAATAATATCCACAAACATAGTCTAGTATTCCACATGTGAATATAAATTTATATGTGCATTGAATATTTGCGTTGACTAACAATCTTTATTCGTTATTTGTCTGCTCGCAATTTTCACCAATTTCGCTTTAATCGATCAAATAAGTGTCAGGCAGAATTTCAGATAATTACAAAAAGTTCGTTATGTTTCTCGTTAGTATACTCGATTAAAAAGTTTTGAATTGTTTGATTAAAACCAAAAATGGCCCTTCCTCTGCCGACACCACGAGGAAATTCAAATGTCAAGGGCACTGAATTTTTTTCGTCCATGTACCGTTATCATTTTTGGAGTGACAGCAAACCGAACGATTTGCGATCCCGTTAAAATGTAATATGTATAGCAATATATAGTGGGTGTCTCAAAAGTCACGGTTCAGAATTAGACGCTAAATGGAGCGTGAATTTCTGAAGAGACAGGTCCTCTGAAGTTTTTTTCTCCAAGTTGCAATTGTTGATTTATTAATCAATTAATCATAGCCAATTTGGTGCGCTGAGAAAACCGTGGAGAGACAGAAGCGCACGTTCGCCGTAATGAGAATAACTTAATGGTATTCAAATATATTTATGCGTATTCGTCGATCGAATTCTTTACATACGTTGCTTGGAGTACTTGATGAAAACTTTCCTAAGAAATGTGCATCGAAGGATAAATTATAATGTAAGAAAAAAAAAAACGAAGTCGAGTCGAGCGAACGTCGCGAAGAGACGGGTCTGCGAGCTTTAGGGCCGTGTGCACACGCAACAATTCGCTGACCAACGTTTACCGTACACACGGATAACCCCCCCTTTTGAATTAGCCGCGTTCCTGCACTTCGTACATAAACATATATTTATATGTGTATATATAATTTATAACTATATATTCAAATATATAGGATAAACAGTACATGCAAAATAAACACCCATTTTAACTGTTTTTACATTGTCATAATTCTTACTGTATATTCAAGCGGTGAAAAAAAAAAAAACACTCGGGCAAAGCTTCGAAATTGGAAAGTATACCGAACGCAGCACGTAGCGAAACGCATATGAAGAATTATCGACGCGTGAATCTTTCTCTCTTTTTGTCTCCCTCTCTCTTTCTCTTTCTCGCTTCTACAGCTTGTCTCTAGCTACGACAGCTACGATGGTGCCAATATGGCAGCTATCTTTGCAAAAAATTTCGTATTTTTTTCTATTCCTTCCTCGATCGTCATTCACGCGCGTCGTGATCGCTTTCGGAGTCTAAACGAAGTAACCGCAAAAAGGATTTGATCTTTTCACGCGGGCATATGTACTTAACAGACACGCTTTATTTACGTGTTTTCCGGTCTCGACCGCCCTCTGCACGATTGTGCGACTTCACGCATCGACGCATGTATACATACATATAAATGCGTATACATATGTATATAGGTTATATTTATATTTTTTTAATCCCCACCGAATCGCGTATTGCCATAATGCCTTCCCAAGATGCTTATCAACAAAAGAGCATTGTTATTAATCAACTCACCTACGTCTATGCGTTGAACGGCGTTCACAGTCGAGGAAAGTCTCACTATCACACGATAAAATCCACTTTAAACACTCTCAAAAACACATTACGTACCAGCCACGGAATTTTATCGAAAATGAGCCTCCATTGCTTGGCACGCAGTTTCCAGAGGTTACCGCGTGATGGCGCTCGCGCTCCATCTTAAGGTGTTTCAAAAGAACGAGTGAGAGAGCACATCGGCGCGTGAGAAGCTCTCTGCGCATGCGTCGCGGCCATTTTTGCTACACTCGCGCCTCTGTCATCGAATTCCATTCAAAATTCCGAATTTTAAACTCATGCAATTAGTTTTTTTTTGATAATCTATCAATTTTTCTTCGTAATATTCACGTATGCGAATAAACGATTGGATGCAGGAAAAATGAATGAAAATCTTGTCACTTATTGCGTATAACAAATGAATTTAAGTTTGTATTTTTATAGTATTTTGAAAAGAAAAAAAAAATATTCGAATTGTTACAACTTTGTTCGGTGAGTTTTTAAAATGTTTTATTTTTTATGAAAATTTTGATACATTAATTAAAAATTACATATTTACAAAAGTGAAGTTCAAAAAGTTGAAATGAAATTGTTAACCCTTACGGTGCACACTGGGGTCAAGCGTGACCCCAGTCTTTGTTAGTTTGCGTTGTGAGCTCGTAGGAGGAATATTTCGAATTTTGATTGCTTAATGGGAAAAATCTTTACTGATATATCGATAAGACTTTACATGTCCCATAGTTAATTAGATTGCACTACGCCAGTGTTTTTTTAAAATTCATTTTAGAGCCATCCGTGAACGAAGTTTTTCAACTTTTTGGAATGCAGGGACGTGCAACGTTTTTTTTCTTGTTGTGTTGAACCTCTAATTTGACATAACATCCGGGTTTTCCCCTTAAAATGACTTATACTGAATGAAAAAATTTATAAGAGTCAAGTTGAATATTTTGACGTTGTACTGCGCCCTTTTCTTTCAGACTGGGCGCAAACTGTACCTCCTAAATGAATAAGTTTTTCATTAACGTCTTGTTTACAGTCTATACTTTCGATGCATGTACGATTAATGTCAACAAAACTATTTCTTTTTATAATTATAGCTGAAAAAACGGTAGGGGTCGTCCGTGACCCCGTATGTACGGAACGTCTGAAATACATAGGTCTGTACCGTAACGGTTAAGTTCAATATTTAAAAGTAACGACGATAAAATCTATGCAATTTTTTAATTTATGTTTAATCAATTTTATTGGACATTAAAATTCGCTAGTCAGTTCGTGAAAAAATCTTTTCATAAATAAGAAATAAAAAAGTGAACATTTTTAACCCTAGAACCTCACAACGCGGTAATTAATTACCCCACAAAAATGTCAAATTTCCTTCCCGAACCAATTTTTTAAAACCATTCAATCCGTTTTATAGAGTTTTCACCATTAAATATTTACCGAATGCGACTTTATCATGCACCATTTTCTTCATTATCAAAAAAGCTGGCAAGTACGAGTTGACCTCGCGTGGAGAGGGTTCCATACGAAGAATATGTTATCTACCATGTTTTTTTTAATCTGACCCAAATTTGTTTGTGATAACTAAAAATTTTAAGACCATAAACTTCTTATAGGTTTTCCTGTAATCTATAAGTAAAAAAACTATTTTCTGTATTTTTTTCAAAATTTTAGGCTCAGTAGTTTCGGAGATAACGCCGGGGGGGGGGGGGGATGGTCAATTTTCATCTATTTTCTTAAATAACTTTAAAACTATTTATTTCAAAATTATAAAAAAAATATATTTGAGACCCTTACAACAAGCCCTTTCATTTGATATGTCACATTGTACATTTTGCAAAACTTTTTTTTTAATTTTCTAATTTACCGCCCAAAAGTGACCCCCATATTCAAAATTCATTTATTTATGTTGCACGTTCGTGTTTGGGTCACAGAAATTCGTATGTGTACCAAATTTCAACTTAATCGGTCCAGTACATTCGAAGCAAATTGGCTGTGACAGACAGAGACAGACAGACACACGAGTGATCCTATAAGGGTTCCGTTTTTTTTTTCATTTGGACGTACAGAATCCTAAAAATGAAGAGAATGGTATATAATTAAACCTTATTATCGCATACGAGGAACATTTTATACTGAAGAGAAGATTGGGGTAATTATTTATCCCAGTGTGGGGTTTACGTTGGAAAAAATAGGTCGTGGGGTTCTAGGATTAACGATTAATAAGAAATTTCATTTGATTTTTATTGAAATCTGAATTTAGTTGAACAATGATTTTCAGGATTTCGTTTTATCCTATCATTTTGAACGTAATTTATCAAATATTATTTTTCAGTTCAGGAATGAGCAATATTATTCTAATACTTGATTTTTCGTTACGTCGACGTGTCTTTGATGTTTTTAGAATCTTTTTCGTTCTCAAGAAGAAGAGATTCGTGTTCCAGAGGATCTGAGCTTTTGAGCTCGATTATTTCACGCTTTTTTTCAAACTCCTTTTCTTTTTCTTCTGTCACAGCAATTATTGGCTCAGTGGGGCATTTACTAAGTTGAGATTCTGCAAGACGATAAATTATTTATTTTCTAATAAAATTATTTATCATTTTTTAATTATACTTGTAGAAAATTTTATCATATTTAAATAAACAATGATTATGGATTTGCTCACCTAAAATATCGATGAGTGAAGCTTCGCTGTCGATACTCATAAAATTTTTGCGATTATCGCACAACGTGTGAATGGTCATTCTCACATTCGAACTGACATTAACAAAAAATATTTTTTGTTCCTTTCCCTCGAACGTTATCAAAAGTCGTTCAATTCCCTAAAAAGAAAAAAAGAAAAACAATTTCATAAACTGGAACGAATTTTTTTGGATTTTTTCATCGAACAAGTGAAGAAATATAATTATTGAAAATTATGATGCAGATTTTAATTCGTTTTACTTTCACTGCAGTATAGTCGATTCCTTGAAGCCTCTCAAAATCTACGACAACAGGAATTGCAAATTCACCGGCAACTTTCGTTATCTTCGTATTGAGATAATCGATGGCTGGATAAAACAATCCAATTTCCGGTTTAACCAACAAATATTTGTCCCCCAAAATTGTCTGTTGAGTGTAAAAAAAATTATTTATTTTTTTTTCATACAATTATTATCGATTTTTTAATAATTATTATTTTTTTCATTTTTATACTTTTTTTTAAGCGAGATTTGACGTACTTTCCGGTGTGATATTTCAATCCTCGGTCTTGCCGACAAATACAAGAGGAATAGAGCGTTCAATAGCGTGCCAGCGAAAAGTCCAATTTCAACGTCGAATATGATACACACAAAAAATGTAATGATCGTTGTAAACGCATCTCGTCCTACAAAAATAAATAAATCATGATAAAAAAGCAGCGAATAAACCAGAAAAATGAAACAAGGAAATTTCATGAAAAACAAAAAAAATTAAATTAAATTTTTTCAGATGTTCGCAGGTTTGCAAATTATAATCGAATTTTCAATTCGAATAATATCAGTGCATCTTTTTATGAAAATTCAATAAATTTTTTCTCACTTATATTTCAAGTTTAAATTGAATTAGTCGTAAATAAAAATAATGAGACGATTACTCACTAGATCCGTTCCACAAAAGTTTAAATATATTGAAATCCGCTAAAAATATTACAGCACAAATGAGAACAGCTGCGAGGGACGCTTTGGGAATGAAACCAAAATACGGAGTTAAAAAACTCAGTGCTAAAAGCGCCAAAGTACCTGAAATTAAAATGTTTTTAAAATCAAACATTCATGATGACAGTAAATTGATAAAAAAATAATAATAATAATAATAATATTTAAAGTAATTTAACAATAAAAGAAAATAGAAGATGAACTTTTTAGGCACATTTTGCAACAAATTGTATTATCGTTTATTGTTCTATCAATTTTCGAATAATCGACTTTTTTACCGGCATAAAGTCCGGCAAGCGGTGTTTGAATTCCACTTGCACTGCTAACTGCGCTGCGGGTAAAGGCACCGCAAGTGGGCATGGACGATATTAAACTTCCGGCCAAGTTGCATAATCCCAGTGTCAACATTTCTTGGCTGGCTTCGACCGGGGAATCATGGACTGAAGAAAAAAAAACACAATATTAATCTCAAAAAGAAAATTAATATTTAAATCTTTTGAAAATGAATTTTAAAATGTTTTTTTTTTTTAATTTTAATTTTTAACTTGCAAACAACTGCTATGCTTTATTTTTTTTCTCGGAGTCCAGATTGTTAAAAAATCGTTGAAATTAACGAATTATTTTCGGATTTATTCGGTAGAAAAAAATGAGAAAAATATTTTTTAATAAGAAAGAAAAAAATTGAAATAAATTACCAAAAGCTTTGGCGATCGCAACATTAGTCAAAACTCCAACGAGCGGAACAATAATCATCCCAAAACCCAAATGATGACACATGTCGATTAAATTGTACGTCTTATTTCCAACTTGAGCCGAAAAGGGTGGTAAGCTCAAGTTTGGCAATCCCGATACAACTTTTCCCGCGGTGAGGAAAGGCGTCGATCCAACATCGTTTTGGAAATGAAACGCTATCAACGAAGCTGTAAAAACAACCAAGGCGTTTCTACCGATTGACAAAAACCACAGAGTTTTTTCCAATATTAATCCGATTTTATGATCCCCCGAATTTCCTTTGAAACGCGAACAATCGTAATCCTTCAATTTCTGAAATACGAGAATTTTTCATCTTTTTTTTTTTACATTGATTTTTTAAGCTTTTCCTTTTTAATCACATCCGTCGAAAGTTTCGAGTTTCAGATCTTTCCTTATTTTTCTATCCAGCCATTTTTTTATTCTTATCGATTGAATAAACAATGTGAAAAAATATGGAAGAAACCTAAATATATTTTAAGCCAGAACTCACCCTGAAAAAAAGCAAAAAAATAATGCAAACGAAGCCGAGAACAGTATCGGCGATTCTTATATCACCGATGTGTTTGAAAAATTTGATTATCGTGTCGACGACATTTCCCGATTTGTAACTCAATCCAAAAAGTCCACGAAGCTGTGAAGCTATGATAATCATCGACGTTGCCGATGTGAAACCCGATGTAACAGGCATGGAGATAAAATCGACGAGGAATCCGAGATGCAAAAGTCCCATGATAAGTTGGACGAGACCGGTGACGAATGTGAGGAGAATAACAAAATCTATTGGCATGTCTCTCGTATAAGAAAGCGTCACTAGTGCCATAAGAGACGTCGAACCGATCGAAACTTCTTTTATCGTCCCAAAGAAAATGTAAATAAAACCACCGATGAACGACGAGTACAATCCATACTGCAAACAAACAAAAATAAAAAATACATTATATATATAAATTATATATATATTTATTATATATATATATATATATATATATATATATATATATATATATATATATATATATATATATATATATATATATAAAAATTATATATATAAAAATATAAAAATATAAAAAATACACCGTATAATTCGTATGGAAATTCTTTT